>JAQLOL010000001.1:31865910-31882445 GCA_029783665.1 Naso thynnoides
TGGGGCGCCTGGTGACTCAGTCGGTAGAGCAGGCGCCCCATATACAGAGGCTGTGTCCTCGCCACAGCGGACCCGGGTTCGATTCCACCTGTTGCCCTTTGCTGCATGTCATTCCCCCTCTCTCTCACCTGTTTCCTGTCCACTCTTCAGCTGTCTTGTCCAAGAAATAAAGGCACAAAAAGCCCCCAAAAAATCTTTTAAAAAAAGACAAGAAGATGCTTTTATTTCCTTTTTAACTTCTATTTTATTTTTGTTTAATAGTGTTAGACTTTATTTTCAATCCTCATTGATTTAGTAATGCAGACGATAGAGAGCAAAACAAATCTGGGCATTCTACGTCTTTGTGTTTACATATGAATTTGTGTATGAAGTCATCAAATCCCCAGTAGTCATTCAGAGTTTTTTCTGTGTGTGTGTGTGTACATGTACATATGTCTGTAAGTGTTTAAACCAAGTGTAGTTTGTTTGCCAAGCCCAGTGCTCCAGTTCACGTCGCTCACTGATCCCTCATGCAAAGGTGACATCAGTGCTCCTGTTTTAGCAGGTTAAGAGGAGGGGGAGTCCGGCGATTATCTAATGCTCTCTCAGCCATCTGAAGAGCCTCGGAGAAACCGCCTCTGATATTTTCAAAAACATCCAAGCTGTTGCGTAGAGGTGGAGCCATGCGGACTGGCAAATAGAGTAGGGGTGGTGTTGTTGCCGTGGGCATATAGCTAATTCTAATCCTCTCTTTGGGCCACAGCGAAGACTGTATGGTTGCGTTTGGCTCTGGCAACAAAGTGACTGTAGACTAAATGATCTCTTATTCAGCCAAGACGGTCTTTTTGTTGTTTGTGCTCTGCTCGTTGTCATGTATTTGGCTGGACTGAGAGGGAGGAGTGGCCGACTGCAATGGAAAGGTTCCCGGTAAGATTACAGTACACTGGAGTGTCACTGGGCCAGGCGGTGTCCCACTTAGACTTCACAAGCTCCTTAAGCTTGTCTTGTTGCTTTATTGGCCTTTGACCTTACCTGGAATGAGCTAGGATGGGAAGGAGAATGCGGACCACACGCGCCTGATCAACAGCTGCCCATGGATCACAGTGTCAATGACACAGGCAAAGAAGGAGTGGAAAAAGTTTGAGGTTTAAATGCAGGGAGAGGGTTCACAGAAAGAAAAACTTAGACGTGATCCAAAATATTCTCTTTGCGTGTTCATATACACTAAAATCAGGGTATTTTTTGGGACGAATAGGTGGAAATTAAAGCGGAACAGTCGCGTCTGTAGGTCTACAGTGACATTGGTGTTGAATGAGGCTGCTCATGGCCGAAGAAGAGCAGGAGGTTTTAGTGAGGGGCTGCCCCAGAGCCCTGCATGGCTTAGGATTGTCCAGGTCTTATGGGGATTTCAGGGTAATCTGGATAAGGACAGAAATACCTTGAAGGTGAACATCGGAGAAAGTGCTCAGCTTCTCGTGGATCTATCTTCTGTCTTTAATTAATTTACACACACTCATGGTCGTAGACAAGGAGGAGCTCATTTGCAAGTGAGTTTCAAATCTCCATGAAATGAAAAACACGTTTTCTCAGCTTTAATCCTGTGTCTTTTAAACGGAAACACGTTCATATGCGGAACCAAATCACAAACCAATCACCAAATGTGAATTCTGTTTCATGGGGTCTTTAAAGCTTGAGTAGGCAGGATTTTTTTTTTTTGTCATTAGGCGAAAAATTCTATTATAACCTTCCAACATATTGTAACTCAAGTGGTCTGAGGGAAAACTAGACCTCTGCACTAGTCTCCTTTTTTGTCTTTAGCAAATTTAGTTGTGACAAGAGACTTTGGACAATCACAAGCAATTTCAGAGAGAAGGTGTTCAACAAATGCAGATTCATGTGCATGTCCTTTCATATGGTGAAAGGAGTCGAATCCTGAGGAAAATCCTTTTGTGATAACTTGTGTGATAATATTTTCAACATCTCATTTGCCTACAAAGGCATACAGTACAAGTACATAGTGTGTATACGGTTCAGGCCGAGCTCATTATGTTAAATTTTCCAGCACTTGTATGGACGAGTGGCAAAGAGGCATGATAAACAGTGGGGAATGACTTTAAGACGGGGGCTGTGTGTGTGTGTGTGTGTGTGTGTGTGTGTGTGTGTTGGGGGGGTTGCACCAGCTTCTCATCCCGCTGTTAAGATGGCGTCGTTGCTGCTTCTGAAGCCTCAGGTGCTCTGCCTGGGGCCTCGAAGCGCCGGAGGGACGACTTTGAGAAGATGCGTCACAACAAAAAAGGACAGAGAGGGTCTTGGCGGAGCTCCTGGTGGGGGAGGCGGCCCTATGAGGCACGAGCTGTCGTAGGGCAACCGACTCATTCTGCTTCCGTTTGAAATTGTCAGTTTGGTGGAAGGGACTCAACTAAGTGGTATGAGGCAGCAGAGAGAGAGAGGCGGAAGGTTTTGCATATTTAGTGCAGCTTTAAACGGGCGCTCTATTTTAAATAAGAAGCTCAGTTAACTCTTTGTGAGTTGTACTGCACAACCTCTAAAAACATTTGTATATTTTTTTTCTGTCATTTGGTAGAATCAAAAATAACCTACGTGATGTCAACAGGGGTTTTTGTTGTAGGTTTGAAACTTAGAAAGCTTGTGTCATAAACTGCAGGTGTTGCAGCTGAATGTCATATTTTGGAAGCAGGGAAGACTTAATGAAATACCCCATTGGGTCATGGGAAATGTAGGATTCAGTGTCTTTTGGGCTTGACCCATACAAGGGGTCATAAGTGAGAGTATCTCAGCTTCTGCAGCTCTCATTGCTTTGATTGTGACTACAGAGCAAAATAATAAATGGCTGCATTACCCCTTGATGAAGGTTTTCAACAGGCTCATAATGAAAGATGATGAGGGAAAATGTGGTGAGGGACCCGATTTTTTAAAAAAAACACACCTTCAGAAGATGCATAAGTCAAGGGCACAAGGCAATCTGATCGAATTCTCATTCATTTTTCATTAGAAACCTCAGTTTTATCGTCACAGTTTGGCAGTTATCTTAAACAAAGATGTAGCAGCCGGCCTCGTGCATTTATGAGTGCATCTCTTTCCTGAACCTGCTCTTCTTCTCATGTCCCCGTGGGCCGGTGTATGAGGCCTCTGAGCGCCGTCTCTAACCCTCGTCCCTTGGCCTGTCGGCAGGAGCTGCTCCGCTGCCAGGCCTCACCTTCTCTCCTTGGCACAGTGACGCACGGATCACGTAGACACTCACGCCGCTATGGACACAGGGTTTGCACGCAGGCCCAGGCAGCATCACGAGCTGAGGGAATGCAGCATGTGCTCTGATGTTTATTTTAGTCAAAAATATAAACACACTATAGCAATGAGGGGTTATTAATAAGTTTTGGCATAAGACTGAGGGAGATGAGATGTACAACTCTCGTTACATGCACATACAGCTCAAGTCTTTCTGTGATGATTTAGAAAGTCTGATGATAGCTTTTGTCATATTTCTATTTCGGGTAATTAAATACTGCAAGTGAGCACCATCTGTCTTTGTACAGTCATTTAAAGGGATATTTTACTGCAAAATTCTGTTTTGTATATCACTACCCACCCTTAGATGTCTTGAGTTAGGGGATGTTTTAATTTTGCTGGCAGTCTATTGAGGTACACTCTTGAAAGCATTAAAACTATCTAAAAACATACATCCAAAACTCTCAACAGCTTCGGGTGGTATAATCCAATTCTTCTTCATCTTGTCGTATGCTCTACACTCCCAAAACACTTTTTATTTTGGCTAGAAGGCCCCTAAATCAAACACATCTGACCCAGTGCTGTGTGTTGCGTGGTGCAGTTATTCTTCATGTTGGTGAGCTTTGGATAAATATGGTTCCGCGAAAAAGTGCTGAAACTCTTCCTGCACCAGACATTTTTGTCCACTTACAAGTTTGGGATGACTTTTTGGTTTTTCTTTAAGAAAAGGACATAAGGATCAGTGAATGAAAAAAGGCTGATGCAAAGAGAGAGGAGTTTCTGCGGTCTTTAATGGAATCATATTTACTCAAGCTTGAGTACGCCGACATTTGGAATAACCGTTCCAAGGGTGAGTACTTAGATATACATAACAAAATTTTGCAGTGAAATATCACTTTGAAAATATGAGTTTCAACTTGTCATTCACCTGATTCTGTACCTCAGATCACTTTCTCTTCCCCAAGATGAAGAGGGGGCTGACGGAGGAGCGTTTGACTCCCACAAAGAAGGAATCCTTCTGGTTATTAAATGTTGTATGTGTTGTAAAATCAACTCTTGCTACTTTAGGCCATGAACTTATCAATTACCTCTCGGACCACTCAGTAGAATTTATAATGAAAATATCCCATTCTCATTTTGTCTATGTTAGACGGTAAATAACCAGAGACTGCCCTAGTGCAGCACTTTACATCTGATGTTTCTGTGTGATATCTTGGGCGATGCTTGCAAGGTGTGAAGCGCCAGCGAGAAACAGGGACAGGTCACCAAGGATGAAGTAACCTATCCGTTTTCTGCAAACTCTGTATTTTTAAACCTCGGACGTCATTCAAGTGCATTTGGGACTGAATTCCAGGACAAGTTGTGTCTCCTGTGAGTTTCTCGGTGTCTTCCCTCTGTGTGTGTATGTGTGTGCGCACACACATTCCCGTATGCTTGAATTTCCGCACTATCTGGTGAGGTAGGAGAGATGTCACTGCAGACAGAATAAAGGTCAGGGCGTACTCTGGAAGCACTGCCCGAAAAACAATGAATGTGAGTGTGTGAGTGCACTTTCATACAGGACTGATCAGAAATGCTGTATTTGGGGCAGCAAGAGTGCATCGGTAGCTTGTTCGTGTTTGTGTGTTTTCATTATTCTGTACTAGGTTTTTAGAAAGTGTGAGTGTGTTTTTGGGTCAAGCTTTAGCTTTGTTGACATTATTTGTAGAAGTGTTTTCATGGTTTACAGTTTGTTTTGCTCAGCAGAGCTCAGTTCCAAAGAAGCTGGGACAAACATAAAACAAAATGGTATAATTTGCACTTGCTTTTGGACATGCTTAATGGAAAACAGTAAGTAGACAAGACATTTAAAGTTTTAATACATCAAGATTCTTATAAATATTTTCTTATTCTGAATTTAACACCAGCAACATGTTCCAAACAAGAGCCACAAAAGACAGAAGACTGTGAAATGTTGTGAAAAGACATGTTTGGAACATGTTTACTGTGGGTAAAAAGCTGTTGATAATAAACAGTTTGTTTGTGGTCACTGCATTCTGTTTTTATTTATGTGTCACACAGCATCCACTTTTGGGACTCAGTCTACCACTGATTCCAAAGTGGCAGCTGCGTGTATAACCAGCACATACTGTCACCTTGCAAGCTAAACATTCTCGAATCCTTAACCTAACTTAACCTCATGTTTCCTAACAACTCAAGTCAGCAGCTGCTGGGGTTGACGTAACTTTACGCACCAGGAACAAAATTCACAGTAACTTTCCTTTGTGCAGAACTGATGTGGCGCCTAAACAAAGCAGTGGAACACAGAACTTTTGTTTGCTTAGTCAAAGATAGTCAGTTATTAACACAAGATCCCCCACTGTACGCTGTGCCAATGGTGTGAAATGGTACGTACACTTCCTGTCTCCTAAGTAGGCGGAGTCACGTCTCCCATGGAGACAGGAACCACCATCTCTCCACCTCGTCCTATAAGAATGAATAGAGTCAAGACTGCTTCCTGTCTCCTAAAGGGGCGGGGCCATGGCGAAAAGCCATGTGACACTGATGCAGGACATGAACGTTCAGTGAGACGTCTCGCTTTCTATTAACCATCTCCGGCTGAGTATTCATGACAGAATGTATGCTGACCATGTTTGGGCCAGAGTTTTATGCTTGTGATGAGAACTGGACAATATGGAAGAAAATATGATCAGAAAATGTTTTTATCTGATCGATCAATGTTAATATTTATCACAGAATGTTACTTGATAATGTTGCCAGCTTGACGAGAATCTGTTTTATTACCAGAAGTTTTGTTAGATAAATTCAAAATGAAATGATTTACATGAAACATAGAAAAACATTTTATTGCTAAGACAATCAAATCTAATAAGTCAAGTAATTGTAAAAATAACAGATAATCAACCGTAGAAATATTAGTTGCAGCCGTAGCTCAAATTCAGCACTAAGCAGAAAACTAGTATCACCATCAGGCAACGAGTTTTTTATTACAGACATAAAAGGAGGACTGTAAAAGAACGTCATAGGAGTGTGTTTATTTAAAATGTATATTCATTGACTGCGGCCTCTTATTCTACTGTGTCATGTGCAAACAGTTGAACGTTCGTCATTAAAGGTGACAAGGAGGCTCATTGTTCATATAATGACCTTGTATTTGACATGTTTCATACCTAAAAAAGAAAAAAAAAACCTCGGGGAAATAGTCAGAAACATCGCGTTAAATTGATTTTTGCACATTTAGAATATTTAATTAATATCTCTATTTTTATATGATCTTTACAGGATATTGTAGTTTCTGTTGCAGGAGGTTGGTCTTTCCTCTGTAGTGTGTTAGAGAGAGAGAGAGAGAGAGGAGCAGCGGAGCCAGAAATATAGAGAAAGCGAGGATGTTCTGGGACAAACGGATCCACGGTGGCCTAGTTTCCCTCAGCCACGCCAGTGACTCAACTAAAGTCTTCTGCCTGGCTGAGTGTGGGCTTGGTCACCATGGATAAGACATGCGGACAGAGACACAATACACACGGCTGCAGTTATATTTCTGAACGGTTGTGAGGCAGTTACATTAACTTGTTAGACCAAAGTCTAATTTTTATTTGGGTGGGGGGTGGTGGTGGTGGTGGTGGTGGGGTTTATGGCTCTGTGTCTTCAGCATTAAAGCCATGCAGGATTGTAACTTCAGATAAAAATATATATAACATAAAAGGTATAATACTTGTTTAAAGCATTGTTGTGACGGATGCATGTGCTTGACACAGAAACAAAAGAATAGGATGAGAAAGAGACAAAACGTGCACGTTCAGGCAGCGTTTCTTCTGTGTGAGCCGCTGCATGTGGATGAATCAGTGGGTCTGAGAGTTAATGACATCGGTGTGCAGGAAAATAAGGGGAAATATTGAAGGAAAGGAAGTGAAGGTACTGTAGGAAGTGTTGTTAATGTCTCGGCTTCTGGGGTCTGGGCTTAATCACAGACAATGCGCGTGATTCCTGCAGCACCTGTACGGTGATGTAATGGTTCTGTGCATTTATTCACACGGGAGCATTAACTTTGCATCAATAGTAGTGTTATGAAATTCTTGCTTAGAGAAAATACCAACACATCCAGCTCTGAATTTTAGCACATAATCATTACTTTGTCACTTAATCATCATTTGCTTCACACTGGGCCCAGAACCAAAATTGCTTGAAGATTGGGAAATAAAAGTGCATTTGCTTAGTTCAGACTGAAAACCAACAAATCTTGTATGATTTTTGGAGTATGAACTGCAAAGGTTTTGCATGAAATTGCTCTCTATGCACTTCATATGTAGCGTTTGCCATTTTGTGCTTTTCAGTTGTCCCGTAAGAATGACTTAAACCTATACAGTGAACTAAAAATACACCACAATGCACCGAGTAATAATGTGAACAATCGAGAGCTACTGTAACAAGCATTATGCTGGATGACAGGAATGACGTAAATAGTTTCCAATGGTGTTAATTGATTTAGCAAACTGACATGCTATATAATCCTCTACGTAGACCCCTCCCCACCCCCCCACATAAGCTGTTGAGTGCCGAATGATTTTGTCCCTTTTAGAGGCAGATTTCATTGGGCGAAATGCATCCAGGACGAGTCGCAGGTCTGTTGCAGGCCTCACAGAGGTCATACTTTGTATATCATGCATGACATTTACAGTGAATTAATTTGGTAGACACTTTCCCATTCACCTTTCAGACACTGCATTCAAAGTTATTAGGAACAAATGCGAGAGGTTATCCAAACTTGGATCTATGACTCACAAAAACAGGGAGAAAAAGGTTAAAAAATTAAAGAAGAAAAAGAAAAAAGAAAAGAATGAATGGAATCATACAAATTAATCCTCTCAATCTTTAATTATGACCCACCCTGAGGTATGTGATTGTTTATTTATCTGTGTCTCCTTATCTGCAGAGGTCCTTGCTTCTGCCTGTATCATTTTATTTTCCTCATATTTTGACATGTTCAGGCTTTGATCTGCAGCCTCCAGCCAATAACGCTGCGAGGTTGGAACTCTTTAAAAACATAGTAATCAGTTACATAGCTGCCTCGTCTCTCTCCTCTGCTCTGTCTGTGTCGTGAACTGCAGGCCTGTAGGTCCGTCTGTTTGCTTCACTGGGGCTGAGTTACAAACACACACACACACACACACACATATACACAAAAGCACGCACAGAAAAGATGATGAATCCTGTGCTTAGGCTGAATTTACCCAAAATCTAACATTATCCGCCAAGTTTTAATGCTGTGTTTCAGTCAAAAACTCCTGCATGTTCCTCCTTTAACTTTGCATTTATCTGTGACTCAACATGAAAATATGCAACAAGCCAGGAAGATCAGCCTTGTTGTAAAATTCGATGGACCTTTTTTCAAATCATCTATTTTTTAACGATATTTATCTTGGAGAGTAGAAAGACTTTCACAGTCACACTTTTTGTGATTTTGCTTTTCTAAAATATGAATCACTAGCGAGGGTCAAACCTTCGGTGAGATACGTTTGATAGTTTATGTTACAATGAATCATGGCGAGCTGAATATGAGAATGATGATGAGGTGGTAGACGATCGCGGTGGCAGGGGGCATGAGAAATGAGAACAGGCAAGTGAGCATGGAGGTGAGGTTTATAGAGGCACATGACATAAAATTAAGTGATTGAGGTGTGGTCCTGCTCCTGAGCTTCAGCGAAAACTTTTATCTCCGTTTAAAAAAACGAAGCTAAGGTGTTTGCCAGACTGCTCATTGATTTGTGGGACCTGGTTGCAGGTCTAAAGCCCCATTGTTATCGATGGTCTCGGCACCGATCTATGGGTGGCAAATGTTAGGGGCCACACATTAAAGTGAATTATTCTCTTTGAGGTAACACACTCAGCATGGGCGGCTGGCGCTGCTATCTGAGTGGCTCAGCGTGTGGCGAGGCTGATGTGCCTCTCTGTGCCATTTAGCCCATCGCTGAGCTCAGGGTGTGTGACTGTCTGAACGTTTGTCTGTCTGGCACATAGTGTGCATGCACACCTGTGGTTAGGTCTGCTTTCCTCAATCAGACCTAATGAAGACCAATGATTCATCTCCATTTGATTCGTACTTTTTGATGGAAACGCCACACCACTCAGGAACCCGGCTACCAGTTGGGAGACCAACACTTTTACTCCCTCCAAATATGAAATGCCGATCCCATCTGATGTTGCTTTTTTGATATCAGCTGTGCATCTTAATGTCAACTTAACCCCATGTGGAGAAGTTTTAAGAAGGGACAAAATTATGGAGCTGAGGAAGAAGTTGTATCAGAGAGAGGGGGAGATGAGCATGTTAGCTACTGGGAGCTGCGTCAAAGCAGAGGAATCTTGAGATTATTAGCAAACATGGCAGCCATGCACGTTTTCCTTAGAAGCACGAGCAGGGCAGGCATCCCAAGATTCCCTGCATCCTGGTCCCAGCTCTGGGGTGGAGGAAGCTGTTTACTCTTTCTATCTCTCACTGCTGACGTCGGCGCACCGAACAATGTCATCCAATTTCCTGTTTTTCACTTTAGTGGAAAGCCATTCTCCCAGTGTGTGTGGTGTGTGGTTGTGTTTGTGTGTGTGTGTGTGTGTGTGTGAGACAGAAACACTGGTAGACTGAGGGAGAGGAGGAGGACGAGGAGGACGAGGAGATCCATAGGGCCGGATACACTGGGAGCAGGATATAGGGTCAGAGGCAACTCCGCTTTGTAAATACATTAGGTGTATTGAATGAGAGAAGCAGGAGACTGCGGACTGTCCTGAATGCAGCCGTGATGACCGGAGACACCCAGCGGCTCTGGTGTGGAGAGATCAGCCTGGACAGGAGGAAAGTTATGATATCACATGACATAAGACGGCCTGAGGCTGTTAGCCTGGACACTGTCACCTCGCAGTGAGAGACTGACTTTTAAGGTTGTTTATATTAAATCACTCTCATTGTTTTGATTTTGAACTCCAGTGTTTTAAGGCTCATAAAGCTGCAGCAGGTAACTTTTGGGTAAACATCAATAACTTTTTGTGTTCTAGTCTGCCCATTGACAGCTTTTAGCGAGTGACTTGGTCCGAAAGTAGGGCAACATCTCTGTTTGCCCATCATGCCTCTGTATTCAATATTGGTAAAATCCTATCGCTCCTGTTCTATTTGCCCAATCAGTGACGCTCTCTGTGCTCTCTGCCCTGATTGGCCGGTCTATGCTGCGCTTCTTAGCAACAGGCAGTCTCTATAAACAGACTCTACATTCACTGAATGTATTCTGGTTCTGATTCTGATTCGGTCTGTAGGCACGGTAGGGCGATGTTGGTACCGGAAGAGCCTTAGTTTCCAGTCGTAGTCATTTGTAGTCCGCGTAGTTAATGGCAGACTGTTAACTGTTAACGGCGTGTAAACTGGCTACTTGTGAAAAGGTCCGCTGTTAGATGCGGTCTCGCAACTCCAACTCCATTCCCACGTCCGACTGTAAATAGTCGGACTGTAAACAGCGAGTGGCATGTGGAGAAGGAAGTCGGAAATGGAAATTCGCCTCCTCCAATGGTAGCCAGGAGTAATGGGGTTTGCCTCCAGAGGCTTCATCGCTGTCTGCAGGGCGTCAGACTGCAAATGCAGCTGATGGGTTCTGAGATTGAGCAACAGGTGACGTCGGTACAAGCTGATTTGTCGTTCATGCCTTAAGCTCGAGGTGAGACGGACCAGTTTACTCTGCTGCAACTTGCCCTGCAACCGTGTCATGTCGGTTTAAACGGGACTTAAAGAGAGAGAGAGCAACTGTCAGTACCTATGAGTTCCGCATCGATGTGAGTTGTGCATGCTCAAACATGTCTGCCGTCTTGGACAGCTACAGTAGCTACGGCTACACCACCTGGACAAACCACATCAATTCAACTGGGTTTCAAGTCTTGATCTGAGTTTGACATTCTTAATCAGAAGTAATTTTTTAATCTACATCATAACTGAGTAAAAATGCTAGGCTTGTGCTAACTTAGCTAGCAACACTACTAGCAGAGCTAACAGGGCTGCTTGTGCTAACTACACTGCTTGCTTGGATAGGGCTAGCTCTGGCTTTGTGGCTTGAAAGGCCAAGTGTTATAATTTCAAATTGTTTTGGCTAGTTAGCTAGCAATGAGCAAAGACGCTAGCATAACATTAACCGCTAACATTCCTTCAACTAACGTAACTAGCAAATAAATTACTCATCAACAGTTCACATCCACTTTACAACCATGCCTTTGCCACTAACTCAACTTGTAATACTAATATAATTATAATGTTGGGAATACTGTAATATTAATCAGTAACATTAACATTAACATTTAATAACCACATGGGATTTGTCCAGGTGGTGTAGCCGTAGCTAGTTGTCCAAGATGGTAGAGATCTTCGCGTATGCGCGACTCACATAGATGCGAGACTCACATCGTCTACTGACACCGACAACTATCAAAATAAAATGCAAGCCAGAGCAAAAACAAGAAGGGGAGGCTTCAACAAAGTTGCTTCCCAACAAGTCTCATGCTGCAGCTAACGTTAGCTTGTTAGGTCATTAGCAAAAGTTACCAACTGCAGCTTTAAAGGCCCAAAGTCTCCAGGTTCACTCTGTTGTAGTCGGTGTGTTGTAACTCAGTTGTTGCGAACCAGATACACCAGATTGCTTTCAGTGGAGATACTGACTGAACAGAACAGATTTCTTTCTTTTTTTTTTTGTTTTTAATGGCAATGATGTGACCAGTCCACCATATACTTTTGTTATCAACACTGTGAAACTGAAGTCCACCTCTGTCAGCTACATTTATTTATCACTGTGGGCTGACTCAGTGTTTAGTAACACGGAATCCTTTCCACAAAAATGATTCCAATGAGTTTCTCACAGACTGGCATACATATTTAATCTGGGAAAAACAGTGCACTGCTACTGGCCTTGCACTGTTTGTCAGCAGAAACTGTGAGTAGAAATGTTTAGATTTAGGAAAATAAAAGTTTTTTTAGTCATTGCTGCAGAAACTAGTTTTAGGCTAACTGTGTTTGCCCATATTTTACACTCAACCTGAGTAAGATAAAAACTAAAATGAAAACTGCTAAAACTGTTTTTGTCAAATTTTTTCCAAACTGCACATACGTATACACCCACTTTCCTGTTAATTGGGTACAGCTTGGTCAAACTTATAAAGTCTAATACAACAGTTGTGCATTAAATCCTACCTTAATGTTCAGTTTTTGTTAAAAGTGCTGGTATTGCAGAGTTGTATTGCATTTTGCTAACACATGTTGCTATTATTTACTCTACGGTCTTGATATAAATTGGGCTGAGAATAATGCTAAAGTTGTCTGTGAGTTGAAATGACGAAGTTGAATCAGCATCCGTCTAAGAACAGCTCCATAGAAGCACTGAACCATATAACCTTCATGAAGGTAGAATGTGTCACAGGACTGCTGCATTAATTTTAGCTTGGTGTCCTACTAAACTGGAAACTGAGAGTACATACATAATGAACAGAGGGTGAAAGGAACAGGGAGGTCAGTAAGGACCCTCAGCTCATTTTAATCCTGAAGGTTTGTGAAAAGAATCTGGTCCTGAAAACTAGGAATTTACTGCAAATGCGGTTTGTTGGGCACCGTTGTTTTAAAAAAATGAAAATAAGTAATAATAAGTATGCTTGTTGGTATGGATGTGAATGAAATGTACACATCTGGATTTAAATGGATCAAACTGTTCATATGTTTTAACAAAACTTCAATAATTCAATTTAATGAAAATTCTAAAATGACAACATGATAAAACCTTGTCATCTTTCTATCAGGGCTGGGCGGTATGACCTAAAAGCAAAATCCCCTATTTTTCATACCACATTCGATTTGTGATTTTGAACTATTTTTTCTAAACTACAAAAGACAGAGGAATTATTTCAAATACATTGTTCTTATTTTGAACAAACATGAATTTCCTTTTGGGAGTAAAGTGCAAATCTCCTAAAAAAATAAGTGCCCAGAGCTGAGAAAGGGCCTTAGGCTACCGTATTTACCCCAGTTAAAGAGAACATCGATTTTCATGATTTTCATTTTTTAACATTGTCCAAACAAACTAATTCTAATTTCGATTCAAAATCGATTTATTGCCCAGCCCTACTTTCTACTGCATGAATCCATCGAAACTCATTAACTGTGATATTGATTCCTCACCCAGAGTCAAACTACAGGGACCAAATGCATTGCATTCACCTCAGACCTCTTCTGTTTGCTCTGGTCCCGACTGCATCTGCACTGTGCCCTGCTACTCAGCCAGCTTGTCATCTGATTAACAAGTGGCCCATGTGCACAGCAAGCGAGAGAGAGAGAGAGCGAGAGAGATCCCAGTGTGACTGGTACAACACAGCAGCACAGAGCAGGAGGGCGGGACGTGGAGATGACGTCAGCATACTCACCACGTCCGTACTCCTTGCCTGCCTGGCCTACATTCTTACTCGCTTCCACTGCTTTGTTTGCCTCTGGTTGGGTGCCAGCATGATGTTTGCGGGATGCATATGCTTGGCTGAGTGATTCACTGCAGTGTGTGTCTGTGTAGGCCTACTGTACCAGAGAAGTATGTTGTCCCAAGAGGCTGGCAGACTGGTTCAGCTGTGTGTGTGTGTGTGTGTGTGCGTGTGTGGCAGGCTGGCTATTCGAGTTGCACAACCTCAGCTGCAGTTGCATTGGTTATGTCAGTGTCAGTTAGAGACGGAAGTCTCCGTGGATGGAGACAGGGCGCTGTGCACTGCTCGTGCGAGGCCCTCAGCTAGCTGGAGGCTCTGTGGTCCGACTCCATACGTCAACACGCTGACCTCAAGTTCACCAACAAACAGCATCACAGTGGAAACATGATCTCTGTGTGTGGTATATTTCTGTGCGACCATCATCTGTGACATTTAGCTGCCAGTAGTCTAGAGGAGAATGTTTTGTTTCACCTTCGCGGGACTTGAATCTGTTATTAGTCCTGACACACATGATCAGAATAATTAACATCATGTCTGACAACAGGAGAATTAGGTCTTGTTTGGTCAAACCTTTTAAGAAGCAGGAGTTTGTGGCATTTCCATATGTAAGTCCCCATACAGCTACACACACACACACACACACACACACACACAGTAACACATGCATACTGTCTCAGTGCACATGAGCCTATCATGCGACCAGTCCTCGTGTCTGTGAAAAATCAGATGATCACAGAGCATCAGCTTGCAGCCATCCTGATACCATATTCCTTGTTTTTGGACAGCTACAACAAATGGCCCAGTGTCGTGATGACGTCAATTTGGCTACAACCGACGGCTAATCAGCTTCACCCCTCCTCTTTGTTGTTTCATGGAGCTTTCAGAAGGCTTACAATTTAGCAAGAAGTGATTTACTGCTGCCCGGCATGCTCTAAAATTCCTCTCTGTATTCCTCCTCACATGTGTAGATTGTTTACGGAGAAGAGGAATTCTAGAGGGATGGCGGTCCGCAAGGGGCTTGGTTGCTATGGTTACTAACCCCTGAGCTGGGTTCCATTTAGTAGGAAGGAAGCTAAATTATTTGCAGACAGAAAAGCATAAGCTCATGTAGGGAAAGTGTAATGAGTGAAAACCTGCCTGTGTGGAATCTGTTTTAATTGTTGTTGTTTAATTGTTGTATGTAAAATCACACTGAAACTAAAGTACAATATAATTTCAGTAAGGTCTTAACAATTATAAGTACCATAGAGTGGCAATTGGTTGGTGATTAAATTGGATTAATATTGGATTAATATTACAGAGGTATTCACGTGCAAGCAGCATTTAATGTTACGTTATTTATTGTGCAAAAGCCTCAATATTTGTAGCATTTGATGCAAGAAGTATTCAGCTCCTTTGATTAAAAGTAGCAAAATGTACCCACAGTATAAAATACAAGCAATAAATAATTATGATACAGACAAAAAGTGAGTTTGAGTGTTTTTCTATATTAGTCATTTTTATTTCTGAACGATAATGATGGGAAACCAATTTAAACAATTACTTTAATGCATAACAATATTTTTTACATATTCATATTTTCAATCTGTAAAGTAACCAGTAAGCAAAGCTCTTGTACAATATAAAAGTATAACAATACGTAGTGAAGTGTAAAGTGCATAGTGAGTGTGTGAGACTATCCTTTTATTATTAGAATTACACATACAGCTGTTGGCTCTCTAAGATCCTAAATAATAACGAGGAAAGCAAATGTCAACAAAAGTTAAAGTCCAACTTTGAAGTAACTGAGACGGAAAATATCACATTCATGGCATGATTTTTTTTCTAATCCGTGTATTTTTCTTGTTATCTTTCAGACCACATTAACAGAGGTGCAATTTGGACCAATGAAGTTACTTAAAGACCCACTTCAGGTATCGTAAAAACAACAACACACGTCTGAATGATTGATGCTTGTGTGCTTGAATGCATTAAGGTGTTCCATTCTCCACTAGAATGTTTATGTCTATATCATTTAGGGGCTTTTAGCTGAGCTAAACTTTGTGTGACTGTAAATATTTGGAAGCATTTTTCTAGGATTAGTATTTCAAAACGTCGCCTGCTTTTGTTTGCAGTCAGGACTAATCTTGAATTTCTCAGAGATACCACACCTCCTTAAGAGATTAAAGGAAAAAAGGCCCCCATGCAAATGTTCAAAGAAGAGAAAGGAAAAAAAAAAACTGTTAATGGACACATTGTGTGCGTTGTAGTCTTTGGTTGTCAAGGCAACAAGGCCAAACATTTATGACCAAGAACATACCATCGTGAACAATGCACATTATGGAAGAACTGCACAGAGGATCCATGGACTGGTCTGGCCACTGCAAACAGGACATTCTCTGATGTTCACTGGTTCATTATGCAGTTTGGTGTTGTGCTCGTTCCTTTGGCATGTGTCGCTGCTGGTGTGTGAAAACTTAGAAAGTCAACTTTTTAAGCATTTTTATTGTATTTTGAGACTGTGCAAAATTTGTCTTCATCTTGCCTTAAAGCTTGGTTGGGTAACTTTTTAGGAAAGAGAGAGAGCAGTTTGGACACAATCACAACCCCTCCTGCCACGTCCCCTCTTGGGTCACTCCCTCCTTCCCAAAGCCGGTCCCTCCAGTAAGACTCATCTGGTGTTTTTTCATCCTTTTGGTTGTATGCAGTTGTTGGCAACAGAGGAGTTGGAAGTGAAGGAGCAGATATAGATGCTGCTGGAATTTTGTTGTCCACCATTGTTTCAAACCAGTGTTGCAAACTTGGCGACTTTCTCGCTAAATCTGGCGACTTTCCAAATCCTCTTGGCGACTTTT
>JAQLOL010000001.1:31882545-31897556 GCA_029783665.1 Naso thynnoides
TGACCGTTAAATGCCTCTCCAGTGTTCTCCGCTGCCGCTCGCCCTGCAGATTCATACAGGTGTAGATTTCGATAAGCTCGCCCTTGATGACGCGGATGAAGCGATACAACGACCCTGTCGTCGTTAAACGCCACCTGGCACGACTGAGAGACTCGACTGTCCAACAGCCACTTGGAGCGATGTCAAGTAAGAGACTTCTATCTGTGCAAAGGCTCATTGTTTGGCAAGTAGCCTGAATGTGTATTTTCTTGTTTTTTTTTTAGCAGAGTTTTAAGTGGAAATAAATAGGCCTACGCGCCGGTTCGCCCCTTTTTCACCTGTTGGCATGTGAACTGGGTGGCAGGTATCAGCAAATCATCAAGTAGGCCTATTAGTCCACGTTCTGAATTTTTACAGGTAATAAAAGATACTAGAAGATAATGCTGATTTTCACGAAATTAATTTAGGTCTATTTAACAAAGGAAGCCTACTTTGAGTTTTCTGCCTTGGTCTTTGTACATGGAGGCTATATTTGACTGTCAGAGAGCTGTGTCATCATCAGAACCCTTTTTTTCAGAATCCAGAACCTAATGACATATAATCAACGTAAAATTCATATTATTACTACTTCTTATAAAAGTGACAAGGGACCAAAGAAAAAAGGACAAAGTATGTTAGCATGTAGATGTATGTGTTACGTTGTTGACTCTTCTAAAGCTTTTCAAGGCTGAATCCTTTGTCATTTGTTTCTATTTATTCAGACCACCCATTCCACTATTTCAAGTATTCATATTCGTGATTTCTGATTTTATAAATTATTCTTTCAATTTTAAAGATATCGTTTACAGTGGATTTTTTTTTGGTTGTGTGTGTTGTTGTTGATCACATGTAATGGTTATGTTGCAGTTAACAGTAAATAGACAATGCAAGAGGCACAACATCAGAACAGAGTGGAAAGTGAACTATATAAAAAAAAAAAAATTATCTAACAGTTTACCTCTTCATCTTTTGAACTGTTTTTCAAGCAAAAATTCTAAAGAATTGTTTGTTTCTGTTTATCAAATGTAAAAATTTGCCCCTTTCATTTGCCTAATGAGAGTCAATTAGAAAACAAGTATTTTTAGGACTTCACTTTTTAAAAACTTTTTTTTTAAATTGTCAAATTAAATGATATGAGTAGAATAAAATAATCAGCAGATTGATTTAAAAAAGGCAAATTATTTGTTGCACTCTTTGTGCCCAGTAAGTATGCATTATTAGACTACAGATTAATTCTGGTTAATGTTTGCTTAGTGCATATTCTGGAAACATATAGGCCTACAGTAATATAAACAAACACTCCATTAAGACAAAATATAAGGAAGTGCCATCTTCTGCTGGATATCTTGTGGGGTAAACTTTACTCAAAGAAAAATTGGGTTAGGAGGAGGTGTGTGTTTGTCTCTGTGTGACATCTTATTTGTACAGGAATTCTGACTCACACAGAAGTTGTGGTGGCAGAAGAAGGGCAAGGGGGAATATTTGCACAGTGCATACCTGTGTCATATTGTTCCTAAGGAGTGTTTTGATCAGGGCTTGACTGATATATCGGTTTTGCTGATATTATTGGCCGATATTGGCCTATTACAGATATATTGGTATCGGGGTGTATGTTCTCCAATAAGTGCCGATATTAAAGCTGTTCTCTAAGGATGGTAAAATGCTTGGACTAGTAATTTAAGATGGTGTAATCACGTAGTTTGTCCAGTAGAGGGCGGCCCATTAGTGAATTGTTAATAAGTGAAGTGTTTATTGTTCAGTGCACTGATCTTTGGAATAAAGTTTGTTAGATATCGTGCCTCCATCCTACATATCTTTGCCACACGTAATTGATAGCCGCATTCAAAATATTTTATGTAGAATATTGGCCAATATGTATCAGATATCGGAATTTTCTTACTCTCTAATATTGGTATTGGCATCAGCCCCAAATATCCCATATTGGTATGGCCCTAGTTTTGATCCTCTTTAAGGTCAAAAAGCACCTCTCTGATTCTGCTGTTGTCACGGGTGTTGTGATGTGAACTTTGAGGAGACTGACTGTCTCACTGTGTCTTGGTGGTTGTTTTCCATGAAGCACTGGAACAGAGTCAGTGCACTACTGCAAGCTCAGAACTCTTCATTCTCGAATATATCAGGGATAGCTCTGTTTTAAGCTTGGCCTTGGTCAGCTTGGGGTAGACCTCCCCTGTGGTTTCTAGTGCTGCACGTGGGAACCCCTTGTTGTGTTCCCCCAGGAACAGGTCTCCTTGCAATAAAGTGGCAATTATGAGGTGTTTGGTGAGGGAGAACCTACGATGGCTGAGAAGGGTCAAATGCATTTCAAATTAAGACAACAAGCGCAAATAGACAAAACACAACCCGACTTAGAAAACATCTTTGTCCATTTGACAACACCTGTAGCCTAGAAATCTAGACGCACGCTAGCGGCAGCAAATGGATTTGAACAACAAGAAAGATGGCATTGGCGAAGGAAAAGCAGTCGTTTGAATCAGCGTTGGCGTCAACTTTGGCAGAATTAGACTTGTCCTTTTCTTTGAAAGTTGAGCAAGAAAATGCACTCAAATCACTTCTTTCGAAGAAAGATGTATTTGCTGTTTTGCCGATGGAATACGGTAAAAGTTTAATTTACCAGCTTGCTTCGCTGGTAGGGTTAGGTTACTGCTCTGATTGGTTGTAGCGCTACCCTATTACGTGCAGAGGCAGTTTGAAAGACAGCGCTCATCCCGCCCCTTGGATTGAGCAGAGGTCTATCGGTCGTTGCCAGACTATACATTTTAATCTTATAGTATGGCTTTCCAGGCTAATAAATAGGCTGATGGTAATGATAATTTAAAATAAAATTTAAAAAATTTGTGCCAAATGAATTCCAAACAGATTCCAAACCATTTGAACGTTTGAGGTCAGGCCTGCTATTTTTTACAAGATAAAACACAGAATAAGTAACCAACCCCAGCTTTAAATGGTGCTCTAAAGAGCTGAACATCAAACATCAGGTGTTTTCATAACTGATTAATCATTAATTTTTTTTAATTAATTAATTCTTTTTTTGGTTAAAGAAATTCAGCTGCCCAGAATGTGTGGATTTTCTGCTTTTTTTGCCTTATATTGAAATTAACGGAACCCTGAATTTTTCAGCTATTTATTGTTAAGACAAAACATTTAATAATTTCTCAACTATTTAGTGCTTAATTTCATAGACAAAACAATCACTTAAGAAAGTAATTTTCAGCTGCAGTCCATGTGCATGGCTCCTGCGAGTAGGATACAAATTTTAATCTAAATAAAACCACAGAAACCACTAAGATTAGCATAGCAGTGATGATGTGAAGTCAGTGTGTGTCAAAGAAAACCAACGCATTAGACGTCCTGTAATTTAATGCCATATATGAGTGCACGGAGACTCAGCTTTATTGTCTGATGCGCTCCAGTGTGACCATGGTAGGAAAGCAAGGTAGAGAGATATCCCCTTCCTGTTTTTGTCACTCACAGCTGATCCTGTCATGCCCTCCTCCTCTCTACTCCTCCTCCTTTTCTCGCGGCTCACAGGATCTGGCCGGGCCCTCGCTCTCTGTTTTCAACAATGATGTTTTCTAGACAGAGCGATCAGACTCTGCCAAAATGCTTGCCACCCCCTTCAAACTGTTTTTTCCCCCCATCTTGCTGTGTTTGTCTCTGTGTATCTTTCCATTCATTCTCCTTCTGTTTCTTTGGAACATTAAACAGTTTGTCCCCACTTTAAAATCATGAGGTTTAAAGGGTTTTTTTGTCTGTTGTGACTGGGTGTGTTATTACTGTGCAGAGCGTATCTGTCTACTCTGAGAACAGGCATGTGAAAAAACCTTATCTCAGTCTGTGTTAACCCCGTTCCCCCACCTCTGCGGGAATGTTGACTTTTCTACCAACATCCCAATGTGGAATTCTGATCTAATTCCCTGCGCGTACCGAACATAGCTGCAGGACTCAGTGGTGATGTATTTATGACCCAGACACTTATTGCTGCTTGTAGGGAAAATGTTCATCTGTGGAATATGGTTTGCATTAGCAACACCCCTCTCAGCCATGAAGGCTTTCTGCTTCGGGCCTGAAGCTGCTCTCTGGTACTTAAATAAAGCCAGTCGTCAGAATGAATCAAAAAGGACAACTGTCAAAACAAGTAGTCCTCTATTCCCTCATTGTGTGGAGGACAGAAGCTCCAGTTTTCTCACTCAAAGTCACATCTAACTCAATTTTACAGGTGTGATGCAAACTGAAAGCTGCAGAACAAACTTTCCCTTCTTTACGTTCATCCTGCTCCCTGCCAACAGTTGGAGATGACGTCTGTTTGAGAGAGTGACTCATGAATCTGCTCTTAGTGCAGCACTGCTCTTGGAGGCGGGCCTAAATCTCTAGTCCAGTATTTACGCAAGTAAGGGGTTATATGAAAGTATGCTGGCAGAGAGAGAGAGTGTGCTCTCAATGGCTGGTTTGACGGTAGCAGCACTTTCTGCCACAGCCTTGGCAGACCAGTGGGAGGGGCTGCAGCCAGTCAAGGCCACCTCGACTAATTGTGTCATAGATCATGGCAGCGGACAATAAAGTCTCTGACGCACCCGAGCACGAGCTGAGCCTGATCAATCAGGGCCTGTCCATCGCAGGCGTGAGGTCACAGTCAAGCCTGCACTGCAGGCTGATTAGGATGACAGGCGCAAATGAGTGTGAATGCACCAGTGATGACTTGACAACTCAGAGCTCTTGATACGCTGAGGCATCAGAACCACATCTCACTGCCGCTCCTACTGTTTTTATCTAATGCTGTTGCACATAGTGGAGACAGATGATTTGTAATTGTCAATACCTAATTAGATCATAGCTACTTATTAATGCTATACATGATAAATAAAATATGTTATCAGCCCATTTGGAAGACTGTGGCTTCCGTATAATTGTGAAAAATGAAGATTTCATACGTCCATAAATGCAGCATCTCTCCATGAAGAGCATGCACTGTTCAACCACAAAAAGACTACAAATGTTGTTGTTTTTGCCAATATGATGTGTAATTTACATAAACACTCCCTAATGTTCAAAGTATATGATTCATCTTGAAATGATTGTTGTTGGACAAAACAAAAAAAATGAGAGGATATCAGGGTTTTTTCTCAAGGAAATGGTGACAAGCAATTTCTTGATTGTATAAATTGACAAGAATAAAAAATAATTGTTAGTTACAGCCCTCTGTTTTCAGTCTCTTTGTTTCTTTTCACTTTCAGTGAAGTCTTTCCACAGTTACCAAATATCCTGGTGTTTCTTTTTTGGTTTTCCTGTTTTTTCTATTCTACTCTACTCTGGATTTAGACATGTCCTTGTGTATTATCTTATATATTTGTTCTGTATGGTTGCTCTTTGCCCATCTTAAATTAATTTTACATGATGATAGGATATATTTTTGGGGGTAGTGTTACTTAAAAATAAATAAAAATTTCCCAGTTGGATGCACGTGCTTCATGTGCTGATTCATCTCTCTTTTTGCAGGTACTTTTAGTTTTTGCCAAAGAGGACAGTCAGAGTAATGGCTTCTGCTGGGCATGTGAGAAGGCCAACTTCAGGTGCAGCATGGCACGAACACCGGAGTCGGCTCTTGAATGCTTCTCGGAGAAGCATCATGACCTCGTCATCATTGACCACAGACATTCCAGACACTTTGACGCTGAAGCACTATGCCGGTAGGCCACTTCATGTTTCTGTGTCTAGAATGATGGAGTGCAATGGTTTCCAACTTTTTATTTATTTATTTTATTTTATTTTCTCGTGTAGCCCACAGCCCTAAAATTCCTTTTTCATACATTAAACTGCCAGGCAAAAAGGGAAAACGACTGGAGCTCAATGGATCATCTTAATTTTTTTATTTTTTATTTCGGTGCAAGCGTTCACTAACATTTTGACACACATGGTCTTCTTCAGAGTGATTACAGAATGTTTTTGTGGTCCTGATCTGTTAGCGCCAGTCTTCGTCTGAAAAGATGATTTAGCGCGTGAACCCTCTTAAGTTTAAGATTAAACTGCCAGTGTTTAGCTGTTCAGTCAGTGCATAATTACAAATGTGACTGAAGTGGAATGTTTTAGCCAGTTTCTCCAATGTTTTTTTATCCAGCATGTAGATATAGCTGTTTTAACATTTCAGGGTTGTATACTTGTTACTTATTCTATTTAAACCATTTATCCAACTTTTAGCTAACTATTGTAACCATGTAGCTAATATTTTCAATCATATAGGCTATTCCTTAACGTAAACTATTCCATTTTTTAAACTTGTAGCTAAATATTACTAATGTAAGTAAAATATGGTGCAAACATAGGCCCACAGCATATAAATGTAACAAATTAGCTATTAACAATTTAGCAAAGACTTTCCGACATGCAACATTAGCCATTATGCTAATGTTACTATTAAGCTAACACTACTTAAACTATTTCCAACTTTTAGCTAACTGTTCTAACAATGTAGCTAATGACTCCAATAATGTATTCCTTATTTTAAGCTATCTAAGCACTTCTCGAACATAAATATTACTAATTTAACATACATATAAGACAGTACAAATAAATAGCAAATAAATATAACCAGTGAGCTAGCTATTAATAATTTAGCAAAGCTTTTCTGACGTGTAACGTTTGCGATTATGCTAACGTTGAAGCTAATGTTACTTTTAACCATCAACTTTTAGCTAACTATTTTGTCAATTAAGCTCGTGATTTCAAACATTTATCCTTTATTTTGACTCTTCACCATTTAGTGGTTACTTTTAGCTCACTATTTCAATACCTCATTCATTATTTAGTCTCATATACCCACTACTTTTAGTTAACTTCACTGCTTGCCTGTTAGCTAGTTTTCCCGTAGGCCTACCCTTAATTGCAACATCTTGTTCTCAGTTGTTACGGCCAACTCAATATATGGATATTTTTTAAATCTAATGGTAATTTATTTATTTAATTCAAAATTAGCTGAGCTACTCCACGGTCTTTCTTTTTCTCGCAGCTCCCTTTGAACTAACAGTCCCTGGTTTAAAATCGCTGATGCAGAGGAGACCATTAAATTGAATTCTGTTAGTGACTGTCAGGCCAATGGCATAATCCAGACCAGATCAACTTGACAGGGCAAATTATAGCCCCCTCTTCATGTTACTGTACACTGGGTAACACGTGTGATTATGACTCTGTGTGGGTGTAGATGGCCGCCTCACTCTGGGCTCAGCAGCTTCCATCGCATGCTCCCTCATGGAGTCATGTCAGTGAGAAATGAGCGGTGCCTGCCCATACCACCCTCTATCTTTAGCCTCTGCCCAAACCAAAAACACATTTACAAACATTCATTCGCCCTGCCCAGCGTGTATGTTAACCCTATTCATTTTGGCCAATCCATATGTTCAGTATACACGCACGGGCTCAGATGGGGAACTAAAGGGCCTTTATGACCACTGGCTGGGGAAAACCACAGGCGGATGAGTGGCCCTGTACACTGCATTCTTTCAGAGGCCTAGGCCTGCTCACAGAGCTCCACCACTGGGCTCTGCCTGCCTGAGAGAATCGGAGCGTGAAAAACTGAAAAATACATTGATTTGATGCCATGGGCTTTTCCACCAGCCTGCTCACTGGCTAAAAGGCTCCCTCTGTTTACATTCAGGTCAATTAGAGCGGTCAACTCTTCAGAAAACACTGTGATAGTCGCCGTTGTAAAAAGGTACGTACAAGTTCATGCCACCCTCTTCCTCTCTGCCCTTTCTAGTCCTTTTTTTTCCCCTGTCTGTATAAGTGGCTGATCATTAGGAGTATTGTCAGAGCTAGGGGCCCTGACTCAGCAGGGGTCTGTAGGCTCGCTGCAGCCTGTAATTTAGAGCAAAGTTCTCTAAACAAGCATCTGTCATAGCAGTGTTTGTGATCTCACATGTTCTCTTTTTAAGGCCGGACAGAGAGGAAGCCTCTGTGATGCCCCTGATCAATGCCGGCTTTAATAGGGTGAGCAGTTATATATGTAAATGTGTGTTTGTGTGTCTTCTGCTGCATGTATTTGTGTTATTCTTTTTGATATGTTTTCATATCCCCACTGTCAACACTCACTGTAAGGCAGGAATACAAATTGTAAATCGTTTTTGTTTGCTTAGTAGACCTGTGCATCGAGCTCCATATGCCGGAGTCATATACTCATGGCACTAGCAGCTTTAGTACATAACCTGTAATGAACACGGATGACGGTGGGATTTTAGTTGTCTTCGACTGATCTGTGCTGCTTGGTGTTGTCGCCTCTGACCCTCAGAGATATGTGGAGAATGCCAATATGATGGCCTGCTATAATGAGCTGCTACAGTTGGAGCATGGAGAAGTGCGGGCGCAGTTCAAACTCAGGTGAGTTGTGTATTTTTAAAGTACTGTAGTTACATTTGGTGGTAGCAAGACGTCAGAAAGAAATCTACTTATAACAAATCCTTACGCTAATTTTGATACGTGCTAACACTAAATATATGTTTTTATTGTACATAAGACGATGAGAGACAGTTTGCCTGTCGCATATGTTAACAATTCTTCTTTTACTGTTGTCCCTCTGCCTGTAAAAGGGCTGGAAATGCTATTTTCACAGCTCTAGAACAAAGCCAAGAGGCCATAGAGATCACCTCTGAAGATCAAGTAATTCAGGTGGGTTCCTAATAAACTTAAATGCCTCCAGTTGCTTTACTGTAATCAACACTTTGTCTCTCTCTCCCCTCTTTGCCCTCCCCCTCCTCCTCTTTCTTTCTCATTCCTGTTTTAGTGCCTGTTCATGTCTTGTGATCCCAGATGTCAGTAGTGATAGTTGCGGTCTCTGTTCCTCTGAATGCCTCCTTTTGTTAACATGAAAGCAATGTAGCCTGTGTTATGACGTTATGTTTTCACGTGAAATACACACCTTTGAGCACCTTGAAATGAGCAAAGCGAACAAATAACTAATAAAAAAAGAATGTCCGCTCTCTAAAGATCTGTATTTTGAGGTCATCATACTATCTGTGTTTAAACTAACTGTGGATTTTACACAAAGTGAATTATCATCTCGCCGTTGTCACCTCTCCTTCACAGTACGTGAACCCTGCCTATGAGTCCATTATGGGCTACCAACAAGGCGAGCTAATAGGAAAGGAAATTATAGAAGTGCCTAAAAGTGAGAAGAATAAGCCTGATCTCCTTGAAACAATAAATTCCTGCATACGGAAAGGAAAGGTAAAATGCACCATCCACACTATTTATTTCAGGCTAAACACATTTTCAAACATGAGTTACTGAATCAGGATTTAAATCTGGAAGTAAATGAAATTTTTAAATGGTTTGTTTGTAGTTGTCGATGCTCTTGCATACATAATTTTGACATGTAACACATTATGCATGTGTAGCTGTCACTGTAGACTGTCACAACACAATTAGATCACTCTTATAAGTGCTGTTGCTCCCTGCTTGGGCTTTTGTGTGTGTGTATGCATGGGTGCACATGCATCCATGTGTGCTGTAACTCTGCACCACCGGCCGCCCGACCGCTCCGTTTCATGTGCACAAAAAACAGCAGTTGATGGCTGTGCTGTAATCTCACTACACAGAGAGCGAAGGTCAGTCCCAGACAGGCTAACAGCGGGAAGGGTCTTTTTTAAGCTGCCACAGCCGTCTGTAGGTGGGGGGACATGAAACAAGCTCGTCGGACTCCAGGAGCGCTCCCCCGGCTCTTTAAAGCAACTTGCTGCTCTCTGAAAGGCTCTGACCCACCTCACCACAAACACCACCCTTAGACACCCAGCACACACCCACTTTTAGGACATTTACAGGTCTTACGTTTTGTAATTTTTTTCTGGTAAATTAATCCTGTATGTGTGTCTATTCGTTTAATCTTCTCCCTCCATCTTGTTTTGTTGTATCCCAGGAGTGGCAGGGGATTTATTATGCCAAAAAGAAAAATGGAGACAGCATTCAGCAAAATGTGAAGATCACACCTGTGCTTGGACAGGGAGGGTGAGTGACTAAACTAAACTGCATCTCCACTAAGTAAATAATTATACAGGATAATAGAGGAGTCAATATTTATTGTGTATTTTTCCTGGTATAACTGGCTTTTCTCATTCACAGAAAAATCAGACACTATGTGTCTATCAACTGGCCTTTAAATGATAATAATAAGGTAAAGGTGTGTTTCCAGTTTTGCTGATTTATTCATAAATAAAAGGAGGATCCTCATCTGCATGAACCAATGTGCTTTTCTCCTCTGTCCATGCAGAGTGATAAAACCAGTGAACGTGTGCAGGCAGAGTCTCAGACAGGTAAGAAAAATTCTGACTGTAGGTGCAAGGCTGGTTGTTCTTCACTCCACTCTGGGTTAGAATAACATTACAAGGGATCTTATTTTGCTAAACTGGCCCAGGGCTGCGGAGTCTTGCAAAACTGAATAGTTCAGGTTGTCTATTCTGGTCAGCATTAGTGATGGAAGTTCTCTCCGTGGCACTTGTGATCTGTCACAAGGTTCCAGGATCTGAGGGCCAGCTTGGTGTTTGTCACTGGGAAGCACAACATTTAGTTCCAGTGTTGCGCTGAAGATACACACAGCTAATTTTAACTTTATTATTTGCAGCCACCAAATATTTATTAGATGTTGATAACATTGAGTTGGAGGTCGTCACATTTGGGAATCTGAACTTTGGAAATAAGGTGTGTTGCGCCATGCCAGAAAATCATTGTTTTCTTGAATCACGGCCCAAATTTGAAACTGTGAACTAACAAAGTCCAGTCCTGCTTTATCTTGCTGAGGAATATCTCCGATAAAAATGAATTCTGTCAAATGTTGACCTTGAAAAAGCTATCCGTGCTTTTATTTTCTCTTAACTGAACTATTGTTTCTCGCAGTATTGTTGTATCGACCTTAACGGCAATTCCCAGCTGCAAGAGATTTCAAAATGCAGCAGCTTTGCTCCTGACGGGCAAACAAAACAGGGTTCATATCTCTCCTGTGATGACGTCCTTTCACCTGCAAACTGGAAAGAAGTTTGTTTATGAAACTTTGCGTGGTCATACAGCATAATATATTTCACAGTTACTCTTAAAAAACACTCCTGTGTCCTCGAGGTCTTCATATTAGGGCTGTAAAGGGTGACTATTCTCCTGTTACATCCCAACCAAAAGCGTATTTGCCATGTTTTAAAAACCTAATAAAAATAATATTTTTCCTCTCTCTGGCTTCTTAAAGTATTTTTCATGGTTTTGTTTCTTAATGTACCTTGATTTTTGTTTGTGAATTGGTGGTGTTTTTTACTTTTACAGTGCATTTAAAAATGTTTAAGTATCTATTATCTTGAACTGAAACAAGCAGTATGCTAATAGTGTCAGTGTCTGCCTACTAGAACAAAGAAATAATAGTTTCCTGTACACTTCTGTGGCTTTCTTTAGATCAAATCACACACACAGAATAAGTTGTTTTGTTACAAACATTATCTTAAGTTTAAATTAAGGCAGAAACTTGATACCAAGATGCAAATTTATGGAGGAAAAGTTAGTTAAGTCAAGAAGATTAAACAGCTTTAAAATCTGGAAAATGGTTGTCAATAAATTCCATTTTTCTTTTTTCGTCCTTATTATAAACTAATAAGCTGAGGCTGAGAACCATGCAGCCAAGAACAGCTGAGAAATGAACTAATACAATGTTGGTTTTGATCTTTTCTCGTTCACCATAAGTACACATAGAATAACACAGCCCTCAGTCTTTGACATGACATGTGACGATAGAAATAAAAAAGTTAAGTTTAAAAGTTTGATGTGCAGAATGTTTACTAGCATATAAAATTCTTAGATTTCACTGTGTTCTTCCTCTTTTTGATTTCAACTTTCACCAATGATTAAAATTTTAATGTATCAACACCTAAAAAAAAACCCTCAAAAACCAAAGCTTGTGAAAGATAATAGAATACGTAGAGTTACAGTGTTTAAAAAACAGAATAAATTCAGTTTGGATGTATTAAAGCATCTTATTCTGTTGCCAAAGAAATTGCAAAAGGGGGCCAAAGTCAGCCTTGTAGCTAAACCAGGTATTATAGTAATTTAAAACCTAAATTAGAACAAAAATAAGCAGCGAAAGAAATTATTGTAAACTGAAACTAAATAAAAATGGCACCCTTTTAGAAAACTGAAACCACGTTGCCTGGTCGCAAAACTAATAAATATGAAAACAATTTTTTTTAAATGAATGTAAATTTTTTCACTGTTGTAGGTTTTTACCGATGAGGTATCAGGTTCATGTTTTGACATCTTGCCACAAGGTCGCACAATGAAATAAAAGTTGCAGCCCCTTAAAGCTACACGTACATAAAAAAGTATACAAACGTATAAATTAAAAGCATTTAGTTTCACACATTCCAAATGTATTATGAGTACAAGTTTATGTGGCTACAAACTCTGTAAAGTATATGACAAAAGCTAATCAAAGATTTAAAACCATTACGCTGAACTTGAACTGTGTTTGTGTGAGTGTGTGTTCATGTGAGGTGTTTTCTCCTCCCCAGACATCCAATCCAGTAAGCACAAAGACCGGAGGAAAGGCTCTCTGGACGTAAGATCCACAACGTCTCGAGGGAGCGACGGTGAGGGTGAAGGCAGATAGATGATGGAAACTCCAGGCGTTTCTTGTCAGCTTATGCAACCTTCCCAGTTGTCTGTCTGCATCCGAGTTGTTTGGGCACATGATCATTAGTGTTTTAAGAAAAGTACAACTTGATTTGTTGTTTAATGACAGTATGGAATTACTTTTGCTGTTTTCATCCTGACAGGGAGCTCACAGCGACGGCACTCCTCGATGGCTCGAATCCACTCCATGACTATAGAAGCACCCATCACCAAGGTGGGTTCTTCACCCTCCCCATCATCCCTCCAGCATCCATCATATGATTAGCAACTTAAACTGATGTTTTGTATCTCATGACTGAAGTCTGAGTTATAAAACTGCCACAAGCACTCCTTGTACAGCTGCATGCACTTAGGCGAGAGGCCACACATACTGTGGCAAGAGAAGATGGGCTGATAAAATGCGCATTTCATGCACAAGACAAGGAAGCATGTTGGACAAGAATGACCTGCTGTTTCAGTGGTTTTATGTAGTCTGCAGCCTGGATAGGAAACAGAGAAAGTCCCCAGGGGTGGGTCATATGACACACTACAGTTCCACTGCTGTATCATTTGACTGTCCAGTCAGTCCCTGTAGGCATCATGATGCTTTTCAGAATAAAGCACTGATAGAACTGCTGCTACTTTGTGTGTATGTGTGTGTGTGTGTGTGTGTGTGTGTGTGTGTGTGTGTGTGTGTGTGAGGTAGCTACAGCTTGTGTTCTCGCACACGCTCACTGACCTTGCCATAGGTGCTCATTCTTAGAACCTCCAAGTTCATATTTTAGGATGAAAATGTAAATCTCTCTGATTGTTAGAGTCCATCTATTTTTACCTCATTTTTTCCAAATGAAAAATGAAAAGCTTTTCTATTTCAATATATCCTGTTATATGTGGTTTATTTGATAATTAAGACTACTCTCATATCTGTCCATTGGTTACTGGGCTGCAGCCAGCAGGATGTTAGCTTAGCTTAGCACAAAGACTGGAAACAGGGGGCAAAAGTTAACCTGGTTGTGTTGCAAGGTAAACAAAAATGCACCTACCAGCACCTCTGATGTTTTTTTTTATGTGGATCAAAGCAAAACATTTACCAGACCACAAATCACTCCACATTCGTTACTGTTCACTTGTATTATCATATTTAAATTACTGTGCAGAGGTTTGGGGCAACAGCTACAAAAGTTCACTGGGTGTATATTCACTGATCATTCTTCAGAAAAGAACAATAAGAGTAATTCACAACGTCAGATATAGGGATCACACAAACACATTATTTTTAAAGTCAAAGTTATTAAAATTCATAGATCTCATGGAACCGCAAACAACACAAATACTGTATAAAACTAAAAATATTTCTTTGTCACCAAATGTTCAAGAAGTGTTCTGTAATAGAGATGGGGATTATAATCTGAGAAGACAATGTAATTTAAAAAATTTACACAGTGTGGAAAATATATATATACAGAAATATGATTTTTCTAGACGTACATGGATGAAGAAGGGGTTTGACAGTCACTAGGAGTTTACAGGGATTATTGTGTTTTTTTTATTTATTTCTGTACTTTCTTTTTTATTGTTACAATTTCCTTTTTACTATCACTTCCTTTTTTATGTAAAAATGTAAATATGGTACACGTAGTAATTTATAGTTTATATATCCATAAGTTGATACATAGTTATATATAGTTTTAAAACATTCAATCTATATATAATGGAAGTGGTTCGATTGTTTTTCAGTGACTAATTGAGAAGGGGTGGAATACACTTCTTCCCACTCCTTTTCAGATATGTTGTATGTTTGAATATGTTTGTATGTACATTCCTTTCTTTTTTTTCTTTTCTTTACATGTTTGAAATAAATTTCAATATTTATATTCAATATTTCAGTTTCAGTACTACTATTAATAATATATTTTGTCATCCAGGTAATCAACATCATCAATGCAGCGCAGGAAAGCAGTCCTATGCCCGTGGCAGAGGCCTTGGATCGGGTACTGGAGATCCTGAGGACCACTGAGCTCTACTCCCCACAGTTAGGAACCAAGGATGAAGACCCTCACACGAATGACCTCGTGGGGGGGCTGATGACGGTGAGCAGCAGGTCCTTTTAAGCACGAGGGTCCTTCAAGAAGTCTGAAACACCCAAACAGCTTCCTTCCGCTACAAGTGAATCGACTCCCGTATGATAGCACACGTCAGAGTGTTTGCAGAACTCCACAGAGATAACACACGTCCACAGCGAGCCTGTGATCATGTGTTAAATATAACAAACAGAGAGTCAGGAGTGCCCATGCCCTTTTTTTTTTTTTTTTTTTTGTTTAAATACAGTTTTATGTTGATATTTATAAGAG
>JAQLOL010000001.1:31908750-31930173 GCA_029783665.1 Naso thynnoides
TTTCTTTGTGCCCTTTTGGAGCCACGGCAACATTACTGTCCGTTTTATTCCTTTGCTTTTCCCCGTTTAGCCAACATTACTGTGACTCGTGAGCAGTGTTGGAGAAGTTACTCAAAAACAGTAATGTTACTTATTACTGATTACTCCTTTTAAAAGCAATACATTTACTTAAGTTATTACTTGGCATCAAAAGTAACTCGTTAAGTTACTTGTTACTTTACTACATTACTTTTGCAACCCAACTGACTTCCCAAAAAAAGTGACGCACAACCTGTTTAGCCAGCTCCCAAAACTTAGAACGACTTCGTTTTGTTGGCCACTAATTTAAAGACACGTTTAAGCATAGCAACGCTGTCAGTAGGTTATAAGAACTTCAACATTAACATGAGCTCAATTAAAATGCCTCATGTAGAAAAACATACATCGGCACATGCATGTATACCTCATCGTCATAACAAATGAGGACAGAAAACATCCCCTAGGCAATTGTAATCCCTTTACTAGTTACCGGGAAAAGTAATAAAATTTCAGCCATGCGTTGCTAAGTAACGTGTTACTTGCCGACCCTGATCATGAGTTAGCATTAATGTGACGTTTTACTTCCTCAAGAACAAACAAGTGAGCGTCATGTAGTACACCTAATGTGATTTAAGTGTCATAATGAATCGCCAAGAGACACTCTGATATGGAGAGGACAGGAAAGGGTACTGGGAGCTTGTGAGAGGTCCCTGTACGCCGTCAAATGTCAAAAGAAGTCGGGGTGCTGCGTATCGGTTTGTAATGGCCCACTTAAAGTGCTGCTTTAAAGTCTCTATGAGGAACTTTTAACTGGTTGTGAAGCATCTAAATGTAATATTGAGCTTCATATCATACCCACATCAGCAAAGAGACCATCGGTGAGGAAACTGGAGATTGCTATCCTGTCTTTTAAAAGCCTTTGCACGGTCTGCTCAGTCAGCGGAAACGCTACGAAACATCACGGTTTATTGATGATTTATTGTCTATGAGCATGATCGCATCTGCTGCTCTCTTTTTTACTATCTGTGGTTGGAAGCTGGAGATATTTTTCTTTAGATATTTAAATAATTTGTGTTTAAGGCCGAAGTGGTGGTGTGGCAGTAAGTGGTGTGTTTCTGTCATTTTTACGACTGGACGCAGTACCACTTTTGTCCTCGCGGGTCGCTACAAGCAACACAAAATGAAGGTTCCTTGAAGGGGCTTTAAAAAACAATTGTTACACCTACATTTTTACTTAATGTTAGATTTGAACCAGTTTGATACACCGGATTGGTATCAGTGCACGCACTGACCTTTATTAAGCCACATTAAATATAATTTTTCCAAAGACTTACACATAGTGAGGTGTACAGATTTTAAATTTAGCAACACTCGTATTGGATCTGTACAAGAAATTGGTGCACGGTAACTGCATATTTCCTAAGTTGAGTCATAAAAATGGGTGGCAACAGAAAAAAGTTGGATTGGTGCATTCCTAACAAGTTTTTAACAAACTGTGTTAATAAGTTACTGGTGCTTATTCAAGAAACACATCACACTATCATTAAAACCAAACTGTCACATCTGATATTGAGCTTCAACCTCTTCTGTCGTCTCTCCAGCTTTTGCAGACCTCCCCAATCTTATGCAGCACTTGGACAACAACTTCAAGTACTGGAAAGGCCTGGATGAAAGGAAGCTGCACAGCCTGCGACCGCCTCCAGAGTAGGCGCTGCAGTGTTCAGCCCTGCCACTCTGCGGTCTGGGGCAGCCCTCTTCTCTCGTGCTGGCGCATTTCTCTCCCTGCCAGCCAAATGGCCTCCTCGCCTTCACTCTCCTGCTTCTGTAGCACGCCGAGCGTCCACATGTCCGTCCATACAGAAACCACAGAAGGACTTCCTGACAGGCGGTCGCACCAGTGACGCTGCTGGCTTTGCGACCCTGTTAGACGAGAACTGTGATGAACAGACACGGACACACAGCATCCTTATGAACTTCATGTGCCTCTCAGGCATTCGCAGTGTAGCTGTTCAAATGACATGACTGAGAGAGGGTCCTCACGGGCCTCCTGGCAAAGCATCCGTCCCCTAATTACCATGGTGGCTCTCCCGTCTGCCTGTGAAGTTGCTGTTTGAGTAAAAACTGTTGGTTTACTGAGGGAGCGAGCGACACCGGAGGAGTTGATGAAAGTGTAGTCTGGATACGAAGGTGTCCAAACGCCGTCAGGCCATACGATCACCACTGACCTCCATCCCTGTGCTCGCAGCAGAGCAGGACTGCTCCCTCTGCCCCTGGAGGCCACACCATGACACTCCACTGCTTTTTTTCTTTTTTTGGGGGGGTGGGGGGGCTGGGGGCAGTATACTAATGTGTCCCTCAGAAACACGTCCATGTTGACACGTAACAGACATGGGGGAGGAGGATGCTTTCGTTTGGGTCAGGGAGTGGAGCTTTACTTTGGGCCACTGCTAAGAGACAAAAACCTCAACATCATGATCATAGGTAACTAATTACAGATGATTTGGTATGTTAATTTTTCTTAGATATTCCATATTTTTTATATTAAAATTCATAAATGAATTAGTTGATAAATAAGAGCAAAATTAATTTCAAAAAGAGAGAGAAAAAGCCAAAGCTGATAGAGACAAATACTATTATAACTCTCAAAAATTCACAATTATTATTCATATGAAGCATTACCATATTAAACATTTTTTATTTTCTTATCAGAAGTACAGTACCAGTTTGAATGAACACTTTTGTATTGCACTGTAAACAATATTAGAAATGTCTACGTCTCAGTGATTTGTCCAGGGATGGGATGTTGCATTGTAGAATAAGCTGTTATTGTTGTTCATCAGGTGTGTGTGAGTGTGTGTGTGTTTGTGTGGGTGTGTGTGCGCGTGAGTGCGTGAGTGTGTGTGCTTGCGTGTGGGTTGTAGGTGTGGGTGCATGGGTGTATTAATTGTTGCAACAATCCCTTACTCTTGGTTTAATGCTGTAAACCGCTTGACATTTGACAACAGCAGAAATATGTGAAAGAACATTTTGGACTTGAAAATTTTTTCTCCCAGAAATTTTTGTATCTGGTTTATCCTACTGAAAAGACTGCCTTATTTTATACAATATTTATACAGTACATCCCACTGTGCAACTGCAACGGACATCTGGAATTTTTATTATAACATAGTCAAAAGGTTATGTTCAAGTAAATCTCAATATTTTTATAGACAATGAATTTTACACTGGATTTGCAGCAAATGAGATAAACCATTATAGCTATCTGGATACCTGTGAATCGGATGGTCACGCAGAGCACGTATACAGAGAACTAAATGGTTAAGAAGGATGTGGATCGCAGAGTTGTCTATCACTGTCTTTAAGCAGTCTCCTCGAGGCCAGCTTGCATTGATTTTTGATCAAACATCATTCTATTTTGGCCACTTGTCCAACATCCTTATGCACAGACCCAGGGAACAGCTTTTTGTTCAAGACTGGTTTCAGATTAGGATACTAATATATGTTAAAGATTGTTGCTTATTAAGAATATTTCTTCTTTAAACAGTATATAAATGCCATAACAACTAAGCAAATGATGGTTAATAAGATGTATTGACCACGGTTATCTTTGTTTCTCTCTTATGACAGAATTGTACACGTAATCAGGGGATTTGTTTGTTCCCTCTAATTCACATCATGGTCTGAAGGCACGGAAAAAAAATTAGAAACTGTTCAATTAAAAATAAAATAATGTCAGTTATGTGTTTGCAGTCTATTTCATGCAATGAGTTAACGTGTGTTCTCTTACGTCACTGTCTTTTTCCAACTTTTTATTCAACATCTGCACTGAGTTTGTCTAACTACCCTGTTTAAGTGACCTGATTTACTCTGAGTTATTTTGATTTTTGCGCAATAAGAAATGACTGTTTGAATAAAAAGTTTCAGTATTTCGAATGGGGGCAAAAGGTACACCTCAAACACCATGACAGCAGGCAGAGACCCTCAACTGCACCGACCATAAAAAGGACAAAAGAAAAACAAATCAAACTGGACTGTCAAATTGTAGTCGCAGAAGATCAAATCTGGTTTAGGCAAAGTAGTACCAGCAGCCCTTTCGCCTCCTCCTGCCTCATCTGTCATTTAGAAAATATTTAAAACATTTTTGAAAGAGAACATTTCATAACAGACTGCTGCTCATTTAGCTAAAATGCTGAACTGATTTACAGTGGCACAAGTAGAAAAGATAGTCAAACTCAGAGAAGTATATTATACTCCAATTTTCACATAGTTTGCTAATGCCAACTATAATTAATCACCGTAATCTACTGGTCCGTGGTCACACCAGACCCAAAAACCTACGGCTGCGGCAGGAAAACCCCCAAATCTATTGAACTGATGAAGGATAGGTTTCATTAATTATCAATTCAAATAAGTGTAAGAGGTGGAATGTGTCATTTCGTCCTGTAAACCTGCTTATTCTCACTCAAAGGTTTGATTAGGTTAAGGGACAAACACACCTTGGTTTAGGGAGAGATCATGTTTTGATTTACTTAGAAACTCTTACGGTCATAAAAAAAGACAATGTTGGCTGTTGGAAGAAATGGGAAATAAACAATGGTCTCCCATGTCTAAAAAACTTTGTTGAGTCATCTATTCACCTCCTCCACGCAAAGTTGCGCACTGCTTAAGATGCCACTCGACTATTCTGGCGACAGTCAATAGAGCTAGTCACCCGAGAACCGTCGGCTATGCTAAACATTTTATGGGTCATTTTAGCATTTACAGGAACTACAAATAGGTTTGGCCGTCTTTCAGTTTTCTAATGAGAAAACTTCACTACATTTCAACACTTTCTCAGTGATACCGGGCCTAACAGACTGATTTGAACACAAAGTTAAAAAAAAACGTGTCGAGCTAAGCTGCAATTGGGGCTGCAGTTCCAGGAAGGACCACCAGAGTGTGGCTGCAAAAGTGAATTATACAACTAAAGCCCAACTTTACAGCAGAAATAAATGGACGTGAAATAATCATCCAATGGCAGGTTTATATGGAGTCAACATCAGGTGAGTCAGACCACAATCTGTGATGGTATGGCTACAAATGTAGTCTGATAATGTATTGTAGCCCACTAAACGTGGTGATAAAACATGCTAGGATTACATTTTTACTTTTTCTAAACACATTACGTTACTTCTGGCTGCAGTAGTTAGATCTGGCCACAGTGTCAACACACATTTATCAGGGGCCCAACTGCTCTTTTGCTGCAGGGCCGCCCTGCAGGTTAATCCGGCTGTGATCATGAACATTAATCAGGTATAATGGGAAAATGGCGGACTTAAGTTTGGGGTTTTTCTACTTGAATACTGCGTTTTAAACTAAATGGCTGAAGATTTTGAGTCAATCTGAACTTTATGCGGTATTTCTTTTCTAATGTTGAAACATTATCCACACGAATCTCCCAGGCGGCCTTACGTAACATGTAAACAGCTCAACTTCCGCCAAGTCAGACTTCGCGACAAATCGTCAGTAGAAATCGCCGGAGACCGAGAGAGCAGACCGATGGCCGCCGCCGCCGCCGTTCACCACAAATCTTATTAGAAATCGTTTTAATTTTTTACTAACTTACATATTTTGTGAAGTGGTGCTATGTCCTCGGGAATGACTGGGCAAACGCCGTGAGTTTCTCTTCAGTGTGTTTACCTAACATTTGGGATCATGGCTAACGTTACCAAACACCACACCGCGTATTTACACAGAGGAGTGAGGAAGCTAGGCTAGGCTAACGCTAGCAACAGTGTTTGTCTGGTTAGTCACCAGTTAGCATTAGCATACATGCTTGTGGCCTGCTAATAGATGTTAGCTTCGTTTGTTAGCATCGTTTGTGAGCTTAGAAGTCAAAATGGGCAGCCTGGCCTGGGCAATTGTTGTCAGAACACTCGAGTCAGAACTTTTTATATACATATATTGTTAATATCAGCGTTTGTCGTCAACATTAACGTCAGTTACATAAAAAGTAGCGTTATCTTAGCCTTAGCTGCTCTTAGTTACTGCTAACGTTAGCTTACTCTAGCTAGCGTTACTGTTAATTTATTATTAAAGCTGAACTGACCGCAATTTGGGATCAACTGTGTGTCAGCTAAATCAAAAGGACAGATTTACAGACATATTGCCAACGAAATCCCCTTTTACACGCAACTATGTGCCTGTAATAACTTCAGAAATGTTTCACCGAAGTTTGAATCAGATATTGACGTGGTAACGTACACAAATGGCGTCAATTCAAGGCAGCCCACTTACTGTAACTCATCATCAGTGAGTTTAAAATATTAAATATGTTACACTTAGTCCACTTTTCTTGAATATCAACAAGAACAAAATGATGGAAGGGCAGGGTATTAACATTTACCCTGTACAGTTGAGCTTTACCAGCTCCTGAACTGAGGATTTTAAACCACAGCGGTCATAGAAATAAACCACTTTAAGTGTTTAGTCAAAGGCACTGAAGTTGTCATTGTAAAGTTATAGATGTTTCATCACTTGTCTTGGATTCAGCAGATTAGCATCCAAAATAAACCTTCAAATCCATTTAATTGTTATGTTTAATTAACATTGTGCTTGTTTTCATTTTTAGGTGCCTAACCAGCAGATGGGACCAGCCCGCTCAACCTAAGCAGACTGTAGATATAAGGCAGCAAATGGGTGGAGAAAATGCAAGCCACCCCGTCGCTTTATCAGGAGTTGTCAGCACTGCTGGTTCAGACAGCACCGTGTCCCAGCCACCACGAACAGGAGATAAGCCAGCGCCACAGGGTGGAGTTGAAATGGCTGCAGCCATGGCTGCTAAAATAAATGCAATGTTGATGGCCAAAGGAAAGCTGTTGACTCCTCCACCATTACTTGCAAAGGTGCACATAATTTAAAAAAGCTGAAACAAGTAACAGTGTGATGTGATTTGTTCATGCAGAGGGCTTACAGTGTTCCTTGTCGCTTCACCTCTTTTAGACACCTCCAAGTGTACCTGTTCCAGCTGTTACCGAAGAGATGGTGGTTACAGAGGTTGACATAAATGATGTGCCGTTGAATTGCAGAGACCTCCTTACTAAAGGCAAGACACAGGAGGAGGTAAGTGAGAAGTGGCCGTGGCAGTGTTACATGCGGTACATGCTAGATACATGCCACATGTATCTAGCATCTTACGTGCTAGATTAAAAAAAGGCAAAAGTTAGGAAAAGTCCTTATCTGCATAAAATAAGCATTTTTAGTAATTACCCTAACCTTTATCGACTTTCCTATTATGCTTTTCAGATCCGGCAGTTTAGTGGAGCGGTCATCTCAACCAAAGGTCATTTCATGACTGAGGCTGAAAAGGGAACGGGAGGGTAAGTGCTAAAGGCACTTTCACACCTGATCGTCCTCTTCTAGTCCACTTCCACGGTGTTTGTGAAAATGATAGGGTGTTTTGTTTTGTTTTGTTTTGTTTTGTTTTGTTTTGTTTTGTTGTGGCTGGTCTGGCTCACATTCACACCTGTTTATCTGCTCTGGTCTGAATGAGTTGATGCAGAGTCGCAGCCCATAAAAAATTACATTTCATCTCTCACTTATTTACCAGGAATGCGTTGTTCTTATCAAAATGTAGTCAGTTGTAGGGCTGCATGATTTTGAAAAAAAAAAATCTAATTGTGATATGATTTTCTTCATGAGAAGTAGGGCTGGGCAATATATCCATAATCGTATCATGATATGAGACGATATATTAGGACAGATTTTGGATATTGTTTTATTGTGATATGGTGTAAGTGTTGTCTTTTCGCGGTTGAAAAGGCTTCATTACAGTAAAGTAATGTGATTTTTCTAAACTTACCAGACTGTTCTCACTGTTCTCTTATTTCCCTTTACCCACTTATCCACATTACTGGTGATTATTTATCAAAAAATGTCTTTGGTATAATATTTTGTGGAAAAACATCCTTATAATACTGTCTCAGTATCGAGGTATTTGGTCAAAAATATTGTGATATTTACTCATTTTAATTACCTTAGCCACTCCCACCCAACAAGTCCTCAGTCACAATCTACATGATCAGTAATTATCGATATCGACCGATACCAAACTTCACTGTCATGATAGGTTTTTCAGCTGTATTGCTTAGACCTAATTAGAAGGAATCATCATTTTTACATCAGTATTCATATTTTCATTGAAAAACATTAAAATGGTTATGATAGGATTTTTGCAGGGATCTGCACCAAACAAAGTTTTCTTTAGTCTGTAGAATTTGATGTGCAGGCCAGCAGCACAGAATTTGAGTTAAATTGTAATTTGAAACATACATTTCTCCCAGAACAAATACTGCACCCTCTGCGTTTTAAAAATTGCAGTAGTCCATATTGCGAGTTCTAATAACTGTGCAGCCCTAGTCAATGACCATGAAAAATTAATTCTTGATGTTAGGGGGAAGAAAAACCCAGATGTTTGGAAGAGTGCAGAAGTTCTGTATTGACCGTGGCATGTCTGATTTGCTTTCGTTTAGACAAAGACCTTTGTATTTGCACGTCCAGGGAAAGAACCAGGAACAGGTGAACAGTAAGTAGCACTTATTTATCTGCTCAATATGACCAGAATCTGGGATTTTCTTCATCTAATGCAGTTCACAAATTTCATGAGAGGTTACTCTTTGTGGCAAACATGAAGGAGTCTGATGTCTGAGCATTGTTTACTTTTCTGCAACAATTAGAGGCAGTGATGAGAATAAAGGAGATCATCTCTGAGGACCTGTTGAGGGCCTCGGCAGCATCAGGAGGACAACAGGTGCCTGTAATGCCTCCAATTACACTCTACCCTCAGCCTCCTCGCCCTGTCATCCCCCCGCCCGTGCCACGGACGCCCAACTCCAACTCGGTGCCCGGCCAGGGACATCGGCCTGCAGCTCCTCATTCAGGGGTACGCAAACATAATATCTGTGTTGAAGTTTTCCCTGCCACAAACGTCGACCAACCTACAGTATTTAATCTCCTGGGATTCATAACCAAAATGTTTCCATGTCACAAATATTTTGACCTTGTAGGAGGGATTTAACTCTACTGTCAGTAAGCCTTTCCTCAGACTGTGCATTATTCAGTTTAATCACTACTTCTCTCTCATTGTGTGAATGGATAACAGCCACGTGCGTGCGGTAAACGCTGCTGCTTGGAGCTTTTTTTAGCCTCATAGAGCTGCCAGATTAATGTAAGAAGAGTCGCTGTGTTTGACCAAAAGCAATTGTTTTATCCTTGAATTAAGTCATCAAAGCCTTCCTTACTCATCTTACCACAAAGCAACATTTTGACAGAAAATACATGGAAGTGCGTGTATGACATGTTTAAACAATAAAGATTGTGGCAACACAGATAAAGACATCGTCCTTTGTTTGGATGTGTAACATTGGCACATAATGTCATACTGAACACTCAAAGTAAAATTGGGATTACACTGTATACAGTTCATTTTGCAGCTCAGATCTGTTGTTTTGAGTAGTGATTGTTTGTTGCTTGTCAGTGCATCAGTCAGGATTTTACCAGTGGAGGTGAAGAAAGTGAAGCAAATAAAGACCATGTTGCCTTCACTGAAACACACCTCCCAAACTAAGGAGCAGAGAGAACATCCGTGGTGTACAGGGAAAAGCCGTGGATCGCTGCATCTGCTGACAAAGCTAGTCCACCTGTAGTCAAACTTATTTGATGTGTCAGGAAACAGCTCAAATGTGCAAGGTGAAATAACAATTGAAATTTCTTTTTTTATCCTCAGAGTTTTGTGCACACAAAGATTTTTGTGGGTCTGGACCAGGCATTGCCCTCATTCAACGTGAACGAAAAGGTCGAAGGTCCAGGAGGTTCGTATCTGAGTCACATCCAGACAGAGACGGGGGCTCGCGTCTTTCTCAGGGGAAAAAATTCTGGTTACATCGAACAAGCATCAAAACGAGAGTCTTTTGAGCCTCTTTATGTCTACATCAGGTATGTTTATAGAACCTCCGGCAAACTTTTGAGATTCTAATTCAGCTTTGTTGTGTATGACACTTGACAGTGTCGTGTCTGGATAAGAAAATCATCCGGAGCCTGTTAAGTTGTGTCACGCAGCTCCACGTTAGCCACGGTTAGCGTTAGCTAGTAGCGTCAGGAGGAAGGAAGGCTTGCCATTTTCTATCGTTAACTACAGCCGATATAGTCGTCATCTCTGCACAGTATCAGTTTCGGAAGTCCCAGAAAGGACGGAAACTAAACTTCACGTCATATTTGTGTTCATAAATAAGATATGTCCGTTTGGCAAATGTCGGCAACGTTCATGCAGTTAGGGTGTCAGTGACATCGTGAGAGTCTCAACGCTGATTGGCACAGCGTCACGCAATGTTGCTCGAAAAGTTCAATATTTTCAACTTTGAGTGATGGAGGCGTTGGATGCCACATTGTGTGATTCACGTTGCTCGAAGTGAAATTGCGTCTAATCACATCTTCATATTGACTTTGTTTGTAATCTTGTCGAGTTTATCGTTTTGTCTGAACGGACCTTAAGAGAATGGAAACCTAGGCAAAACAGGAAAATGAGACTTTCCTTTACACAGTTCCCAAGAATCAGTAGTTGTTTTTCTTTTTCTTTTTTTTTTTGGTCTAAAATCATGAAGTCAGTCAAAATTTACATGCAGATTTGCGTTGATTTGTAACTGAAACATCCCAGCTTCCATAAATAGCTTAAACTTATTTCTTCTTGTTCTCTGCTATTTCTGGTGACTCTGTTTCATATTTAACAGCATGTTTTTTGTGTTACAGCCACCCGAACGCCGCTGGATTGGAGGCAGCAAAGAAACTCACTGAGAGTCTCCTTGAAACTGTAAGTTCATGATGTAGTTTAACTGAAATAACCGATTCTGATGGGAGGTTTAAGAAGGTGAAACTATTAAAGCGTATAGTCTTCACTGATACCCACCTCCTAAAGTGAAAGTGGTAGCGTGAACCACCTGATCTCCAGAGATAGATTTTGAGTGCTCTGCACCTACCCACAATGCAACTCAACTTGTAAAAAAAAATAGAAACAAAGCACAGCCTTTGTGCATTGTTTTCTAGCTCCTCACATAGTTTTTGTTTCCTGTCGTTCTCCAGGTGAGAGCTGAGCACGCCCGCATGGTGTCGACGTACACGGCCACAGGCTCAACACAACGTGAGTATTCTTTTACGCCTTATAACTAATTCCAACAGGGTGACCACATATCAGGCACCAGCTGAGCGCATTCTTCTTGTGGTAATTAATCCCCCCTTGGCGTCTTAGTGGCTCAACAATAGGTTGAAATAGGACGTCACAAATGTCAAACACCGTTATTGATTCTTGTGATACATGCTATTAACTCCACGTTCTATACTTTCATTTCAGCATACGCAGCACATGGATATCCTCCTAATAGCAATTACTCTAGCCAGGGGTCCTGGTATAACTACCCAGCAAATGGGTATGCTGGCGGCTATTCAGCGTACCCAGGAGCCAGTGGTTATTGGAGTAATGCAAATGGTCCCCCAAGTCATTCTAACATGTCGACAAACCCTCCATCTTCTCAGGCAATGGTTCAGTATCCGGTGTGTCCTAGGAAACCGCATCCCTATCTCGTCCAGGTAACACAAAACACTAAGCTTCGAATCTCTAATGATGGCCTTTAGCTTTCATGTATTAGTTATTTGACAGTTTGATTTAGACTTAAAAACACTAAAAACATTTTTTTAATGGTTTTTGTATACTGTAGCCTTAGGTCTTATTGCTTATGCTCATAATATGAAGCAAGAAAAGTGTGTCAAATACATATTTGAACTGCAACCAGCAAAAGTTTGGCACTTTTTTTAGTCAATTATCTGATCGATTGACCAGTTGCTAATTTTGGTACTAATTTAAATGTGTTCAGACACACCACAAGCTTTACAAAACTTGTTAAAGGATTTTTTATCTCATCTGTCTGTGTAATGTTTTCAGTAAGGATGAAACCTTTTGAGCTCATTGAGTTTTAGTTCCTTTCAAACTCTGCTACAGAGTCAGTGTGTGTGTGTGTGTGTGTGTGTTGGTTTCACTGAAGGATCCAGGCAGCAGTGCGACAGTGGAGCCTGAAGGACCCGTAAACCCTCCCACTGACTCAGGAAGTCCCAAGCGTCATTTCCAGGAGGGGGCTAAAGAAGAACAGGTTAGCTGTAGAGCACATGTTACTGCATGGGACATAAACGTGCTAAGACTAGACCGTCTTTTTGCCCTGCCAGTGTGTCTCGCTTGTGTTATTTGTATGTTTGTGACTGCAGCTTGTGGAACTGTTGCCTCAGACATATTTTCCTTATGTGACGGTGAAGTTTATCCTGATCCTGAGTAACACCTGCACATCTCACTCAAAGATAATTCTTGCCATTTTAACCTGAACATGTCTGTCACTCGGGGATCGACCTGTTTGAGATACTTCTCTCAGTTGATGCGTCTCGTCCTCACCGTTTATAAACAATAGAGAAGGTTTAATTATCACAGTTAAACCTCACAGAATCGTAGAATTATTTGTACTTACACACCGTGAAATGATTAATAGAAAGTCAATTTCAGTTTGTCCCACGCGCATTCTGTCTCTGCAGCTCGAGTGTTGTGTGTACTGACCTTCAATAGTGAGCCACAGTAAATAAATAATTTAAGGTCAATTTAGCATCCCTAATATGAATGACTGCTGAACAAAGCCAAGTAATGTTTTTGGCAACAGGCATGGGTCTAACCTACGTCACTGTTTCAGTCCATAAAACAGATGTAATGCTGCCATTGGGAAATTCCCACCATCAACAATAGACCCTGAAGGCTCTTCAGACTGTGTCAAATTCATGCATTTGTGTGGAGACATAACTTTGAAGGTTTGAAGAGCAGAATTTTAATGGTGGTGTTTTCATCTCTTAGCCTGACTGGCTGACACAGGTTTTTGCTCCCAAACAAAATTTGGCCATTTTCCAGATTTTACTGCGTCAGGCATAAAGCAGATATGTGTAGATCTGTTGTGAAGTATTTGTAAGATTAATGGTTTTAGCGTTTTTTTCAGTTAAGATTTTTATACCATCATGTTGGTGACAGTCACGGCCAGAAGCATTATTGTTTTATTTATTTTTGTTGTTTTTCCGTCCATCACATTCTTGCGGAAGCAGTATCTCAAGAACACCCTCAGGCGACTTAAAAATATTTTCCATGAACCAAAAGGCTGAAGGTTCTGTTAATGAGCTGCTGTATTATGCAGCTGTTTTGGCACATGAAAACTACTTCTGTGGAGCATGAAAGTATCATCTGCCGTAAAATTTCCACCTTGATTTATTTTTTGACTTGTCAGTCTTTCAAATGATTAAAAGAAAAGTTGTTTCAGAAAATAAGCCGACCTAACGTGTTTCTTCCAGGTCAAATCTTTTTCTTTAACTTGTCTTAAATGCTTTGTGTTATTTCTGTTCAGCCGACCGGCAGCTCTCCAGAGGTTCCTGCTCAGCGGGCATCTGAACTTCCTGCCTCCACTGTTGTAGAGGAGAAAGTAGTAGAGAGGTTTGTCAACAGACTCATTTTCCGTTTTCTGTTTTTTATGAATCTTGCGCGGCGCACACGTTGATGTTTTTTCTGTCTGCAGAATTCTGATGCCTCCACCGCCGCCTCCCTTTCTGGCTCCAGCCCCTGTTCCACGCAAAAGGCAGAGAGACGCCGTGGCACAAGAACCAACCAGTCTGCCCACCAGCGCCGCGTCAATGGGTATATGCATTTCTTGATTTCCTTAAATTCTGAGAGCCTAAGTACTCAGAAAATTCTTCTGTACAGTTGCCTGTTGCATGAAATGGCATCTCCCCCCATGGAGGAATGGGAGAGGAGTGGAGACCTGTGTGAATCTCTCCACTTGTAGAACCCACTAACATGTTCTTCTTGTATATGTTTTTTGTCTTTCCCCTGTTTTCTCTCTCAACATGTGTTCCTGGACCTGCCTGTAATGGATGTGTGCTCTGCTGCCGTTTCATTTGATATCTCCCCTCCCCTGGCTGTGGATCAAACCAACTCAAACCACCGCTAACATGGGGCTCCTCAATGGGTTTTCTCTTTTTTTTTTGTTCTCTCTCTTTGCCCCCTCCCCCTCTGTCTCATGTCCCCCAACTTCTTTCTACTTTTCTCTGTCTCTCCATTTTCATTGTGCCCTTACAGGTGTTCAAGAGGAGGTGTGCGAGAAGAGGTCTAAAGTGGAGGTAGATGCATCGGGGCTTGTGCCCTACGGAGGAGATTCCTCTGACGAAGAGGAGGAAAGGACACGCAGCAGTAAGACAGATAATTCATAATCCCTGCCCCGCCCCATTCCTCCCGCCCAGGACACCCACAGACCCAAAGTCTACAATCAGTATGTCAACACAGTTTTCAAACTCAACTCCCATAAAAGGAAAAATCCACCCTTGCATTGGCATACGCTGTTGTAGGGCTATACCAGTGGTAGCAGCAATTTAAATACAAACGGTTAGTACTACGCCAGCTCAAGTTACAAAAACAAACGCTGGTAGAGTCTTTGAATTATCACAAGTTTCTGATGATTGGTGCTTTGCTTGATTTCTGGAAAGCGGGTTTTTGTGATTTGTTCTGGTTTAGATTTTTTTTTGGTGCACTTTAAGTTTTTTACGCAGCTCCCAAACTTTCTTTTTATACTCCTTTAAAGTCATTTTATGATTCGTCGCTCAACACATTTGATAAGCATTGTCAGCAAAAACGATGCAATTTCAGAAACAAAACAAAACTGTTGCTTGAAACTTTTCATTTCATGCAGTATACCTCGAGAGGTGGATTCTGTCGCGGACGTCGTCATATTTTATCGTGTAAAGAGATTGGATAGTGTTTATGTTGCTATGGAGATAGTTTTAACTGAACTTCCGTGTTGATATTCTGGTGTTCACGTCAAATATGTTAACCACGGAGAGAACTAAAAGCTTTCACTGAACCGCAAATTGAAAAGGTCGCACTACTCTTTCTTTCCCGTTGAGCGACAGAAATCAAATGTGTGGAGTGAGGAAGCGTAAATAAGCCTTTACACACTGGGTGTGAACCCGTTGGTTCTAATAAAGGTGTCCATATTGAAACTTATGCCCACCTATAAAGCAAAACTGGTTTGTCACTGTGTATGTGTTTGTAGCCACATCACTTCGATGCAACACCTTTGTGGCTACGTGTCATAAAGAAATTTTGAGGATATGGTTTTAGGAAATGCTAAACTTTTCTACAGTCTCCCTTGTGTTGTTGCTGTCTTTATAGAAGCCTTTTTTTTATTCTGAGGGTCTGACTCTAAAATGTGCACTTACCAATCCTGTAAATGGGCAGAGAAATTTAGTTAAAAACAAACAGTGGACAGTGTGTAAGTGTTCAGGGTGGATTTTTCCTTCAAAGTTGTGAATACGATTGTACGTAAAATGACTACAAGTGGATTTTCTTTATTCAAATAACTTTATTTCATTTTTCCTTTGTTAATCAAACTCATATCCCCTTTTCCTTTTTTTAAAAAAAAATTGAAACGGTCTGCTGCAGTTGCTGATGGTATAAATACATATTGTAAAATTCAGTGAAACCTTTTCTTATCTTGGAAAATGGTGTATGCCTGTTCCCATGGAATACTATAATAAAAACAACTAAAATTCCCAAATATTGTCTGTAGATGCTGCACACTTTGTATTGCTGAGAAGGATCAGATAGATTTGTTTGTTTTTCTCTTTTTCTCTAATTGGGGATATCTCCTATTAGTAGTAAAAACATAGTTATTCACTACCAGCACTGTGTTGTTTTGATGTTAATGGTAAGTACGGTCGCTGGCGTCAGATGAATGTGTACTCTGGAGCCTCTATACCGTTGTGTACAGTGAGGGCTCCTGGGTTGTCGAGGCCAAAGCAAGGGTGAACATAGTTGTCGAAGTGGCAGTAGAAGGTGTGCAGGTGTTGCTCTACATCCACATTGAAGAAGGACAGCGTCCCCCTCTCATAGTCCAGTGCCACGCCTATCCGCAGAGGGTTCACCGTGATCCGCAGGTCAGGACTCCAGCCGTTGTGCAGAAACTCATATTTATGCCTATACGAAGAAAGAGAGCGGCATTATGATCGTGGAGAGCAAATAAACTCTAAATATATAAAGCTTTTCCTCCCATCCGATTGAGGATCATTCTCCCACTCTGTCAGCCATTAGTGAAGCAGATGCGGAATCACGAGCCAGCCGCAGGATTTCAAATGGCTGCGGATTAAAGAAAATGAGAAACATGATTGTTAAATTGTGTGTAGGCAGGATCGCCACAAAGATTCCTGCAATGAAAACCACACTGAGGATTTGTGTGATGCGCTGCTCTGATGTGCTCAATGTGACAATTCAATTGTCCTGCTTTGTTTTGATAAGAGTTGCCATGGCAACCCTTAGTAACATTTTACCATGAGCGCCACATTGAATGGGTTAAGCTTTGTTGAGAGCAGATACTTTTTTTTTTTGCTCAGGGAAGGAAAATTTCTGGTAGCTTTAAAATATCGTGGTGTCCCATCCTCATGACCTGCAGTAGTCGTCCCTGAGAGTGTCGGCGCGCAAATTGTGTCAGATTGGCAGAAAAATTTTCATCTGTTTGGTCTGTGCAGTCCCAAGAAAATGAGAGCTGGTTTCTCTTAACTTGCACAATGAACAGAATTAACAAGTTTACTTACAAAAAGGGCTAAAGCTGCGAACCAAGGCATCTTTAGACTGTGCTATGCTGATTTTTTTTTTCTTTCCTCATTGTTGGCGGTCCCACAGATCCAACTGGTGTGTGCAAAAATAATGTAATTGCTAAATCAACATTTTCTTCGGATAATATTAACCCTCATCCTCCCCTTGACCATTTTTTGGTCCATTGTGTCACACCCTCCCCAATCCTGGATCCATTCCTCCTGGGTTTTTCGCCTCCACATTTGGAAAACATTTTAACAAACACAAAAAAAGCAACAAACACTGGAGGAACAGCTCAAAAACAACAACAAAGTTTTAGATGAAGGCCTTCCATGCACCCACAGAAGGTTCCAAAGAAAGCCCAATATGCAGAAAAGTTAAAGCGGTAACCTTTTCCCTCTGTCACCAAAATGGAAATGACCATAAAGAATTGTTCCTGCACAAAGTAAGGAAATATTTACTGTTTTTCAAAATGATGGGGGCTACGCACAAACAAAAAGGTAAGCCTTAAAAGTCATTTACTGACAAATGTAGTTTGTTTGAGATCAGACTGACGCGTCAATAACAGAAAACCTGATCAGATTTCTTTGGAATTAAGGAGGAGCGGTGCTGTGTTAAAAAAGCACTGCTGTGTTTAACTGTTTTACAGCTGCGACCCCAAACAGAATATTAGGGTTAATAATTTCTGCAGTAATCCCAACAGAAGCCGAGCGCCGTTACCTCGATGGAGTGAGGATGTGTCTCATACACCAGGAGGTATTGTTTGCTCCCAGGTACGAGTGTCTTTCTGTGTCCTCGTACGCGACTCCAATCCTAAATTCTGTCCCATCATCCACCTCAACTTCCCAGTAATGTCTGCCTCGCACTGGGATCAGGTCTCCCAGGACAGCTACACATCTGTATATACACGCACACACACAGTTATTACTCACACACTCCAAAGAGTCATCTTAAAAATTGCAATTTTGTCACACAAGAAGCCAGCTATACTCCACCGGGTAAAGGTGTTATCATCCAAGGCCATAGCGCTTATTGGCAGCTCTTCATCTCCGTAAAACATGGTGAAGCCATCTTCAGAAATGGACAAGCAAGGATGGGCACTGTCTTCCAGGAGATAGAAGAATGTACCTGCACAGGTAAGAAGAAAGCGTGGTTGTCGTGAACGTGTAGAAAGCAGTGCTGGGAAAACAATTTTTAAATTATCAGATACTCTTAAGTACTTAAATGATTGGAAAACCTCCTCCTCCATTCGTGGCTTTAAGTAACATGAACAAGCTGCTCCACGATGCTTCTCACCTGTTGTGGAGACGGTAATGACTTCACTTCTGTCGCTGGGCCCGCCGATGTTCACGGCCCTCACAGAGATGAGGTAACGTCGTCCTGCCTGAAGCTGGATGAGACACTGGCAGGTGGGCACGGCCACTATAGATCTGAGGAACAACCGATGGGACAAAAAGCTGCTATCACTGCATAACTATTGGGGCTTGACCCATGGGGGATTTTGGGGTCGACGCTGATATTAGGGAGCACAAAAACTTCGATATCTGACATATCGTGGTTGTCAAATACTTGTGACAAAGATATGTAACGGAGGCAGGATAGCTTACATTTGAACAAACTATTCTAAATATTAGTGCACTGAACAGGAAATGCCTCTCTTAGTATTTTCTAAATAACAGACTGCCTTCTGCTGGACAAACAACCAAACTACACTATTTAAAATCACCGGTTCAAGCTTTTTTTTTTTTTTTAATGGCTTTAAAAAAACAGTTTTAATTTCACCACGTATTGAAGATTATATGTGCCACCATAACTGATACATCTGTGATGGGAAAATATTACGAGCAACCGACGTATCATTTGGGCCCTAATAATGATGACACCTTTATTCAGAGTGTGAAGCCTTGAAACAACACTTTGTCGGGTAGGAATGTTGTCATATTTGGACCATGGGCCCATTTCAGTTACACAGTTCAGGCTCCTTTGTGCAAAAACGACGACTATTCCACTAAATGGCTGTTTTCTAAAGTGGCCGCATAAAAATGACCCCGAATGCGAGGACAGTATTCTCGCTGAGGCTAACAGTGCTGCAGGAGCTGATGCTAAGAATAGATTTTCTGGGACAGTGTGTATCTTGATTCAGCAGCTCTATAACCATGGGACCTGAAAAATCACAAGCAAGCACTAACACGGGCTTGTTTATGGAAGTACTGAAGCAGAAGCCTTGTTAAAGGGCGGGCCGGCGAAGACAAAAATCATTCTGCATCTTTGAAGGTCTGCAAACTCAACAGAATGTGAGCGGAGCCATTTTAACTTTGTGTGAGAACACTTAACATATTTCAAGAAAATGCAGGAAAATCTCCCACTTCTTCCATCCCAAATTTGTCTGTATCGTATGTTAACAAGATTTGGAAGGTCATTTTGGAAATATAATAGGTTACAGATTACTAGTTACCCTATTTAAAGTGTAACAAGTAATGTATATTTCATTTACTTTATCAAAGGAATGTAACTTATTACATTGAATTACCTTTTGATGACTTTTTTTCATCTCTAGGGAATGTTTTTAACTGTTAACCTTTTTCAAATGCTTAAACCCGGCAGTGTTAACCTTACAGTGGCGGCACTCCGCAGCAGCATGGCGTGGCAGGAGGGAGGCAGACATGCCTTCCCTACCTTATTTAACATGACCACTTGCAGTTACTGTAGAGGCCAGTGGTTCTCAAAGTGGGGGGCGGGATCCTTGAGGAGTCGTGAGATACCTTCCAGTAACAAATACATTTTAATTATAATTAAAGAATTCCGTATTTTACCCATTATTGTATAAATACTGGCTATATTCTTTCTCTAATGTTTTCTTCAATTACTTTGAAATAATTAAGGCTGTTAGTCTGCTGTTCTTTGTGTTGTATTGATGCCCGTGTTTGCTTTGACCTAATGGTGCACATTTCACCTCCGGGGTCGACGGGGGTCCCAGTCTCTAGTACTGTTATTTTGGGGTTGTGGGCTGTAAAGTTTGGGAACCCCTGGTATAGGCCATCTGCAGATGTTTCCTCAGGCTTCACATGGAAACTTTTGACATCGCTAGCATTTTAACAGTCGGTAAACATATTCTGCATTGCACTGTTATGTTCGAGCCCTTTTCTGATTTCTGAATAATTTTTTTTAAATTTCCAGCACTGGAACGTGTTTTTTTTTCATCTGTAGACATGGTGGTGACTCTCAAACAGGTTGTTTAGCTCTCGAGCGGCAGTGTGGACCGATTTAACTGGCGGGCGTGGGACGTGGAACCAATCAAAAGCATCAGAACGGCAAACTTTGCTCAACGGCCTCAAGGGAAATGTAACTGTAACCAGTCACCCCCCCCCAACACTGGATGTTAATGACACAGTTCTCACTCAGTAACGCCGCGCTGTGTGACATTGGTTCCCATCTCACTGAGCTCCACCGTGTAAGAGTCGACAGGGTTGGTGTTTCCTGACTCCCAGCGGATCAGAGCAGACTCTGGACAGCTTGTGCACTCCCTCTGCTTGATCACCGGCGGTGACGGCACTAGAGGAATCAACATGACTTTATTCTTTCTAACGTCAATCCTTCGAGGCTGGATTCATAACATATGGAAAAATGTATCTGTAAGGAAATCTATGGGACAGCCTGAGACAACAGAGCAATTATTTAAGGAGAAGCGTGACATGTATCACCTGTCATGTACAGGGCCTTCTCGCTGGCCGGGCTGATGCCTGTGGTGTTGGTAGCTGTCACCCACAGTTCATACTGGGCGTTGGGCAGCAGATCTGTCACAGTGCAGTGAGTCTCCTTCACTTTAACCGTGCTCACTGAAAAGCAAGGCTGCTCTGAGTAAAACATGTCACCAGTCTCCTTAAGAGAAATCCCGCATTTTCCACAACAATAGGTCGTATTTCGACAGTAGATGGTGTTATCATGCAATGTGAACGTGCAGGCAGCGGCTCTGTTGTACCGTGTGGGGCGCAGGTGCTGTCTGCTGGTGTGTCCTCCAGCACCGGCCTGTAGTAAAGCTCGTAGAACTCCACCGTGTCGTCGGAGAACAAGCTCCAGCACACACGCAGGGACGTCTGGGTGGCAGAGTTGGGAATCTGGGGGTTGATTACTGGGGCCGATGGAGCTGTTTTTATATCGGAGGAACACAATCAGTTCAGTTTTGTTATCGTATCATTTCATCGAAAGTGCTCGGATAACCAAACAGGATAAAAGGCAACACGGTGTGGCAGACTGCTCTAGTTTCATCTCAACACGGACACATCTGTGCTTTTATGGGCTGTAATTCCTTTCCATAACACAGTGCCTTTAATGAAGCAATATTACACAAGAAGGAGTGCCGTTGTACTGAATATTGCTAATAATCTGCTTCACAACGGACATAAACAGACATTTAAATGGTCTTAAAGGTGAAATCATGAATTAAACGTTAAAACTCCTTAAAAAAAAATATCACGCGATGAAAAATCCATCTGCTTAAATCCACTCACACGACATTATAACATTTCAGGTGGAGGGATGGTGGTTCCTGACTGTCTCCATGGGAGACATGACTCCGCCCACTCAGTATTGATTATATTTGGTAATGCATAAAGTTAAAAGTCCCACTGTTGTTGTGCTCTATATTAGCACTCATGGAATTCTCCTTGTCCAACCAAATTGCTTGGTAGGAACTAACTGTTGTATAAAATAAGATTTAT
>JAQLOL010000001.1:31970283-31981966 GCA_029783665.1 Naso thynnoides
AGGTCTGATGGGCTAAAATCCATAAATGTGCCTCATAAATTGAACTCCGACTGTGAAGAGAAGGCCCGGGACGATTTATTGGTGTAACACTGTAAACGCTGCAGCCACATCAGCTCTGACAGTCGTAGGTTGAGTTAAAACTGTTGCCAGCATTCATTATGTCATCTGGCCCAGCAGCTCCCTGAGTCTGATTAATGCCATCTGGAGTCAGTGCAGGCGGAGAGCAGTGACTGCTGGATCAACCTCAGATCACTGCTGTTTACTTGTGTACACAAGTCTGACACACTTTGTGCACAACTCGGAAACTTTTATTGTTTTATTATCTCACTGAGCTCCTTATGCTCTGAGCTGCAGCAGTGCCTGCTGGTTAGGAAGGAGCTTAGATGACCTTTGACATGAATGATTTCTGTGATGTTCGACACAAACTTTATAGACTCGTGCTCACACAAATATTTGAACTTTACTATTGGAATACCTGATAATGCCAGAAACCATTTTTTAAACACACATTCTTTTTTTGTGCATTTGTGAAGGAAGGCCGGCTAAACGAAATGTTCCAGTTTCTGATTTTCTCCACAGTCCTGCTACTTTTCTCTTTGTAAAGGCCGACAGTAACGGTAGAGGAGACAATCAGACAGCAGAGGCGTTGTACAGAATTAGAATATTTCAGACGGCGCAGAGATGTAATTTACCTGAGAGTGATTACTCAACGTCTCCACCTTCTCTTGAGATTTGTCCCTCGCTAGCTTGGCTGCTTCTTTTACTTCCTGGAACTTCTCAGCAAACTGAAAATATGAGAGAGAGATGCAGGAAGAGATGAGGTGCTTAGTGGCAATGCGAGACAAAATGTCGCAGGCTCATGGTAAAAGACTAAGTTTTTGGAGGTCATGAAGAATCAGGGCATGAGGTTCACTTTTTCAACCACCTGCCACTGCCACACAAGCTTTTTACCTGCCATTTCTTTTTTGTTTTCTTTTTTTTTATCTGATGATAAAGGTGAAAGACACAGGAAACCAAAGGAGTCTGATCAACGACTATTTTAGAATTTTTTTAAATTATTTATTAGTTGATTATTATTTATCAGTAAGATTTTACTGAAAAAAAATAGACCTTTACAACAGTAATGCCTCTCAATCATCACTTCTGGGCCTCTGTATATGTGTTGTGGTGACTGTGAATGGAGACACACTCCCCTCTGCCTGTGCTTTGATGTTTTGGTTTCCTCAGGACATTTCTTGGTGGGGAGGGTGTGTCTGTCCACCAGGAAATGACGGCGCGCAGGTGAGACTGAGAGCACTGCGGAGCACAGTAACTGGATGCCGTTCACACCAGAGAAAGTTATGAGTAGGGACAAAGCACGAAGAAAATAACCATCTTGTTTTTACAAACAGCTAGGAACGAATGCCACTCACTCCACCTTTAACAACTAAAGGTAGAGTCACTAGCATTGTTCGTTCTTGTAAACGACACTACAAGAAGTATCACAGCATGTACTTATACTGCTTGTACCTACACAGCAAGCTACGTTGGAATATTACCTTTGTTTTAATGGAAAAGTGGATAATTTAGCAAGCTACCACAAGCTAACTGCTGGTGTTTTTTTTTAACTATGTTTACCTGTCCATCAAAAAAAGCAGGCCAGCTCCGCATCGCTCGTCATCCCCGGCTTCCCCTGAGCACTGAAAGTCAAACCGAGACTCATTCTTGTTCTGCTAACGAGCTCTCCAGTGCTACATTTTTCTTTTCTTTACCGCAACATCTGCAGTTTTCTTTGGTCTGAATGGCATCCAGTTGTATGTTTTCTCGACTTTTAACCTCACCTGCACGCTGTCATTAGGTGGGTGAAACACACCCACTCCCCACCCAGAAGCCTCCTGATTAAAGCAAAGCATTAAAATCCAGGCAGAGGGCACCACACATGTCTAGGGGCCCATAAGTGATGATTGAGCTAAATGAATTTTGTTCAAGTCTAAATTTTGTTTTGTAAGAAAGTGCTACTGACTCTACATTTAATACGTTGTAACTGTGTCACTGTTTTGAGGAGTGATTAAGGTCCTTGAAATGCTTCTTTTCCACCATCACAAGTTATTTGTTTTATTCTAGAATGTTCTCTTTTACTTTCTTTGGAATCGTCCTCGTCACCTCTTTGTTGGTTTGTAGTTTCCTCTTTAACCAAGTGATGTGTCGTCACATTTCCAGGCTGAAATCCAGGAAATGGCGGACTTGGTTGAATGTAGGTGAAACAACCAAACCACAGATAGTGGCAAACAAACAGTGACTAATGCATTTGCTCATTTGCTAACCAACAACATGGCGAGTTGACTGACAGTTTCACCCCTAAATGGCAAAATTTACCCAGATTTGGTGTGTGGTCAGGTGTGAATTTAGGGCCCTGGAGCAAATTATCTGCTGATTTGTGAGGATTTAAAGGAGAATTTTGTTTTTTGCACATCAGGCCTCATAATAAGTACATTTATGATCATATGCGATGTTCTACAGCATTATGATGATGAACTGTGAAGTCACAAGAGCTGGAGCTCAGCTCAGCTCATCATCGTGAGCTGAAAACAACAGAGGTGCCGGAGCATTTCAAGTGCTCGGCAACGCGTCAAAAAAGGTTGTTTAAAAGACAAGACAATCGCCTAATGTTTAGTGGTGTCCTCTCATGTTACAACACTAAAACACGAAGTTGAACCAATAACCCAGAAAGAGACGTTTGTTTGTTTCCTGAAGCAGCTGAAAGCGCCAAGTTCAACTCTGTGCTTTAGTATTGGTAAATGAGAGGACACCACCAAGCATACAGCAAAATTTTGTCTTTCAAACAGCTGTTTGTGGTTTTTGACGGATTGTTGAAGCACTTAAAATGCCCCTTCACCTCCTTTTTTAAAAATTTTTTAAGCTAGCAGTGACATTAGCAAAGAGCTCCAGCTCTAATGGCTGCACGTTCATCATTATAATGCTGTAGAACATTGTATATGATCGTAAATATTCTTATTATAAGGATTTATGTACAAAAAAACAAGCTTCTTCGCACTTAGACCATGTTCTGATTACGTTTTTTTCCCATCTGATGTTTAATTACTAAGAAATTGTGCACTGTAACACTCCAGTTTTTGAACAAATACATAAATAAGTCATCTCTAAGCTGTACAGATGCTTTCATGACATCATGTGATGCTGCAGGATTATTTCCTCTCACCTTGGCCAGCTGCTGCTCCGAAGCGAAGCCCAGCCCAAACACAGTGTTGGCCCTGCTGTCTGCCCACTGGCCAAACTTCTGCGATGTCTTGGTGAACGTCATGTTGGGTGTGATGGTGCTGTTGATGATCACCTGCTTGGGCAAAACAGCCATCATTAATTTTTTCCTAACTATACTGCAAATCATGCTCATCCATCTGACTGCCGCACTCCCTCAGAAAGATGCCTGCTGTTGGGTTTTTAAAGAAACGTATTCACCCCCCCCCAAAAAAAACATTAGTGAAGGTGCTCCACCAGCTGCATTCATGTGATGAATGGTCCTATTGAAAGGACAGTCGCCTATTGTAGTTCCATTCATGACAGAATTAAATGTTTTATACCCTGCCCATCACCTCCACCATGCCCACACTGAGTTTAATTACAGTTGGAATATTTCTCACTTGTTATTGGGCTGATCCACTTTATAAAAATAGTCAGATTCATATGCATGTTTGAGAGCCCACTCAGAACTCTACAGTACAAAGCAATCTTTGATAAGTGCTCAAAGCAATTACCTTCTGTATTCTCTATAAAGAGGGAAGCACATTTAATACGTTGGGAATTAAATTAAATGTAAATTCATGATGCAGGTTTCTGGATGACCGTCAGTAGCATTAATATAATTATTTCTGTGAGAGTCCTGATGTCTCACAGTAACCCGTGAATCAAAGAATCAATCAGATTATTCATTATTAAATTTTCTCTGAGAATTAACTTCACTCCTTTAACTGTCACTGGGGCTGATAAACCTCTGAGGTTGGAGTTTTGTCTTGACCACACACACAGACTTTACTGTTTACTGAAAACTCTCAGTCAAATGAGAGACAAATTAAACTTTTAATTAGGGCACAAAAACATTTAATCCAAAGTCAACTGCCTCTTCACAGTCTGACACCAGAGAACGGCAGAATGACAGTTGCAGAGAATTCCAATGGGTTGAGTATAATATGATCTTCATCATGATACATTGTAATATCACACATATTGTGATATATTGCAATGCAATACATAATGTACTGAAGATTCAGAAAGAGAGTTGAGAATATAGCTTGCAGTGGTCTGATTTGTACATCACATTAGAGTGAAAACAGAGGTCAAACTGAGTCCATCCCAGTTTATTAGAATGGCATTTGCTTTGCCCACTGTCACTGAACACACTAACGTACGCACCATAAAATGAAAAAACAAAAAATATTTTTTTTTGTTAACCTTTTGGTGCCTTTATTGATAGGACGGCTGATGCACTGGACAGGACCAAGGTCATTATTGTTAACAAAAACTAACGCAATAATGAAAACTAAAATAGAAAAAACATTTTCATTAACTGACATAAACATAAAAAACAAGAATTTTAAAAAACTTACTAAACTGTATTGTTGGTTTACAAAACTAAAACTAAATAAAATTATAGAGTCTTTGTTTTTGTGACAGTATTTTGAGTGGATACTGAATTAGTCTTTCAAGATATATTGCAATACTGAGCTGTATCTGTTCTTTTTGTTGTTGTTGTTGTTGTTTTCTTGCACAGCCCCAGTACTCTGTTATTTCAAGTTTCCGCAACCAAAACTGATTCCATTTTTGATAGGCTTATGTGATCACAAGCAGCAACAGAAGTATAGTTTAAAGGGATAGGTCAACTTTTTTTGTGTGTTATTTGCCTCACTCCTGAGTTCCAAACAAGAGGACAGATCCCATTCTTTCAACTGTGCATGCAGTAACAAGGAAGAGATGGCCGCTAATTAGCTTAGCTCAAACACTGGTAGTCAATGGGAAGTGCTAGCCTGCCTCCACCTTAAGTCACCAGATAAACTTTCCAACAACTCTAAACGGTCCTGTGTGCTTGTTGTGACTTTTTCATTTACCATATTTTGTTATGTTCTATATATTTTTAGACTCAGATTAGCACTTTATGTAATTTTAGAATCAAATACATACTGAAACTTGACAAAACACGTCACGAAAAGTAAACAAAACAAATTAGCGGTGGGCAAGCTCTGCCGTCTCTTGATTGTTACTGCAGACAGAGTAACATCTGGGAGGGAGGCAAAAAAAACAAACAAACAAACAAAAAAAAAACAAATGTCGGCATACCCTTTTAAACTTAATGCATCATGACCACAGAAACACCAAACATTACAACTCCTCAGTTTATCATGGTCGGCTTGGGATATGTGACGGATGCTGTCACTGGTTGCGAGCAAGTTCATCCTGTATGTGAATGCAAAACATTTCGACAACTTTTCGACCGTTATTTTTTAACAATTATAAACAAATATGCATGAAAAACATTAATGAATAAATAAATAAAGCACTGACAACAACAAACAGACGCACTGTGCAGTGGCGACCACTGACCCACTAACCTCTGGGTCGTCAAATTACAATATCCATATTTGCAGCAGTGCACATTCACCTGTTGTAGTTATGCAGTAAATCAGCTGCCAGAAAACATCTGCTGCCGTCTAAAATTGAAACCAGCGCAAGAGGCAGTAACATTAGAAACCGACAGATGCTTAAAAACCTATTTCAGTCGGACCAGACTGCACCGCTTCATGCTGTGGACACAGGCTGACAAAATCTATATGAACAGCTTGATGTGCATGTAAACACGAGCAGCTCTGATTTGCTACGGTGCATGTACACAAATTCAATGTGACTGCCGAGATATGAGAGGACTTAAAACACAGCACATGCAAATTGCCCCAACAATTAAGAGACAATGGAAGACAGTTTAATCACAGTGCAGCTCTTGTTTCATGGCAACATGGCTCTGAACACAGGATTAGAGAACTCAACTTGCTGACAGACTCGTGTCTTTTTCTACGCCCCCATTGTCTCTCCCTCCATCTTTTCAGCGGCTGAGGTGTTAAAACACTTTACACTGCATCATTACTGGACACAGAGACCCAAAAAGCAGGCTGAGCTTAAAGAATGAGCACATTAGCAAGCAATCAGTTCTTTCTTAGACATTTGTATGCCACTCAGAACAAAGCTAATGGTTCCTAAAGAGAGAGATCACTGCTCATGAACGAATCAGACCTTTGGTGTCATTCACCGGAAGCTTTACAGTTGCATTCCTGCATCAGTTGTTTATAAGGAGAGCAGCAATTTACCAAAGGTGCCGCTGATCTGATTTTAAAATAATCACTGTCTTTCAGGGGCTTTATCCAAACAGATGTTACCTAATTTCCTCAGTAGGAGAACCGAGGAAAAGCCTGAATAACACTCACACGTCTCATCTGAAGCAGCTGAGTGAATATTTAACAGAGTTCACCCCCGTCGGTTCAAAGAGAAGTGTTGAGATAAGATGAAACTTTAATGATCATTGTCGGGAAACTGGGCCGTTGCTGCAGGATGAAGCGAAAACAGGAGGAAAGAAATGGGTAAACATACATAACTGTTTACTCACTACAAGAAGAAATACATGAATTAAAACGAGTAGAGTGGCTATGTCACATCACTTCTGGGGGAATCCTATGGGACCGTTATCTGTAATGGAACCGCTCTTCCTTTGCAGGGTCACAGGGGGGCTGGAGCCAATCCAAGCTGACACTGGGCAGGGGTGAGACAAACATGCTCACATTCACACATACAGGCAATTTAGAGTCACCTGCATGTCTTTGGACTGTGGGAGGAAGCCGGAGAACCCGGAGGGAAACCACACAGACAAGAAGAGAACATGCAAACTGCACACAGAAGGGTCCTACCCCAGCAGGGCGTCGAACCCAGGACCCTCAGTGTTAACCACTGCTGCCCATTGGACCTTACTTTCAAAAATATTTGTACAGTAGTCAATGGACAGAGACAAATTATTTTTTTAATTCCATTTATATAGTGCCCTCATTCTCATATACAATGTTTGTCATTGTAAAAAGATAATTTTATAAATCAATCGTTTGTTGTGAGGATATTTAAGTACCGCTTAACTTTTGCGAAACCACTTGGTGAACTACGCCTCTCGTCTCGCATGCTAACATGGCTGTAACTTCAGCACAGTTTCTGTGGTTCCTTCGGAACGAGGGGACCGTTTAAAAGAGGTAAAAATCATCAGAAGCACGGGCATGTTGAGAGCCGCAGCTCAGCAAACAGAGGTTAGTCGCCTCTGTAAGAGATCGTTGCTAAGACATCACTTGTGTGCCGATCTAAATACATATTTTCAAAGTCTTATACTTCAGCACTTATGTGAACTAAAATTTCTTGACTTGCACAATCATATTTTAAATTGACAAACGTCATATTTGAGATTGGCAGCACAATATATAAGGAATCAAAAAATTATTTATCTCTTTTCATTAACTACCGTTCATAATCTTTCCAAAATAAAGTCCCATGGGTTCCACCAGAAGGGGCGTGGCTAAGCCACTACAGTTTCCTGATGCGGATTTCACTCAAAAGTTCTAATATATGTTGACAATCGGCCAACTAGAATCTGAATTTCATCTCAATTTCATTTCCTTCCTGTGAAAGAAACACTGTCTTGCTTATTTGATTTTTAACAGGCAGTTGAGCAGCGTCTTGTTTTGCTGATATGAATCAGAAATGATAAAAAAGCTGATGTGAAACTGAAAGGTTGCAGCATCATGTGAGCAGGTAGACTGCTGGACCTGTATGACGGTTGTACACCTGAAGAAATTAACAATTTAAGTTAACATTCAGGACTGCCTGGTTGTCCTCATCTTTGTGGGCCCTGTGACTGTTTGCTGGCCTGTAAGAGTGTTCGTCTGTGAGCAACCAAATGTGAGTGGGAGGGTGAGACAGAGGGGAGAGGGAGAGCAGAGTGACGCTGGCAGCTGTGTCTGTGGTGAGCCCGGCTGCAGATCAAGTGGCACAGGAGGCGCAGAGCAAAACTCGGCTGGCCGATGGCCTGAGGGTCAGTGAGCCAGGAGGTTATTGGAAAAATCTTTCTCTGGCTGATTATGTGTCTGCAGAGTGCACAGAATCTGCAGAGTCGGGAGATGCAGAACATGGGAGACAAGTACATGGGAGGAGAGAGTCGTGATCACTTGTCAGGCCAGAAGATTTGGCCATAGTTGAGTTTTAGCTTTTTCTAGGATGATAAAATTCTAAATGTCTTGGTTATCTAGAAAGCCAAATCTCTTGGCTAATTCCTAACTCCATTCCACATTCTATAAAGGGCGGAAACATGATATTTTTAAAACAAGGTCCCTGAATGTTGTGTTCTTGAATATTAGGTTCTTGTACTTGTTCTTAACATTCAAGTACTTTAATATTTTGCCTTTGTCAACAGCTGCGGACTTTGGTGCGTTCCCACCGAGTGCACGGTACGAAGCCTGGTTTCTGAAGGAGATATATTAAAGTAATGGTGACAAATGGGCTGTAAGGAGAGTCATGATGAAGAACAGGAGGAACTGGCAGCGGCGTTACGACTGAATCACAGCCAAAGAAAGACACGATGATGGTTGCAGTGTCCTCTCATCGAAGCAGATCGCAAAATGGCAAATTGGGATTGCTCATCAGACAGAGGTGTGATGAGGATGAAAAAATGTTAAATGTTTTGTTGTGTGTCTGCCAACCGCTTAAATGACCTGATGCATATTATCTAATAAAATATTAAGGACAGAGAAAGCACACTGTTCCCCGGTGGCAATGACTCAGGTTTGGTTTTTGGAGGGAGGGGGGAGGTTAACTGAGTTAAGTTGGGGGTGCAACATCGCATCAAAATCTCAAAGTGAAGGCTGTTTCCTGTATTTGCAAAAAAAAAAAAAGAAAAAACTTGTGAAAATGTATCGACATGCATACAGTGACTAAAATGGTCATCACACCTCCACAGTTGAGAGGCAGCCTAATTTTTTGTGTTATCAAGGCTCTAATCTTATTTTTTTTCCTCGTACATATCACCAGTGAGGCTGTACAGAAGATCAGGTTGTTCTCCTGGTGTGTTCTTCAGTGTGATCCGGCTCTCCTCCTCCCTCATGTCAAAGTTTGAGATTCTGAACCCGATGAGCAGGCCAGCGTTCTGCATGGCAGCTCTGAGCCAACAGCGTGTGAGTGTGTGTGTGAGTGTGTTTGAGCATGTGAGAGTTGAATGACAGGGTAATTGTGAAGCATTTTGTCCATTATGGGTTTATAAGTGCATTCCAATCTATTATTCAACGTAATTCATCTTCGTCATTATAAAACTAAAGACTACAGGACATTTCGTCCCATGTATTTCTATGAAGCCTGTCTCTATAAAGTATTATAACACATTATGAGCATACTTACAATGCGTTATAGTTATTATAAGTTCATAATGCATTATAGATGCATGCTTCAAGTAAAGCGTTACCCAAAAATGCAATGTTAATGTGAGTATTGGTTGGTTTAACTCAACTTTTTCAGAGTGTTAAGAGTGTGCACGTCAGCTCCTTTGCAGTCTACGATTTCTCCTTTAACCCGTCACTGCAAAGATCCACAGACCTTTGCGTCTTTGCTTTCTAGCTTGTAAAATTCGGCGTATAAAGGTCAGAACTAAGATTCTGCCTGAAGTGTAAACAGTCAGTTCATGCACAGTAGTCTTTTCACTTAGATATATTTACATAAAATCCACATTCTTTAATTATTTGTTGTCCCAATTTAATTTTCTTGACAGTTTGCATAATGAACTTCTTGATGACGGCGACTGACAATAGCTCAGACCTGCTTTGGTGTGAGTGCATCGTAATTTTTATAGATGACACCTTGGGGACTTGAATACAACCTTGTCTCTATCTATCCGAATTAGGGATAAAACGTGAGACCCGACAATATTTTTTTTCCAATGTTCTCTGCATCTCTGGGACACAGCTTCAAAATCTCTTATTCTACCAGAAGAAAGAACTACGAACTGTTTACCCCTCGCACTCCAGAGGTTTTCGGTCTGGTGGGCCAAAAACCTCTTATTATCGAAAACTACTAATAGTAAGTAAAAGAAATGTTCTGACGCGACAGATAACAACGTTGGAGACCTGGCAAGTTCTGTTTTTTTGTGATGCAATGCATCCTGGTACATGTAGGCACGGCAAGAACGGTTGTGTGAGCAGGACAGCTCAGAAAATTTAGCTTTCTCTGTCAATATAGCACAAACTGAGGAATTTTACTGCTTCAGCTGACTACAATTACCATTAATATTGATTGAGGATCCACATAAAAGTGGTGGATTTTCCCTTTAAACCATCCAAACAAAAAGACAAATGCTGAACTCTTGTAAGTGGGGCGGACACTTTCCCTTCATCCCCAGTGGAACTAACGTTTTTTTCATGGTGGTGACACAGGTACAGAAACTATGTGGTGTACTTGACGTGATGGATAACAAAGGGAAACTGGCTCTTGGCTGTAACTATGGCCTATACGTTAGACTAGTTAAAGACTTAATATCTGGAAAACCTTCCAGCCAGAAACCCATTTAACAAGCTCACTTCAGTTCATTCACTTTGAATTTCTCCTCTTGACAGAAACATGTCTTTTAGCTCCCTAGCCTTTGGTACATGAGCCAAAATGTTTGTTTTGGATGCTGAAAAATAGATAAAGAAACCGCAGGATGTAACGAGAAAAAAAAGAGTAAAAAAGCATAAAAACATTCGAAACATGAGAAAAGCGGTAAGTGTTTTTACATGTTGCCTTGAGAAGTTATCACATATGAAATAATTTATAAATCACAAAAAAACTCTTCTCTGTGTTGTCATACTGTCTGGTTCATCACTGCATGAGAAGCAAGATTCAGGGTGAGTGAGAGCCAAAAGTGCTGATATGCTCTTTTACTTGCCATATCATCATCAGCGAGTCTCCCGGTCATCACGGATGGAGGGATATAAACTGACGGTCTGTCACAGTTGGTCTGTACAGCAGCACAGATGATTCCTTTGGACAGACCTGTCTCGCTTGCAGCTAGTGTACAAACTAGAAACTACAGTATATTGAACATTTATCTGATATGACTCAACATTTCCTTGCTTGGGATTACTTTGCTCATCCAGGCATCACTTTGACTTATTTAAATTAACTGGAAAACTGATAATCGTCTCTATTTGAATTGAGATAACATTTTTAATCCCCACAGCTCACATTTAGCTGCTTCCTACAGACATTTAGTGACACATTCTGCTCCGTTACTCAAAGCCACAGGAGAGACTGAAGACACGGAGGATGGCAGGAGTGGGAGAGCAGAGAGAGCAACTCCTGGCCTTGAGATATAGCGGACATACAAAAATATAACTGCAGCTAGCCAGAAATAAATAAGACTTTTCTGGTCTATTTCTTGCAAAGACTGCAGCCATTTTTATGTGTACTTAACAGATAAAAAAATGCAAATACTCGAGTATTGTCTGTGTCAAGGCTCCATAAGTGCTGCTTGATGACATAACAGATTGGAATCTTGCCTCTGGTTATCAGGCTGCGGGAAGAGAGCTACTCTGAAGCTAACAGAGCTTGACTTAATGATGCTATGATGGGATAACAAAATAATGCA
>JAQLOL010000001.1:31982066-32002057 GCA_029783665.1 Naso thynnoides
AAAGCTGTGGTAGGCAATGTCAAATCAAGCTAGCTGCGGCATGAGACTCCTGAAGAAGCGACTCCGCTGCCCCCTCCCTGTTTTTGCTGCGGCTCAGGCTTTATTTCGTTTGTTGTCGCTCTCTCTTTTAAGCCCAGTTTACAAAGATTCACGACAAGATGAAACGGCTGCAGGGAAAGTTGCAGCGATGTAAACTGGTCCGTCTCAACTCGACTCAAGCCGGCCGATGGTAACACTTGCAGCTCAGCTTGTCAAGCCACCAGATGCCAGTTTTAGAACATAAAGGTGCGATCACACGGAAATCGATTTCACAAAATTGCGTGACAAGATTACATACAAGGTCAATGTAAAGACGTGATTAGATGCAATTTCATGTTGGGGAACACAAATCTCGTGATACACGTGATGCGATCATGCAATGTGGGATGATGTTACAAACACAGACGCGACGTAATTAAGTTATCCCAATGTGTCGAGGACCTCCACCTCTACAACTGATACAGTGCAGCAATAATGTGGTTATCGGCTGCAGTTAATGACAGAAAATGGCAAGTCCTCCCTCATCTGAATCGGCTGTGTGCAGTCCCTTCATTCGCGCAACTGATGCGATTAACGCATCGCTTTACTGGCAAGAAAATCGCGTTCATCGCTCTCTGTCTGAAACACATCTTAAGGCTTGTCACTTGTTTCAACAGCCAATCAGCTTGTTCCGACGACACCTGTTGCTAAGGAGAGCAAAAAGCAGCCAATAGGATCACGCATTCTCTGAAATGACCTGTTATTGGCCAAAAGCCCCCGTCACAGTCTTCATTTTCTAAAGCCTGAATACAGAGCCAAGGAGAGGTGCAGGAGTCAAGTGTTCTTTCGAAACACCTGAATTATAATATACTTCAGGATCTTTATGGATTTCTTGCCTGATGTCAGCAAAAATGAACTGCCTTTGCCAGCTTTAAGTTACATGACATAACTTAAAATTGCTCTGAAAAGCCCAAAGTTGCACATGAAAATGTGTTGCTAATGCACGTATGTCAGCGTCAGACAGTCACACGGGACAAACTTATTTAAAACCCACCGAGCAGATTTAAATAACATGAAATCTAATATGCATTTTGCATTTATTTGACACTGTTAAAAAGAGCTTCTCCCACACAGAACATGCTTGCTATGCAAATAGTGTACATTCACTTATATCTATGTTGAGATCCTGTGAGAGCCACCCTTCAGCTGTTGGGTTGGGAATTCTAACACCGAACCTTCCTGAGACTGAACTCAACGGGCTCTTTGTCAAAACAGAGAGGTGAGCACTGAAAGGGCCGACTCTGAGGCACAAACACACCCAAAAAAAATGTGATCTTGTCATGAACTCCCGACCCTGCAAGTCATCAGTGTGATGTAGGAGAGTGTGAAAGGTGACTGTCTGGCAGTGTCATCAGAGGGATGCTGCCGTCATAATCCTCCTCCAGTTCTCACAGACAGGAGACTCGTATCACCATGGAAACACATAATCTACACATTTTCAGATAGCAGGAGAAAAGTGTGAGTATGGGAAACAGACACACTCGTGCAGTGTCTATTATTACGTGTATAATTCCCCACCAAGCTCCTGTGGTGAAAAAAAATCAAGATCATTTTGGAAAATAGTTCAATTATTTTCACGTATAAGCTGCTGAGACTGTGACACGTACAGTTCATGTTCTTCAACACACACAAAATTCAAAAGAAAAAACATCAAAACAGGTCAAAATATGAATGCAGAGAGGTTTGAGGGTAGGAAGGAAAGCCGATGCAGTGGGACAGCTATTTGAAAAGCTTCGTGAAGTTGACTGCTGTCGACTGTTTGTTGACAACATTAAATTACAGATAATTGAGTTAAAATGTGACTCAATGGGTTTGCAACTCTTCTGCTGCTCTTGTTAATTTGTTAAAAAGGATGTTTGCCTTGAGTTCAACCCTCCTTATGCCGTTCTGAACTTTGCTGAAGCCTTTCATAATATCATATCTATCTTAAAGCTGCAGTTTTAACTTTGTGGTAAATATCAATAACTTTTTGAGCTCTATTTGAAAAAAAGTCATAATACCCTTAGACAGTTGTTGGTAAGTGACGTGCTCAGAGCATGGATCGATCTCTGTGTTTTGCCGTCATGCCTCTGTATTCAGGATTTATAAAAATCCTGTCGCTCCCGTTCTATTTGCCCAATCAGTGACGCTCTCTGTATTCTCTGTCCCGATTGGCCGGTCAAAGCTGCGCTTCTTGGCGTCGGTATGAGCTGATTCGCTGTTCGTGCCTTACGCTCTGACTCGCCTCTGCCGACAGCAGAGTGTCTGAAAAGCCACACTGTCGCTCAGCTCAAGCTCGAGCTGAGACGGACCAGTTTACTCCGCTGCAACTTTCCCTGCAACCGTTTCATCTCAGTTCAGACTGGCCGTAAAAGGGAGAGAGACAACAAATGAAATAAAACGTGAGCTGGTGCAAACGGCCGCAGCGGAGTTGCTTCCAAATGAGTCTCGTGCTATAGCTGATGTTAGCTTGAGAGCTTGTTAGCACAAATTACCTCCTGCAACTTGGATAGAAGCAAAGCAGCGGGCTAAACGACATAAAAAATGATGCCCTGTGAGACGAGACATTAACCCGTGTAGTTACGCAAAGACTGACTGGATGTTAGCAGATGCTCACGAGTGCTCCTGTTTTCCAGGTTGTGTTGCTGACACTTCCTCTTGCATGGGAATTTAAAAAAAAATTAAATTCTGAAAAAAATTTCAGACTCCCATATTTGGTCCCCCCGTGTTGACTCCATGGTTATGGCCTTGGGTGAAAGTAGGAATTCGAGCCTAAAATACAACGGTCCAAGGCAGCAGGTTTCGTTCAAAGCTTTACATGAACAACGACAGATGCTTGATGATTTCTTCTCTGAAATTGAGGCTTAAAGTGCTCTTCTTCTACCTCAACTGTCTCTCCTGAGAGCGCTGACATGTTTCCCATAACCGTTTTCTGATAAGACCACACACACACACACACACCTTGGTTACATCCACACTGATGATTCGGTAGCTGTTACGTGTGTTGTCGTGAAAATAGGAGACGGTGACGGCCTGCTTGCTGGCAGGGACCCAGTTCCTCTTGGTGGTCGGGTCGATCTGGAAGACGTGGGCCCTGGTGGTGTAGATTGGCTGCTCCCTGCAGGACAGAGGACAGAGGACAACGTGAGAGGAGGACCTCTGCAGATGACACACACAATACTGAACCACAAACCGAGACGGTATCCCCTGATCAACAGGCCACATTTCACACTGTTACTGTGTGTGTGTGTGTGTTAAGTTCACAATATCTCTCCATCAGCTGATGCCTGCAGGGACACTGCTGAGTGTCCAGAGACGGAGTCCTGAGAGTCTCAGCGAGGATGGGCAGGCGCTAATGTAACACAAACCCCAAATCCTTACGGCAACCCAAAGCCATTAGCGCATCGACACCCACTCCCCTCTCTTTGGTGCCAGTAACACATTTCTAGGTGTTAGTATGAGTCTCTGCACATGTGTTCATGTGTATGCACTCACATCTATTAACTAACAGAAGATTTTCTCTGCGCACGGAAAATATTGGAGACAATTATCTGCTTTTGACAAAACTGTCAAACAAGAAAATATTCTTTGTTGTTTTGTAAAAAAAAAACAGCAGCTTTGAAATGTTTTTAGTGAAGAAAACAGAAGGCTGACGTTAATCTTACTCCGCATAATTTTTCCAAAAGGAAAACAAACAATTAACATAAAGTGAAGCAATTTTCACTCTCCTCCCTGCACTAACGCCTATATGATATTCTGACTGTGCATTTTATGTATTTGTTCAGGGAATCATTACATTTAAAGTTCAACAAGACAAAGATTTTTGTTACGTTGATTTTTTTATTTTATTTTATGTATTGGACAGAAAACCAGATGAGTAATGCATTAAACTGATTACTTCCTGCATGTGACTCTGTATCCAGCTGCCATCTTCTGTAGCAATAACACACTTTTTTTTTCACATTGTCTCTATCCAGCAGGTTATGTTTTCCGTTCGGTATTTGCCTGATTTTCATAACAATTAGAAGTGTCAAACATGCACCAAGGAAGGACCTGTTATATCTTGGGGGGATCCCAGTTGTTGGGTTCAATGAACAGATTATTTTTCACTTTTGTCAACATTGCAAGACAAAGCATTTCGTCCTTGCAGACTAAGTAATGACCGACATGAATAATATAAAGATTAAAGGGGAAATCCACCACTTTTCACGTGGATGTCCAGTCATTGTTGATGGTAACTGTAGTCAACTGAAGCAATAAAATCCTCAGTTGGAGCTCTATTGACGGAGAAAGCTGAGTTTTCTGGGTTGTCCTGCTCACACAGCCGTTCTTGCAGCGCCTACATGTACCAGGATGCATTGCATCACAAAAAAAACAGTACTCGCTGGGTCTCCAATGTTGTTATCTGTTGCATCGGAACATTTATTTAATGCATAGTTTTCAATAGTGAGGATTTTTTTGGTTCCGACAGAGCCAGATCAAGAGATTTTGAAGTTGCATCCCAGAGACACAAAAAAAATGAAAAAATATTGTTGGTTTCACATTATATTCCTAATTCGGATAGATAAAGATAAGGCTGAAAATCAGCAGAGTTGCCCTTTAAAGTATGTTACAGTTATTAACTTGAGGTGAAATTATGATTCTTAATAAAAATACTGAAATTGCCCCTGTAATAAAAAAGCGGTGAATCACCGTCACAGAGCAAACAACAACTATTATTGGAGAACATTATTTCTACATGACTTCCTCTTATCTTGGTAATAACAAATGAAAACAAAACTCTGCTGAGTCATCTTGGTAACCACTTTTAGCCAGCGCTGACATGACTCAAGTTGAGTTTCAATCCTGTGTTTGGTCATTTCATCATTTTTTTTGTTTTGCCACATGGAGCCAAAAACAAAAACAAAATCAAACAAAAACCCAGCTCAAGCGTTATCGTGATGGGGAGTAGTTCAAAATCATGCCATCTATCTCTGAGCTAATCTGCCCCCCAGCAACGAGCAGCTCGCCGCCCATGTGATTCAGAGGAGCATCAACTCAGGGATGAAGGAGCAGGATGAGACTGCAGACTGAAACACACAGCGGCTATGACACACACAGACGCGTCTCCCTCTCTGTAGACACCGATTATCCTCTGTGTGTCACACACATACATACACACACACACACCCTCACACTCATGTACACCACAGCCCGACTTGGATGAGATTTGAAAACTGTTATGAAATAGGGTTAAAAATCGAATTCTCATCCCTCAGTGTTTTCTGTTTGAAGCCCAAAGCCAACGGTGTGTTAACATTCCATCGGCTGCACTTGTAGGGCAACTCTGTTGATTTTCAACCTAGTCGGTATCAATCCCAATAGGGGATATAATGTGAAACCCAAAAGGATTTTTTCAGTGTTCTCTGTGTCTCTGGGACGCAACTTCTCTGGCGTCACTGGTTCCATGAAGAACTACAAACCGTTTACCCCTCACCTTTCCCCTCGCACTCCAGACGATCAAGCACGATGTTTGTTTGGAGAGGATTATCGTTATTATCGTTATTGAAAACTATGCGAAAAGAAATGTTCTGATGCAATTGATAACAACATTGGAGACCCTTGCAAGTGGTTTTTTTGTGATGCAATGCATCCTGGTACATGTAGGCACTGCAAGAACGGCTGTGTGAGCAGGACAAACTTAGGAAACTCAGCTTTCCGTCTATACGGCACAAACTGAGAAATTTATTGCTTCAGTTGACTGCAATTACCATCAACACTGATCGGACATCCACATGAAAAGTGGCGAATTTTCCCTTTAACTCATCTGGTTTGGCTACTACACGATGTGAAATATATAACCTACATTTTTGTTGCTGGGAAAGATTAGTTAGCTGCAAAAATTGAAGTCCCATCTTAAGAAAGGCCGCATGCTTTGTCCTTTTCAAGCTATTGAGTTTGTTTTAAATAACAAACAATCACAGAGGAGAAATCCATGCGTCCTTTTTAAAGACGAGAATTTGCCGTTTCATACTTCTCTCGCTTTACCGGTTTCAACATCAAAAGTCACGTTGTCACATCCCAGAATATTTCTAGGACATTGTTCAAGAGCAGCTCGTGGTAAATATAACCACACCCGCATGCAGAACGCTCATTCTCAGCTCCATGCAAACTACACAGGTGCTTGACAGTGACAGAACCCCGCTGCTAAGAGTGAAAAACCAGCCGCGGAACTTCTGAGTGGCAGAGCTGTGCAGGGACTCAAACCAACAGGGTGAAATTATGCACTAGAGGTTCAAGAGGTGCAGGAGGTTGTGATGCTCTTGTCAGAAGTTTCAGGAGTGAAGAACAATTAAGCTGAGTGGCTGGATGAGAGGATCAGAAGACACCTCGTGAACTCAGTGATGGATGCAGATGAAGAAACACTGAAAGGTTTTTATCCTGCTGTAAATCAAAATGTGAAAACAAAGCATCTTTCAGAAGAGGAAAAGTTTACGGGGCGCACATTGCTTGTTTCAACACTTCTCTTTAAACCCTAAATGGAACATTTGTGATATTTCCTTCTCATTCTTTCGTCTCAGTGGTTTTTGTTGTCTTATTTTTTCTATATTTCTTGCATGTAACATCGCTCTGGTCTCCTCTTTTTGTTAAATATGTCCCTGAATGTTTCTCTTTGTCTTCTCCGTGTGTCTAAAAGCACAGACACACCAAAAAACGTCGCTGCAAAATGAATTATGTATTAGCATTCTTTTATGGATTTCTTTTTTTTTTGTTTTAGATCATTTTCTGATTGGTTCGGTTCATTTTTGTCCTGCGTTTTGTTACTCATTTGTAATGTAAGTTTTTGTATTGTCAGTTTGTTGAGGGAAAGTCCAGTATACAAGTCTATGGCTTCTTGAAGACTCCAGCCACAATCCCTTCTTGTTTTTTATATCATCTTGATTTTAATTCCTCTATATTTGTAAATAAAAAATACAAACACATTCTTTATTGACTGCATGTGTTGCAAGTTAAGTGGCCAGTTTTCTTGTAAACAAACAAATAATGCAGTGTGCATCCTTTGGGTCTTACTCATGTGTTCAGTGCATTTGCTTCTTTAAAAAACATAGCATTTGCATTTTGGTTATTTACCTTAAATTGTGCATTGTTTACATCCACATTTGCTTGTTTGGTTATTCTATGTAGGCCTTCTTGCCTTTTGACCGAGGTGTTTGGTGTCCTGTCCTTTTTCAGAAAAAAACGATTTGTTATGCATGCATAATTTTTCTCTTCTATAAAGGATTAGTTGGATTCTGGGTGGGCTTATTCTCTGTAAGGACCCTTCATGCTTCAGATCATGAGCTACTGAGGAGGATTTGACACGATAACTATGATCACGAAATTCTACTGCACGCAGCCTCCCCGCTGGGTTAAAAACACGCTGCGGGGAGAGAAATGTGCTCACAAACTTCCTGCAACAGTTTTATGTCGCCGTGGAATCTTCATACTTAGCAGTATTCTTTCCTCATTTGCTTTCCCTCCTTGGCTTTTCTCTTTTTCTTTCATGACATGAAGGGTTTCAGCAGAATGTGTGAAGTAGGCACAGACCCGGCAGCGCACTCACACTTTGCCTGGCACAGCAAGAAAAAAAAAAAAAAATCATTCATGCAGAATTAAAACCATTAAAAACATTGCCTTTTTACAGCACAAGGACGTGCTTTAAAAGAAAATAAGCCTAAATCCAAATGATCTGTGAGCATGTTCTTAAAAAGTAACTGAAATTATTCCAAACAAAAAGGCTGTTAAAGCCAACAGAAACACAAACACGGCGAGGCGAGAGCTTTCATTAACGGGGAAGAGATGGTGCCATTGTTGCTGTGATGCCTTACAGAACCTGATAAAAGCAAGTTGTCAAGAGGACACTCAGTTCGGTATTACTTCAATGCACGACTCTGAGGTCCTGATGCTAACAATGTCAGACAGACGGGCAGCCAGGCAGCAAATATTCATGAGCTAATAAAGCTTTTTGCTTCCATAGGGATTATGATTCTCACAGAAATGAAGCCTAATAAATTCACTGTCCCCTTTAAGCCTAATCTCAGTCTTCATCTGTTTTGGGAACAACAAAACCCATTATACAGATCGCTGCTGTCACTTTACATACACATGCACACACACACACACACACACACACAATCACACACACGCTGACCTTTGCAGCGGCAGCGCATGAGCCAGCTCACACTGGCAGGGGAAGAGAAGTGAAAGGCCACAGCTGAACACATGGATGCACTCACACAACTGTCGGTGGAATCCTGTGATCTGCTTTTCTCAGATAAAAAGCATTAGGTTGATTGATTTTACTGGATAAAAAAAAAAAAAAAAAAAAAAATGAAGACCACATTCGGGAATAAACGGCTGCGGGATTCTTTCTGCCGCTGACTGTCGGCGGCTCTGTCCCCCATCTGCTCCTTTAAATAATTTACAATTGTGTGTCTGCGTGTGTGTGTGTGTGTTTTTCTCTTTGTGAGGGGGAGCAGGTTTGAGTGAGTCTGGCATCGTCCATGCCTACGTACACCTACATACCCACCTCAGGCCCGTCCACACTGATGATGCAGCAATCGTGTTGTGTGCCGGCAAAAGAATAAATTAAGAACGGAGGAATGTGCTGACAGCCGGATGCCTGTGGACCAAACTGTTGGAAAAGCTCAGCATTGTACCCATGAGTGTGATTTTTTCTTACGATTAATGAATTTATATCACAAAAAGTTACGACTGTTTGCACATCCACACGTGTCGCAACTTTGATCTCAGTTCTGAGTATTAACAGTGTTGTTAGCATGCTAAATAAAAGCACTACATTCCCTCTGAGGAAAATGTAACATTAATAATGTTATAAGTGATGCACGACTAAGTCTACCTGCCTGCTGCTCTCTTAAATCCTGCAAAATGCTTGATCACTCCTCTGGGTTTACCTAAACACAGCATTCAACAGAGTTTTTGAGTGAAGTTTGCTGAAAGAAGGATAATCCTGCTGCTTAAAGACGACGCTTCAAGATGATGCGGGATGACACCCTGTTCAGAGAGGAAGTGTGAAAAACAGCAGGAAGCCTGTAGCTTCGGCTAGACTTTGGATGGTGAATTTTAAAGCGAGGGGTGCAGTCATGTCGCATTTGTCCTCTGCTGGAGCCAAACCTGCCAACATTAAGCTCCGAAAGGGAGGCAGATTTTCTGAGGTATCAGCAAAAGGCCGACCCTCAGCTCCCTCATATAACCCTGCACCACACATTCACGGAACAAATCCAAGGATGAGAGAGTACAAAGACTAAAAAAAAACTAAATGAAAAAAGGTGAATAAAAGTCTACCAAAAATACGCATTGTCAGAGAGAGAGTATGAGTGAGTAGGTGTGTGTACATTTCACCTCTGCTCTAATGACTGGAGCAGCCTCTGACACACCTCACACAGTAAACACACCGGTGCTCGGGGTTCCCCTCTTTGTTGCCACTTCTCTACATTTAAGTCTCTCTGACATATCTTGCAGAATGGATTGAGTTCGCTGAAATTGTTAGTGGTTAGATGTGGAATGTCTCTCACCAGGTGGGGGGAATTTGAAGGCGTATTTCTCCTTGGCACCTATTTATTCATTTTTAGCAAGACTGATGCAAATCACGCTGTGCTCACCTCTGCCTCTGGGTAAGGCTGTAAGGCAGCGCTGCACATTTTTCCCCTCACAGAAACTAAAAATCATCTGTTTAATTTGTATCAGTGTGAAATCAGAACTAACTAACTAAAAGGAGAAATTACTAATCTGGAGAGAGAGGGTTAAAGTTGAAGGGCAACACTGTCGATTTTCAACCTTATCTCTATCTATATGAATTTGGCATATAACATGAACCCCAACAATGTTTTGGTTTTTTTTTATGATCTCTGTGTCTCTGGGAAGCAGCTTCAAAATCTCTTGTTCTTCCTGGAACCAGTGACGTCACTGGTTCCAGGATGAACTACAAACTGTTTACTCCTCAAATTCCAGGCGAGCCAGCGCCATGTTTGTTTGGAGAGGATTTTCTGGCTCTGGTGAAACCAAAAGCCCCTCGTTATTGAAAGGAACGTTCCCTCTGGAGACCCAGCAATACTTTTTTTGTGATACAATGCATTCTGGTACATGTAGGCACCGCAAGAACGGCTGTGTGAGCAGGACAACTCAGAAAACTCAGCTTTCTCTGTCAATAGAGCGCGAACTGAGGAATTTAGTGCTTCAATTGACTACAATTAGCATCAACACTGATTGGACATCCATGTGAAAAGTGGTGGATTTCCCCTTTGAGAAAGCATCAAGTCAGCAGGTGAGTACATCTGAAGAATTCGCATATGTCTTTCCACAGCAAGTGAGAAAACAGCCTCTTCCAGATTATCAAGTTTAAAATTCCTCCCCGGGCTCATTCCCCAAACCAACTTTCCCCATCAGCCGCAGTCATCCACAACCCCGTTCCAAAAGAAAATGGGACGCTCTGTGAACCATAATTAAAACAGAACTTGATCATTTTGCTAAGCCTTTTTGATGTACACTACAAAACCCCATCCACAACACCGATTTTTTATAAATATACTCATATTTAATTTGATGCCAGCAACATGTTTCAAAAAAGCTGGGACAGGAGCAACAAAAGACTGGGAAAGTTGTAGAATGTTCCAACACATGAATGCATAAAAGATATCATGACATGCTCTGAACACTTAAAAAAAAAAAGTTTTTGGATAACAGTTCCTTGTAAACGATGCACCTATTGTTACTTATATTTTGCACAGTGTCCCAGTTGTCTTGGAGTTTGGGTTGCGACTCTGTCCAAACCAGAAAGAGGGGTAGGTATCGATCATCTGTTTGGGAAAACGTGTCGGGCTCTGCAGCCTGTTTAACAGGAATCAGCAGTTTCGCATACGTTTGCACTGCAACATTCTTCACATTCCAACAGAGAGTGAAGATAATGTTACCTCACCAGCTCCAGAAATCACACAACACACACGTGAGTCAGCAGCAGCGGCACACAGGACTACAAAAATGCACATGGACGACTGCACTGCCGTGATGTTCAAAACTAAAAGATAAAAGGAACGCTGTAAAATTGGTTACTCTTGTCCTTACTCGATTCTCTTTGGAAAATAAGGGCAAGCTGTCTGTTATCCGGCAGTATTGTTACAGAGGTGTCAAGTCTCCCTCTAAATGGGTCAGCAGAGAGATAACATCAACACACCATGTCTGGGTTTCACACCATGTTTCGAGTGTGAAGTGGGCCGAGGACAAATAATCTAGTCAGGGGCGCGTCCAGGTGCTACTGGATAAATACCCACAGAGAAAAGATACAAATCAACCTGTGACACTACAATCACACCTCTTCATTAGCGAGACAACGTCTCTCTGCCAGTGGATGTGAAACTTCATGAGGTCAGCGGCCTTTTCAGAAACATGTTGTCCCCCTTTGAATCCTCCAGAGGCAGAACGTAAATCTTTATAAAGGCATTTTCAGTGAAATGAGCATAAATGCCGTTGACCTGGTGAAAGTCTTCTTAACAAGCCCGCACCTTTGAGAGCAATAGAGGTGAGCACTGATGTGCGAATTTACAGACGGAGAATACATTTCGTTATGTAACCGCCTCAGGTGACGTTTTGTCAAACGGTCAAGATCAGACAGGCACTAAAGCAGTACAATCATAACAAAGCGCCTGTTACCTAAAGCTAAGGTAGGCAGTTTATTTTGGTGTCATTGTGCAAAAATTCCATAACAACCTTTTCAGCGTTTTGTAATTCAGGTGGTCTGAAAGAACGCTAGACTTCTGCACCTCTCCTTGGTTCTGTATTCAGGTTTTAGAAAATATAAACCAGGCACTTTTGGCCAATCATGGGTCATTTCCGGGAACGTGTGTTCCTATTGGCTGCTCTGCAAAGGCAGATGCGTGTTCACATCCCCTCAGCTAGAGAAAGCCTGAAACAGTGGTGGAAAACCCAAAGGGGAAAGTCGCTTTTTCAACTTTAGCAGCAACTGCAAACACGGCAAAGCTACACAAAGGAAGATTTAAGATTTAAGATGATCATCGACAACAAACGAGAAAAAAACATGAGTGAGGGGAAGAGCAGGTCAGAGCTCCATCTATCCATCCATCCATCTCTCCCTTCATGCATCCACCCATCCATTCCTCCATCCATCCTTACATACATACATCCATTCACCCATCCCTTCATTTATCCCTCCATCCATCAATCCATCGATCGTCAGCTGCTAATCCTTGGTCGCGCCGTGGAGGCAGCAGTTTCAGCAGACAGCCTGAGACTTCCCTTTACCCGACCACATCAACCATCTCAGACAAGAAGGTCCCAAGGTGTTCCCAGGCCAGTGCAGAGATATAATCTCTCCACCTGGACCTGCCCCGGGCCTCCTCCCAGCAGGATGTGCCTGGAACACCTCCTCAGGGAGGCGACCCTGGGGAGGGTCAGAGCAACAGAGCAAAAACAAGGAGGGTAGGGGCCAAGGGAGTTACTACTACTTCTACTTCTGTGCAAAGAGCTGCATTAGTCACTTATCAGACACCTACAGTGCAGCAGTGGGAGGTGCGCTGACATGTATCCTCACTTTCTCTGCTAGCGTTAACAACAATACAGCAACTTACAGCCGACTTTTCCGAGGCAGCAACTAACAAAAGAACACCGTCTCCCCAATCTGTCAGAGAGGGAAAATGAGAGAGCAGATCTGGGTCACCGGGTGCACAGATGTGAAGACTCTGCCAATATGAAAACCGCAAATTAGAAACAAACATGTTGTGACGGCCAAAGCAATCATTTGTGAAGAAAACAAAAAAATAAAAAATAAAACAGAATGTAATACTTGAATTCTCATTAGCTGTCGTAACCCAGTTCTTATGTCGGCTGAGCAGTCGAGGCTCTCCGCCAAAGTTCCCTGCAAGGCTGCTGAGAGCAGAGCCGCTTTATTAGTGAGAGTGAACGAGCAAAGTGGGCAGGAGAGGGAAGTTCTGTGGGATCATCGTTACACCGCCACCTGGGCTTTTAGCGCAATAAACATGCTGTTCTACTAATGATGTCAGGAGGTCGTAGAACGGCGGGTTTGCCTGCAGATACAGCAGCATGCAATGACGCTAAGATTCCTGCTCACTGGGACAAATAATTCACAGTAAAACGCTTCATGGGAGAACTGAGAGAGTTTATCAGCTGAAAGAGAATTGTTGTAAATATCCTTCCGAACCAGCATTCTTATTTAAAATGTTTAAGGCATTTTAGTCTCATTATCTAAGTTAAACTATTACAACAAACTTCTTCGACATCAGCGGGTTTTTTTGAAATTTGTGTCAGATCAAAAACTCAGAAAATGCCGCAAACTCGCACAAACACAATCCTTACCCAACATTGCCGAGGCAGTTATGTTTTTTAATCTCTTTGTCAGAAAGATAAGGAACAATCTACTGACCTGATTTTCAAGAGACTTGGTGTAAGGCTGCAGCACGGACCAAAAAGGAACCCGTACACAAAACATGGCGGCGTGCACAGTGGTTGTATTTATAGCTCTAGCTGCTGACACTGTTGCACTTTCGTCAGATACTGTTTTATCTATTTTCTCGTTATTTTATTTATTTTTCTATATTTTTGATGCACCTTTACATCGACACAGTAATGTCATTGTGCTGCACAAAGTGCCTGAATCTTAAATCTTAATTTTCATTTTCGGCAACATCGTGAGATGGTACATTTGGCCTATGTGGAATAAAAACTACCCACCTTAAAATCTAAGAGATGGTGGGAGATTTTAAAAGTGACAAAAATAGACAGTTTTAAAAAGTCAAGTGTATCATTGCCTGTTTCAAACACCATTATTAAAGGTGACCTTCATTATTGCTACCAATGTGTTGGCATCATACATTATACTGAACTGCACCTCGTGCCAGCACAGCTCATTAAAACTGGAGAGACAGGGAGAGATTTAAAAAAAACAAAAACCACAGAATCCCATGTTACAAAGGCAGCAGGCCAGATTCAAACCAGCAACCACAGTGGGTCCCCCTCCATCACACTGAGTCGGGATGCAGAGCACAACTTAATCTGAGAGCTCAGGGAAAGAGGAAGTGAGGAAGTCTCCACGGAAGCGCAGCGTGGCGGCAGATGGCCTCCTAGGCCTCAACCATCTGGTGAGGAGACGTCCGACCCGCCACCTGTCTGTCCCCTTTCATTTACCCATGATTCTTAAACAGTACGACCTGCCTCTGTACCCTCACTATTCATCTACAGCCTTCACCTCCAGCCACAGACAGGGAACACACACACTCCGTTTAGGCTTGCCGTCCTCCCTCCTGCCCGGGCAGCCAAGAGCCACGCTGCCACGTCACATGTCGCAGAGCCTAATCATCGAGTGTTAAGCCTTTAGCCGTCACTCTCTGACCAGCCAGGAGATTAACATCTATCCCTGTGTTAGGGCTGCTTCGAGCATGGCTTATTTTAAATAGCAGTATGCTGATTGCACTGCTGTCTGTGTGACCACTTCTTCAGCGAGGAAGAGGCTCTTGAACAATTTGAGCTTTGCTTTGTAATAATCCCCGAGATGCGAAGCTTAAGCTGCAAAACTGTGCTCGAAATACAATGACCGCCACTTTCTTCTTCACTGGTATTATCAGTTTTTTTCTTCTTTGAATGCAGCAATCCTGACTTACATTATGCATATCTGAGCGGCCAAGTTGCACACCTAGAAAGTTTTAATTTAGATTGACACGGTCCTGTGTTACTGTACGTGTGCTGTAAATGATGTGCTAATGGTGTGAGCAGCAACAAATGTGTCAAGGCCAAGAGGATACTGATCGATCACATGATCAAAGACTTATGGCAGCAAAGGACAATATAGTGAGGGTGTTAGGGAACGTGTGTGTGTGTGTGTGTGTGTGTGTGTAAGCTATAGTTAATCTATAACTCTATTCAGAAGTAGAAGGGACACGGGAACAAAAGTACACCTGAGAAAAATACTGCAAAGATCTTCACCACAAACCATCTATGGTTGCCATCACACACACACGCACACAAACACACACGCTTATCTTTATCGACTAGTCACTTGAGGCGGTGATACACATTGCATCATCACTTTGCACAATTTCACAAACATTCGAGCTTTATCTTGATTCTCACTCTTGTTGGAGATAAGCTGTTTTTCAAACAAATCTGAAATGATTAGAGCTGAAGCAATTAACTGATTAGTCTATTGACAGAAGAATAATCTTCAACAAACACAAAAATGTCAACAATTTCCTAGATTCTGTTTCTCAACTGTTTGGACTTGCTTCTCTTCGTCTTATTAAACAGGAAACTAATTATTTGTTTTATTAAAATGCCGGTTGGGGAAAACAGGCGAATAAATAATGTCATCTTGGGCTTTGGGCACCATCACGAGCATTCATTTTTCACTCTTAATGTAAATTTAAAAGACCTGGGAGACTGAAAAAGAAATAATTGATAAGTTCATAGACAGCAAATTAAGTGACAACAATTTACGGATCTGTTAATGACTTTCTTAACTAAAAATGTCAAACATCTGACTCAAGCCTCTTGGGTGTGAATGTTTGCTGTTTCTTAAGGGGCAATCTGCCGTTTTTCAATCCGATCTCTATCCATCCAAATTAGGGATATAGTGTGAAAGCAAACAGCTTTTTTAATGCTCTCTGTGTCCGAGCAAAGCAATCTGAAACCACCGCAGAGGAGAACAGTTCTTTAAAGAACGAACTTTGGTGGCTCTGGCGGAACAAAAACCCCTCGTTATGGAAAACCACGCAACGTTAAATAAAAGAGATGTTCTGTCTTGAGGACCCAGCAGTATTTTTTTGTGATGCAATGCATCCTGGGACATGTAGGCTCCGCAAGAACGACTGTGTGAGCAGGACAACTCAGAAAACTCAGCTTTCTCTGTCAACAGGGCACAAACTGAGGAACTTATTGCGTCAGTTGACTGCAGTTACTACCAACATTGACTGGACATCCACATGAAAAGTGGTGGATTTTCCCTTTAATGATAAACAGACTATTTGAGGGTTTTGGACTGCAGGTCGGTACTAAAATAAGCAGTTTGAAGACGTTATCTAATAACTGTGATGTGAACAATTACTGAGCGAAAAGACAATTATTGTTTTTTCTTAAGCAAGACTGTCTGTCACAAAGGGCTTGGGTAACTTTCAACTGATATTTTTACTATTTCCTGAGATTTTATAGATGAAGTAATTCATTAACTTATTAAAAAAAAAGAATAAGAAGGTTATTGGATAATTAAAATAATCCTTATCTGCAGTTTGTTTCCGCCTTCCAAAAAAATACTCAGCTGTCGAGTGATACTGCTGGTTGGTTGGCACTGACTGATGCCAGAGAAGTGGAAAAAGGAAACTCGTGTGCTCCTGCTTTCCTGCCGCAGGTCCACCGGGCCAGTTTCATGACACAACGCTACCAACTCCCTCAAGTTTCAGCCATGCTGTGAGTAATCCATTGAGTAATCCAAACTGTCATGAAAAGGAGTCTGGTCTGTTCAACTGGTTTCTTATACACTTAAAAAAAAAAAAGAAGAAGTTTACACTGGGAATAAAACAAGCACTGACGTGGTGGACTTACATAAACAGCTAACAGAACATTAATGCTGCTTTTACCCACATCTTGTCTCGTGTTTTTCCCCATTGCATTTTATTTTCCAAATCAAATGAAAGCCATGCAGACAGGAGCACTGAAAGGAAACCCGGTAATGTATGTAGATGTAGAGGAGAGCTTCTGATTGCATAACTGTGGCACTGAGCCACACAGTCAACATTCACACCACAGCAGACTATGGAGGCAAAATAATGTATTATACCCAGTAAACAACTGTGGGAGTACGTCACTACCTCCAGCCCTGTGGACAACACACACACACACACACACACACACACAGAAGTACCGTCTCTGCTTACTGGTGGGCAGTGTTGACTCTGACACCTTCACATCACAGCCCTTTAAAAACACATATTCCTGCAGACAGACAATGAGGAGCTCAAGTATCCGTGGAGAAATCTGACTGAGCCACCTGCTAATTCTGCTCAAACCTGATACAGAACTCCATAATAATAATAATTTTAAAAAAATATATGGCATCATTTTGAACACAAGAAATCGGAATATTCCACACAGACAGCAGAGAGCAGGCTGAAGTCACCTCTTCATTTCCCCGCACAGCCAAATAATCTGGCTGCAAAGAGTAAACTGGTGTCCTCCTCAGCTTCCCTGCACGCTGGGGGGGGAAAAAAACGCGACCATTCCAGTCGAATTCATTCAAGAGGTTTTGTAAATAAACTAGACAGTCTCGTTGATTTTTATTACCGTATTTTCTGCGCACAAGCGCAATATTTCAGCCGGCGTAGGTGTCATTAGTGGCGCTCTGAAGGGCAGCGGTTTTTCTGGAATACTCACCCCATTGCCGCGGACTTGAGGAACAACTCCTTATTTACGGGATCTGTCAGCTGCCAGTTGGGAGGAAAATTCTGTTTTAAACCGCAGTCAAAGTCCACGGACGATTATTGGCTCTCGGAGTTCATTCCCCGTGCGCCAGCCTCGAACAAGTCCTCCCGCCGCTGAGAGGCAACTGAAATGTGAGAGCACTTCTTCGCAAACTCGATCCACCGGGTTGTCAAGCTCCGTCTCACAGAAGCCTGGTCAATTCAGGAAGTTTTTTTCTCTCTTTGCTGGTTTGTTTTTCCGCTTTGGACGCGCCGAGAGGATAAATCCCACTTGTGAACGGCGTCTTCTTCTTCTGCGTCTCTCAGCAAGTTGATGTTGGCGTTTCGCTCGCTCGCTCGCTGCGCACACTTTCTTCCTCCCCAGCGGGATTGTGTTTCAGTGAAGGGCAGCAGCAGCGACACGGAGCGGTTCGCACCTGTTCGCGCCCCTGAGCCGCCCACACGTCTCCAACCTGTGGTTGTCCGCGGCGTCAGTGGGAGTTTGTGACCCAAACTGTGGTCTGAAACCACAAAATAACCGGGAGTAAAAACAAATATGCTAATAAAATATGACAAATCACGGCGACTTCCTCCCCACAAAAAAACAACAAAATGTAACGTTACTTACATGTTTTATGTGACGGACGTTACGGTGGCTTTCAGCCGTTGGCACTTTCATATAAATTAATCCAAAAAGCGATGGTGGTAAATTTACTAAACTGTGTCTGACAGCTGGCGTCTTTGGCTCGAAAACACGTTCTTGTAATCTTAATCCAAAGTCGGCTGGTAATACGAAATAAGAGACTTTCCTCTATTTGATTTAGTCGTTTGTCCGGTTTGGAGCTGGCAGGTAACCGCCGTCAATCACTTTCAGGTGCGCGCCCGGAACAGTTAAAATATATCCTTCGGTTCCGGGGGGGGAAGCATTTGAGCGACGTACTGGAAGTGGATTTTCTTCAGGCAAGTCGTTTAATCTCATCAGGTATTGATTTGTGGCGAAAGCAAACAACGTTCACTTCCTTCACATGTGTGTTTGAAAGCTTCCGTTAAGATTGCTTCGCTGTAACATTTAGCTTGTCTGTAACGTTAACGTGTCGCGTCCTTTAAGCTGAATAACGTTAATCCCGTCCACCGCCCTTGCGTTAGTTTTTGAACGCAGGGGAATTTTGCTAGCAACACAGCAAATCAAAATTCCCCCAAGCAGCTTAAACGGAATTAAAACACCGTTACAGGCGACGTGTTATCCACTGATTTAATGTGTCACTTGTCGTGTTACAGTATGGCGGAGACGACGGAAAGCTCGCAGAAGTATGAGGAGCTGTTTGCTAGCAGGTTCACTTCGGAGGACCGGGAGTACCAGCAGTATGTGAGCAGGCCCCCGGACACCCCACCTATCGTGGAGGACTGGAGGAGCCGCGGAGGAGGAAACCACAGAGGCAGAGATCACAGGTAACGAAACGGAAACACGTCGAGTGGGAGAGACAACCACTTCATAATCTGTCATTTGTTAATTCTGGAAGGATGTTAGTGATGTCATTGTCAACGACTCTCTGTTACAGAAATATTAGATTTGGTTGCTATGACTACGGCAGCAGAGATGGTAACCAAACTAATCTAACGTCCTTGTCAAGTTCCACATCCATAAATATGTAAATTTACAAGCAAAAGAAAATCTGATGTGAAATGAAACTTTAAATGTCAACGATTTCTTCATCACAAAACAAACAAAAAAACAGCAATCAAAACAGTGAATGTCTGCAATACTTAATCAATTTTTATTGATTTTCAATATAGCAAAGAAAATACAAAATACAAAACAACCCCCCCCTCCCAGGCAGTCAAATAGTGATAGTTATTAACAATTAACATTAACATTAATAGTTATTAACATCTGCCTCAGTAGAGAGAACGTCAGCAGTACTCACAGCGTGTTGAAGTGAACATATCGGCACACTCATCTTTGGGAATTCATTTGTACTTTATTCGGAGTTGTTTGTCCCGTCTCCGTTTTTTGTTTACGTCTGCTTTCTGTTCTGTCTCTGTTCAATAATGTTTCATCAATGTCAATATGTTTTCAGTGTCCTTATTTTTGTCAATATAATGTATGTCGACAATTTGCAATGAAGAAAAAAAATCTGTACTTTATTACTCGAGTTATGTTGGCCTCGGGAGGATTTGACTCCCTTGTAGATTCATGTGATCCGGCGATAAGAGCGACGTGTTTTGAAAAGTGAAAGTGTAACGTGTATTTTGGTGTTAAAATCACTTTTATTTTTTTCTATTTCTTAAAGTTAAATTTGTTGTTTTTGACTTATTCTGGTCATGAATCGGTCTCGTTGTGACCTACACAAGCAAAAAAGACCACCAGCAAGGAGATTGGCTATTTATAGTTATTATTGCCTTGACTGACATCTGCTGTTTGGTTGGAATCCAAAAGAATTAAAATGTGTTTTTGGCAAAGTGCTAAAGATGAACTGAGGT
>JAQLOL010000001.1:32030981-32042836 GCA_029783665.1 Naso thynnoides
CGTTTGGTTTTGTGTTTTTTAAAACTTAACGTGGATGTGAACAAATAATTAGGGCTAAAAGATAATGACGTGCTAACGTTAGCTGAACATGCTAACTATAGTTGCCGATTCCCGTTAGCTAACGTTAGCCGGTATGGCAGCGCCAACACCGCCACTGATTTGTGCTCCCATGTTAAGGTATGTGTCTATATATCTATCTATCTATCTATCTATCTATCTATCTATCTATCTATCTATCTAAACAGTCTATACTGTGTCTTGTTGAATGATTGTAATTCATAAATAGAAAATGTTGTTTGATAGATGCGTCAGTGTTATTTTGTTTTGTGTGTTCCCCTCCTCTTTTAACGGGCTTTGCATTCCTCCACACCTCTGACCTGATCATTGTTTGAAATGTCATCTTTGTGACTTCAGTCAAAAGCAACGCAGGGCTGCACTGAGGAAAGAGAGAAGAAAACGGAAACGCCAAGCTCTCGCCCAAGCCAGAGAATGTGGTATGAAGACAGCTGTCACTTTTTTTTTGTCGTCAAATGTGATCCTTTGTCATTTGTGCAGTTAACATTTACTCTGCTACAGACTTAAAGAACGGAGCAAGCGGCATAACTGAAGAAGGAGAGGAAACACATGATGAAGATGATGAGGTGGAAAGGTAGACTAATGCCACTCTGCTGTCCAGCAGCTGCACGTTCAGTGATGGTGCAGAAACATTCATGCATTCATGGGGCAGTGTTTGTGTTTGATGATTTGTGTTTGATTTGTTTTGCTCAGACTGCGGCTACACGAAGAGTGGTTGGAAAAAGAGAGGATGGCCCAGGAGGAATTCAGGCTGAGGTCTGAGAGGGAGGAAGCTGCAAGGAAGAGAAAAGAAGAGGAGGAGGTCATTAACCTTTTTTTTTTTTTTTTTTTAAATTTGTTGCAGGTTTTATTTGTTCACGTTGATGATTTAGTGCAGGGGTAGTGCCCAGCTGTTGTTGTCTTTTGAAGAATAAAACTGAATACTGCATCTGTGAAGTTTTTAAAGCCTTACATTATCAGTAGAGACAAGTTGGCTCTGACTGAGAATTTTGAATAAAATGTAATATTGACTTGCTTTATGTCTTTTTGTGTTCACAGCGGATGATAAAGGAGGAATGGGAAGCCCAGCAGAGGAGAGAACAGGGCGAAAAAGAGCAGAAGCAGCAGGAGAAGCGAGACAGAGAGGTGAAACGGATCCCAGGAGGATAGAAACAAAAAGAAATATATCCTCTTCCACATATTCATTAGTGTTTAAATTATCCATCCGAAACAAAAAGATTCACGTAATCTTGTCGTTAAATGTAGCTCTCCAGGTGACTGTTTGTTTTGTGAAATGTGATTTTTTTTTTTTTTGCTTTGCACACGTTTAAAAATTTCCTTGACTGAGTAGCACAATCAACCATCCAACTCCTTAACTCGGGATACACAAAGAGAAAACCCCTTCAGCTCTCACAGCAAGATTGTATCTTTTACTTGTGAAAACAGAATTCTTTTCAAAAATCCATAATTTCTCAGATGCCAGTCCTTGTGAGTGTGGTCTTAACACACAGTAACAGATATGCTGCAGTATGTTGACCTCTTCTCATTTTCACCAGCCATGTCTTTACACCATTTGTAGGAGGCTGTTCAGAAAATGTTGGATGAAGCTGAAAATCAGGTATGGAGCCCCGGAGGTGACAATGTATGTGTTTATTATTATTTTTTTAAATGCACGCGCGTTTTCTATTTTGTGCACACGTTCTTTAAATTGCACACGCGTTTCACAAATTGCATGCGTGTTTGAAGTAAACTGGCGTGTGTGAAATAGGAAGAAAATGCCTGTGCAATTTGTAAAAGGCATTCAGTTTATAAAACGCAAGTCCTTTTTTGTACAACATGCGCACGATATACAAAACGCACCCATGTCACATAATAGCATGAAACTCAAAAGTCCTTTTTTGTACAAGATCTCATTCTCAGTCGGATTTTGTTCATGTCTTCACCTCCAGCTGGATAATGGAGGACCGTGGATGAATCCTGAGGCTCCTTTGACGGAAAACTCGGAGAACTTTGGGACGGAACGCGATGTGGCCAACTGTCCGTTTTTCCTTAAGACTGGAGCCTGTCGATTTGGAGACAGGTACTATTTGTTTCTTTTATTACGTGACTTTTCACGTGTAATCCTTTAATATACTTTAAAACGTATCCAACGAAAGAATGTCTTTATATTTTCTCCTCTTTTCTGTCTCTGTCTGTGAGTCCAGATGCTCTCGGAGGCATGTTCATCCCACAGCCAGCCCGACTCTGATGATCCGCGGTATGTTCACAACGTTTGGCATGGAGGAATTACGGCGCGATGATTATGACACAGATGCTTGGCTGGAGCACGGCGAAGAGGAGATGCAGGAGTCTTTCCTCGAGTTCTACGACGACGTCCTGCCAGAGTTGAAGAGTATCGGCAAGGTGGTGCAATTCAAAGTAAGATGAGATCAGCACCGTTGGTGTGTGTACATGAACTTCAGAATAAGGTCAGTCAAACTGCCGACCCATTGCGGGTATTTGCAGAGGAACAGAAGTCTTCAGTTTAGTCAGTTGCAGTTTATGTAAATCATTGGCTGACTGAATGTGTGTAAATGCTCCTTGTGTTCAGAAGTAGAGTAAAAGAGGTAATTTGTTTAAGATATTTTATAATTAAAATTAGTTTATCTAGACAAATATTTTTCTTTGCTCTGGAAATGAAGTAAAATGATTGGAAAAAATCATCACTAAAGTAATGTCACGTACCTTGATGGCGACCCATGGCTTCGAAAAGGAAACTTATCAATTCAAGTTAATATGTCGCACAAAACAGCAATTTTAGTACAACTGGGTCATATTTTATGGACAAAGTGTCCTCTGGTTTTCCCTCTGGTGTCATATGACTGCTCTGGCTGCCTTTAATTTAGTGGAGCTGTCCCCAACAATTACCTGCAGCTGCAGCTTCGGTCTGCAGGCAGCCTACATGTTGCTTTCAGGAACCTCCGTGAATCACAGAGTTGAAGCAGAGCGGATGTAGGACATCAGAGGGAAAACCAGAGGACTTTTTCTCCATTAAATATGACCCAATTTCACTAAAATTGCCGTTTTGTGCCACGTATGAAGGTGCACTGTGAAAGTTTCTTTTTCGAAGCTGCGAGTCGCGGCCTATTTTATTTAGTTAGTTTATACATGGCAGTGTGCACATACATTGTTTGCAACAAACAAAAAGATGGGTGCAACAGATTTAGAAGAAGGCTAACTTCCATATGTAGTCCAAAAAGATGTTTCATATTGTTGCCTTAAGTTGGGCTACAAATTCGTATCAAAAAAATAAACCAAATACTGTTTTTTCTTAAAACAACTGCACTTTAAAAAACAGCCTCAACAATCACATTCATTAGGTGGATGAACAAATTGTTGCCACTACAAAAGGAGGTCTGTTTTCATCACTTTTTTTTTTTTTTCCTCAGGTCAGCTGCAATTATGAACCTCACCTGAGAGGAAACGTTTACGTTCAGTTTGACACGTAAGCCATCATACAGCTGCTCGATGATTAAATAAATTTTGTTTTTAGATCTTTGAATTGATCTGCTCATGCTGTGTCCTCTCATCTCTTTATGCTCAGGGAGGATCAGTGCAAAGAGGCCTTGATCAAGTTCAACGGGAGGTGGTACGCGGGACGGCAGCTTCATTGTGAGTTATGTCCAGTCACACGGTGGAAGACGGCTATTTGTGGTGAGTTATCTTATTCAAACTGATATAAGTTTCACTTCGTGATGTTACTGCAAAAATACAAGATTCAGTCCGGTGTTTTTACCCTTGTCTCTCCTCTCTCAGGATTGTTTGACAGACAGCGGTGCCCTAAAGGGAAGCATTGCAATTTCCTGCACGTATTTCGAAACCCTGGCCGTGAATTTTGGGAGGCTGACAGGGACATGCACTTGTCGCCAGACCGCAGTATCAGAGGGAGTCGCAGAGACGGAGGATATTCAGAGCGATACAGAGAGCGATCGTGGAGGCAGCGTCGCGGCAGCAGAAGTCCACCGAGATCGGAGAGATCCCACAGCAGGCGAGAGGGCGACAGGAGGAGGAGCAGAAGCAGGAGCAGGAGCAGGAGTCGAGAGCGGAGGGACTTCAACCAGCATAGTGAGGACAAACGGTCGTCCAGGTCCAGACACAGTGATAGGAGAAACGACTGGTATCTGAACAGAAGTAGAGACAGGTCGAGGAGTAGAGGTAGAGACAGAGGAGACTACAGGAGTAGAGATAAAGACAGGTACCGGAATAGAAGCGAAGAGAGAGACAGTAGAGACAAAGACACAGACACTCGTGTGACAAGGGGAAGGTCAAGAAGCTCAAGTAGAGAGGATGAAAGAAATAAGCGCAGCAAAGAAAAGAGCCCAAAGAAACTGGATAAAAATGAGAAAACCCCAAACCGGCGCCACAAGCACTCCAAAAAGAGCAAGAAGAAGAACAAGAAGAAGCATAAGAAGAAGAGCCGTTTGTCTGAGGGAACGACCTCATCTGGAGAGTCGTCGGAGGAGAAAGAGTTGAAGGAGGAGACAGTGGAGAAGGTTTCTGTGACGAGGCCATGTCAGGAGATAAATGAAACAGAGCTGCTTCAGAAAAACATTAACTCGGATGAGAGTCGATGTGCTGACGGTGAGAACACGTTTAGTCCGGAGGTGAAAACTAAAGAGTCCAACGCAGAAATCAAAAGTGAGTCTGCTGGAAAATGTGACGCGCCTGAAAATCTGTAAATCTGCGTCTATTTTTGCCTCTCTTCGTGAATTTACAGAGAGAAGGTAAATTTGTTTAGCAGCGATTCAGGAAGTTAGCACCCACCAGTGTGTACATATGTGAATATTATGGGTAATGTTGCTTTAATTATTAAACAATCAACTGGAGCTGAGAGCAGACGTGGTAACTGTTGCTTTGTAAACACAACACAACAAAAGTAAAACAGATGTGTCTTCTTTTTTAATACATTTATTGTTATTAACTTTAAAATATAAGAAAAAAAAGTTGGCAAGTGTGTTAAATACAAAAATTTTTTTTTTTTTTTTTTTTTCCACAAATCAAAGATGAATGTCGAACAAAAACACTTTGTGGTTTTAAGAATACTGTAAAAATGTGACTGCTGTACAGTTTGGGATGACTTCATTACTTGTTGGCTTGTTTTTCTGCATCCTGCTGACAAGTAAACAAGCCGACAGCGATGAACGTTAAGGCTGTACCCTGATATGTGCAGCTTATCCTCTGTTCTAAATGAACTCAAGGTAGAACTGTCTTTAAATGGATTGGAATAGTTACATAATACTGGTATTTTATGGCCAAATAATCTCCACATACATGTTTTCATTAAACATCTGCAGCTGTAAATCCCTTTTCTGACATGTTAGCCTTCCGTAGACACCATTAAGAAAGTAAAACACAGTGTTCTTTGGTCGTTAGTCTTTGAGAGTAAACCAAGCCATCAAAACACGTTAAACAGTGCTTCTTTTTTGTTTGATTATTGAACTAAGACTCAGGGAGAGACTGACCTAAGATTTATCTCCAAAGGCCGTTCAGACTTCTATGTCGAACAAATGTTTGTCAGGAAAAAAAAAAAGACCAGAGAGTGACAGTTTTTAACAAGAAGACACTACATAAAAACAACGTAAACAGTCTTGGAAAAAGAAATGCGAAATAGTTCATTTCTACAGAAGAATCACCAACACAAATCGACTTGACGTTTACACTAATATTCTTTATGGGTAAATTGTTTAATTCCGCTGGATTGCTGGGCTGAATTCACCCGTTAACAAGAGATTTTAACAGTACCAGTGATGCGCACAACAGCACAAGCCTCAGCTGCTGCCTCGTGAGTTACGATTGCAAAGCGGAGCAGCGAATAATCTGAAAAATTCATACCCAATATTATATCTAGAAAACCCCGGTTTTCTTAAAATCTACTCGTGTTCTGAAAGTATTTCTAAAGTCTCTAGAGATTCCTTCAACTATCTGGATGAGATACATTCTGTTTAATGAAAATGTACTTTTAATCTGTTTCCAACACATTTCAAACGCTAGGGCTGGGCGATATGGCCAAAAAGTAAAATCCCCGATTTTTCCTACCACTTTGGATTTGAATCGATTCTTTCTTTCTTTCTTTTTAAACTACAAAATGCAACTATATGTTTTTAATTCAGACAAAAGTAAATTTTTGCACTGGGAATGACAGGCAAACCTAACTTAAACCAAACTAAACCTTTTATTATTGATCAAATAAAGATGAATCCCCCAATCTGGGGTAAATAAAGTGTCAGCCTAACTTTCACCAAACTTCACTTAAAAAAACAAACAAAAAAACAAAACAAAACAAAAAAAACAAGCCCAGAGCTGAGAGAGAGCTGTAGGCTACCATATTTACCCTAGTTAAGGGGAAACTGATTTTCATGATTTTCATTTTTAAACATTGTCCAAATTGATTTGAATTTCGATTTAAAATCCGTTTATTGCCCAGCCCTAACTATAAGTGTTGTTGTTTTTTTTCCTCTAACATTTTGTATTTTCTAACAGCAATTACTTTGCCATTTTGAAAAAAGCTGCAAACCTTCACATGTGCCGCAATTTATTTATTTATTTTTATCATGGGTAGAAGAGTTTAAGGATTTTGTAAAAAATACTTTTAAAACAGCTGCAAGTTTGTCGAACGACCTTTTGGGGTTTTTTAAAGACAGCATTAATTTTTTCGTGAGATCGTAGGCTCAGCTCTGTCCCTCGAATGTGACTGTAACACACGAGAAGCACCAACTGCAGCTACGGCAGCACCTTAGAGAGTCCTCGAGTCAAACAGCACAGACAACTCTGCAGCCGGAGATGAAGAATGATCCCAATATGACACTAGAGTTCACATGTTGCTACATTTTACTCTGTGGAGTTTTACGAAGTTAGAGGAGTGACGTATGCTCATGTTACTGCACAATACAGTGAGGGAGCTCGAACATAATAAACACATTAAAACCACAGTTGGCACCACAATAAAAGGACGTTACAGGACAGTACCATACAGAACAATACAGTACATAAGATGGTGATTAGATAACATACAACACTTGACACCGTGAACTGGAGAAAACGGGGAAGTCGCCAGATCTGCCGCGTCTGGTGGAACTGCGAGGCAGCGGCGCGGTGATTTATGTCAGCCCGATTTCTTCTAAAACGCTCCGTGGTGCCTCGGCCTCCTGGAGATGAACAAAAGAAATCAGTGCTTCTGGCGATCATACTGTCAGTCCTACACCCCCCGTCCAGAGTACCCATCCAAATTATAATTAACATTAACCATGAGCCAACCGCGATTTACACAATGTGCGATGGGAACAGAAGGCCTCTCCAGTGAGTTCAGCCTTACACGGCCAACAATAGTGCTGCATGTCTTCTATAAATAAATCACTGAGCGCCGATTCTGTTGACTGCAGAGACCACAGTGAGAGAAATACAGACATGCAGGACAGCACTTGCCTCAGCGTGCTGGCGCAAGGGAGAGGTATTAATCAAGCTGTGCAGGCTTAAAATAAACAGGTGACGGCGGGTGGACGGAGCCGCGAGGTGGACAAAAAAAAAAAAAGCGATTCATCACCTTTCATCTTCTCTTCCATCTTGGTTAACATTAGCAACGTAAGGTGAGTTTGTGAAACTTGCCGTGTGCAGTTTCCCCGACTGTCCAACACTTTGCAGACCAAACGTGTCAGTTATCTGCAAGTTAATCAGCTGTGAAATATTTGTCGCCTGGTTTGACTCACCGGTTGTAGACTGTGGGAATGAGTCAGCACTCTCCTTCCCCTCCACTTTATAGGTGTTATATGGGCTTAGCATCACCCGAGAGGACGGTGATCGGTTTAAAATCATTATGACAGAATGATATCGGGTGTGGCAACACCCTTCTGCAGCACTGACACGCTGCTGTGGAGATAGGACTGGCTGTACTCCACACTCCATAAACTATTCACCGGACACAAACGTCATCTTTCGATAAAGTTATCTGCCTGTACCTCCTGCAGCAGGTCAGCCTGCTCGATGGCCTTCAGCACGTTCTTCTTGGACGTCTCCTGTGCCTCTCCGCCCAGGAGGAACTCATCCAGGATGAAGTAGGCCTTCTCGAAGTTAAAGATGATATCCAACTCGCACACCTGTAAGGCCACAGCACCATCAGCAGCAGAATACCGACTGAAATGACTGACTTTACGCCGTACACTCGCCTCCTCGTGCGTGTGATTGTTTACGAGACTTACGCTGCCAAAGTATTTGTCCAGCAGCTCCACGTATCTGTGGATGATCTCCAGGGTGATCAGCTCATTGTCCTGATCCTCCACTGCACAGCAGAAATACAGGCTCGCATATCTAAAACATACAGACGTAAAAGGCAGCACATAGATGAACAAGGCGGTAGGGCTGGGCAATATAAAGACGTTATATTTAATATTAAGATATGAGACTATATATATGGTCTTAGATATTGCATCGTTATATTGTAATAATAAATGGTGTTTTGTCCTGATTTTAAAGGCTGCATTTCAGTGAAGTCATTTTTATAAACTTATCAGTTTTACTTGTTTAATACTTGCCTTTACCCACGTCATCATTACATTTACATTATTAATGACTGTTGATCAAACATGGAATTGTGTTCATATTTTTTTAAAAGTGCCCAATGGTCTATGTGTCTGTGAAAGCCAAAGGACTCATCTGCATCACAACAGCTCATCTGTCGATGGAAAATGTTAATGTATGAACTGCTCGGCGCTCTTCCCTATCGCTGAGAATTACATTAAAACAACAACAACAACAAAAAAAACCTTTTCTATATTTTTTACTTTCATGTAAGATACCTGTAAATGCCCCTAAAAAGTTACTTTTAGGTGACAACCTTTTCTGTCACTAGAATCACAATTGTATCTAATGTTTAATGGCTACATCACTGAATACTTTGGCATAAATAAGCCCAAAAAAATGTAGTTTTTAAACACTGAAAACCTTCCATCATGTAACAAACATTAATTTCAGTAAGACTGTAAATCAAAACGTCTGAAACAAAAGAACATTGTAATCTTTACACAGATTCTGTTTATTTATTTCTGATATCAGAACCGAATAACATTCGACTGCACACTTTGTCCCAGAGAGAACCGTAACTCACCGTCTGGGAACAAGAAAACCACTGCAGCGGTGTGTCATTGTCTCCTGCCTGTTTTGTTGTTTGTCTTTATTTATTAGTTTGCTGTTTTATTGAACATATGAAAATGTGCCTTTTGTTTCTTGGACTCCACACATAATAGCCGCGACAAATCAGACACTCCTTATAAATCTCTATCAATGTCCTCCATTGTTTGGCAGTTGCTGTTTGAGAGTGGGTGTTTCTGGCTCTCCTAATACACCAGAAGGTGAGATCTAAATGCCAAAAATCCCAGCACTTGACAAAACAATCACTGAGTCACTGGTTTTCATAAACAACCCCAACGAGCGTCCACGGATACACAAGTGATGCAGTACGTCAAAAATGAACACATCCAATTACTTGAAATGCCTGGCATTAGATATTTTACCGTGAAACCATAAGTGAAAAATTATTTAGATCATTGTGAAATGTTTTAGGAGTTATAATTTGCCATCTATTCCAGAGATTTCAACCAGATCTCACAGTCTGAACTCCACGTAGGCAGCGCTGCCTGTGCTGTTGTCTCGTGATTAAAGTTCCATACTCACGTTACATTAGAGTAACGAAACCATCTCCACGACAACCGAGAAAACTCATCTGCTGATGGGAGCTATGAGATGCAAAAAGGGAAGTTCCGGAAAAAGCTAGTGGAGTAAAAACCTTTATGTCAAACTAGTTTTTTCCATAATCAGGATTAGAGATTAATGTTCAGCATCCCATCAGATCAGCAGGATTATTCCGGTTTAAATAGCTTGATTTAAATGATCTGAATTATTCCTGCTGCTGCTGCTGAGAAGTGACTTTTACAAAACGTCCTACATGAGCGGAGTAACAACATCGTGAACAAGCGGAGAGATTCAAACTCGCTCTGAAAGCGTCTTGCAGATGGCAGCTGAGAGGTCTCTGCTGCAGGACTGTCCTCGTGGTTTGTGCATGTAATGTGAATATTTGCACATTTTTTCAGTTGGGTATGGTATCCGATTTCAACCTTGGGATTTGGATGTTCTTTTTGTTTGTTTGTTAGGGCTCTTGCTGTTGGTGATTTTTCACCTAAACTTAAGCTATGGCAAACTGTTATTATGTAACAAAACAGGCATGAGAAAAGGGTTTTTCTGTAAATAAACAAAGACTGTATATCCACACTGGCCTGTGCATATCGATTTTCTATTGTGTTTGTTGATTTTTATTGATTTGGACTGTTTGATGGACAGATAACCCCCACAGAACAAAGCTGCGAAGCCCGAAAAATGGTATTCAGGACAGCAAATATGCATTTCTGTGCCAGTAAAGCATTTTGGACAAACCGGCTGAGAGAGACAAAGTGAAGCAGGTGAAGAGGATCGCTGGCGGTTTTTTGAACTTCTCTTATCCACTCACCTCTTGTACACGATCTTGAGGTCCCTCCACTCCAGGAAGCTGCACATCTTGGGCTTCCTGGCCAGGATGGTCTGAACCAGGTCTCTGGAGATCTTCTTCCTCTCTTTGTCGGACAGAGGCACGTACCATTTCTGTAAGCGCAGCTTCCCCTGCCTGCTGAACAACAGCATGAACTGCATCTGAGGGAGGAAGTTCAGTTAAAAGTTACCCACGGCTGAGATGACACCAACATTAACTTACGACGTTTGGTGAGAAAGGTGCTTTAAAGGAAGGTGAAGGGACGTGATGGAGGCAGAGGAGCGGAGGGGCCCTGTGGTCGCAATCATGTCACACCTTTGACGAATATTCACGTTATCTTCCACGGCAAGAAGGTTGATAGAGTCACGTCACAAAATTACAAGTTATTATGGAATAATAAATGAGAAACAGCCGAAAAGGAAAAGCACGAGTTTCAAAGATAGCACGACCTAGCCATCCGTCCAGAAGCATCTTAACTCATCTAAATTAACGTCCAGGAGCTAATGCGTAAAGTTTTATTAGCTTATGCTAGCTAACCTCGCTAAACTGCCACATATTAACATCAACAACACGTTATGTATCATTTGCGCCCCCTCCTGCGACGCTTAGCTAGCTACAGCAGATACGAGAAGTCAACACGTCACTTTACCTTCGACACGGCCTTCAATTTAGTCACTAGGACGACTGATAACTTCGGCAAGTTCAGGCGAAATACATCACCAAAAGAGAGCGAACAGATATCTTTGCGTTTGTGTAGGTTAGCTTCTTCGCCAGCTTGATGCTAAACTACCTAGCGGACTGTGGTTGCTGGTGAGACAGCGATTAAGACAGCTTCGCCGTGATTGGCCCAAAGAGCCACAGCTGGGGATTTTGATTGGCTCAAAGATTCCGTTACTCGTGACGTTGTATCTAGCATGCAGCCATGGCTTCCAGTCGCTAAAAGTTTCTCCGCTGTTTTCACTTTTCTCCTGCCAAACAGTAAATAAACCGCCCGACAGTGTATTAAATAGAGAGAATTAGCCTCATTACAGCAGCTAGCACTATGATAATCCAATAATAAAATGTGTATAACCCACAATAGTGTGGAAAATACTCTGTTACAAGATGAAGCCCTGCATGTACTCAACTATATGTACCAAGATACAAGCACCAAAACATACTTAAATTGTCCATTCTGCATAATTAGTAGTTGGGTATTTTAAGAATTATATATCTTATGATTATTATTACTGGTTTATAATTAATGACGCAA
>JAQLOL010000001.1:32043270-32056652 GCA_029783665.1 Naso thynnoides
TATATCTTATGATTGTTATTACTGGTTTATAATTAATGACGCAATAATGTGTGCATCACTGGAAGCTTGACTTTGTATGTGCTTGAATTTGTAGCCTAACTAAAGTACATTCTACCACTGAATATGATCTCTAGTCTGTCCACACAAAAGCTACTCCTGCACTTTTCTCTCAGTAAACTTTGTTGAATACAATTTCAGTTTAGCTCAGCTCAATTCAGTTCAATACAAAGGACTGTATTGGCATAACAAACATAACATATGTTTAGATCGTTGAAACAAGTGTACAAATAAAACACAACACTAAATACAATTACAGAAATTGCAGAAGTTCAATATTTATTTAAAAATTGTGCAGGATTGCGATTTTACAATTGCATTTATACATTAAAAAAAATGTGTTTACCTTAAAAAAAATAGAATGCACATCTGCTCTTCTCCTTTTTTTCTTCTCCTCTTGAGTTTTTAAATTATCTCCTGTTTGCATAAATTAATGTGAGGAGGTGCAACGCAAAGAAGCCTGAACATTTGGGGAGGGGGGCTGCATGCGTACAGCTGGATGGTGCCTTTGCTTTGAACGCCTGGAAACGAGGAGGTCGTGTGGCGCCCCCTGGTGTCACTTCATCAAACGACAGGAACCTCAAATTTTCCTGCAGGGTGACCGCTCGGCTGCGTACACACGCGAATCTCTCGCTGTCAGACGTCACGTATCGTCATCTGAGGCCTGACTCTTCATGTTGAGCCGTTTAACCGGAAAGCTGAGCTGTGAATGAGTGTGTGTGTGTGTGTGTGTGTGAGTGGACACGGACAGTGGTTTTAACGTTCAGTGTTTTTTTTTTGTCGTCATTAACAGCTGGATGCTACTCGGCTAGCGCGCATTAGCAAAGCAGCCTCTGCAGGAGCTGTCACATCAGAAAGATGGGTCACTGCACGGTAAATACACTCCGTGATTGAGCCAAATGCAGTCTTTCTATTTGTTATCTGAATCTGGATGAAGTCACATTCACAGACAGGCCATCCACCGAGCTTTGAGCATTGCACACTTGCTGGGACTCGTGTGTGTGTGTGTGTGTGTGCAGTGATCGGTGAGGATGAGGAGCCGCAGTAACTCCGGAGTGAGGCTGGATGGCTATGCCCGGCTGGTGCAAGAAACCATCCTGTGCCACCAGGTGAGTCCTCACATGCACAGCGGCGCGCAAGAAAAGTTTCTGCTGTGAAGGCAAATGACGCGTTTGCACCGCACTGATCTTCTGCTGAAAGGAAACTAAAAGTAATTCAATGTCAATATGTCTGTATCAAAATATGCATCAGGTTGTAACATTAGAGCCACTCATGTACTTCATGGCTGATTTCAGGAAAATATATATTTAATAAAAGAAAAGACAAGAAATTAACTTATTTACTTTTTAACTTAAGCTTTCAAATAATTTTATAAAATTCCACATATAATTAACATAAATATGTTATCTGAATCTGTAAAGTAACTATCAAAGAAAGCTGTTAAATAAATGTATGATTTTTCAACACTGCATTGGCCTGCGTGGACACTGTTTCTAGATCTAGAGTATCTTTTAAATTGATATGAATCTAATCCTTCCTGTTCTTCTGGAGGAATATGTTACATAATGCAGATGTTTTGCAGCCCATATAAGTTAAAGTTCAGCCATATTGAGCTGCATGGAAATAAACAAGGTGTGAGCAAAGTTCAGGCCCTGGGATAGGCTGAGGACCTGGAAACTATGCACCTTTATCTATCAGCTCTTATGTTCACACCGACGCACGGTCAGCAGCTGGGAAATTTAAAACTGTGACCCAGATGAGTCCCAGCTGACTGAAAACAGAGCCAAGTTTTCCTACAGAGCATGTATATGTATTTGGTTTTAAAGGAGAGGGAAACAAAGACTCTCTCAGGCTCTTTGACTAAAAATTGAAACTGAAACTATATAAATGGATAATGTTTTCTTTGCATCTTAACTAAAAAAAAGTGGTTCTTTCTTGCCTTTTTTGCACTATTGGAGACTTGCAAAACACGCTGTCGACAGCAAATCATTAAACAGGTTATGTGATGTGTAATTTTTAATTTCTAGTGGAGTAAATCAGTCTACAGACTACTGACTGGTAACTGTTTAAATCAATTAAATGTCTGAATCATTTTCCAAACAAAAATGGGGAAGATGTTCAGTTTCCACCTTCTTTAATTTAAGGATGTGCTGTTTTTCTTTCTCTCAAAAGATGAGGAACTCAAAATCGTTGGGTTTTGGACCTTTAGTCAAACAAAACAAGCAACAGGAAGAAAGCATACCTGAGAGTCCAAACCCAGGGCACACAAAAAAAGTCACCCTACAGCATACTGTGACGACATGAATGTCATTGCCGTTGTCTTCTCTTTATCTGACTCGTGGAGCTGGTCCTTTGACAGATAGTTCAGAGATATTTTTAGTGAGTAAATCAAACAGTTTCTGTTTGTTTCAGAACCCGGTGACAGGACTTCTGCCTGCCAGTGCCCAGAAGAAGGATGCCTGGGTCAGAGATAATGTGTACAGCGTCCTGGCTGTGTGGGGGCTGGGCATGGCCTACCGCAAGAATGCAGACCGTGACGAAGACAAGGCCAAGGCTTATGAACTGGAGCAGGTGTGTTTGTGACAGAGAGAGAGGGACAGAGGGTTAGAGCAGACATACTCATTTTTGGGTCTTTGATTTTGGACTCCTGCATAGCAGGGAGACACAACTGACCCAACAGTGAAGTCTGTAGATCTTCAGTAAACTTTGACTCGCGCCCTCTCTCTTCCTTGTATTTTCTGCATTCTCTCAAAATGGTCTGTGTAGCTTCCTCCTCCCCCTTTCCCTCCTCTGTGCGCGCCTCTGCACTTTTATGACACTACATAAACCCAGCTAAGACATTGATGAAATTTACTTACAGCTCGCGCTTCTCACTCTTTAACTCGACTATGTGCGGTTCTTTAGCAGCATTTTAGCTGTTAATCCAGCTCATGTACTCCTTGAGGAAGTAAATAAGTCTACATGGAATTAACCCACTAGAAACAGGAAGGCTCTCAACTTCTGTCTGATGTTTGCCACTTAAGGAAAGTTAACAAAGATAACTGACATTCATTCACCCGAAAAATCACTATTGGAGCCATCTTGAACAAAGTACTGACAGTAATTCCTGAAGCAGAGAGCAGCAGTGTCTGTTTTTGGCGGGGGGCAGTCACAGCGCCGTGTGCATGAGCTGGCACGCCCATATAAGGAAGGACAGTTCGCATTAACATCACTGGAAAAAACACAGTGTGCAGATCCAACTGAATCAGTCTGCAGGGCTCACTTCCAAACACGAATGTCCAACATTGTAACAACAGTTGTAGGTCAGAAAAGGTGGAAATGCGTCGTAGCTCTCCTTTAACATATTCCAGAGCCTGTTTGGTTTCCATTTTAATGCTCAGCCTAGAAAATAAAGTGGATCAAATCACATCGTCAGTGACTGGAAATGTTTGAACTGAACTGAACCAAGTGATTTGAATCAGCAGAATCATTCGTGATTCTTGACCCGCACTAAAAATGGATAATAATCTGGATTGAAATGACGTTTTCTTTCGGATTTTCATAGTTTATGTCTGATGCTGTTATTTTTTGCCGGCAGAGTGTGGTGAAACTGATGCAGGGGCTCCTGCGGTGCATGATGAGACAGGTAAGACACACCTGTACTTATATGAAGTGTTTGCATGCACACTTTTGTTTGCACATATAACCATCGTATCCTGGTACTCAACAATCTGATAAGCCGGCGCTCTGGTTCTGAGAAACAACAGTATGCTATCTGGGTTATTTAAATAGACTGTTTTATGCAAACAGCTTCTCGAGGCTTCTGAGCACAGTGTGCTGCTGTCCGCACAGGCATGTTAGACTCAGCTGACGTAGGTAGTTTGACAAAAAAACCCAAACTTTATAATGATTAACAGCATGTTGTTGATCTGCATGTGTAAGTGAAAGTGATATTGAAAGCCTGGCTGCAGTGAACAGTGCATTGCATACTGTCTGCCGCTCTTGTCGTCTATTATTGGCATTAAGATGAAGATGCCACATTTGCAGCAGTGTGTGAAAATGCTGCAGTGCTCTGGCAGCCATAAAGCAAAGAACCTTCATCTTCTGGTATCTCAGTATCCTGCAGCACGAGCAGGTGTCACCACTCCTTACGGTGTGGTGAAGAAGATGGCTGCTGAATTCTAACGTATGTCAGAGAAATGACTGCACAAAGATCAACGACCGTTTTCTCAGACAGTGCTGACTTGCAGTTTTCAGGGACATAAAACAGAAATACAACCTTTCTGCAAAGTCATTCAGAGAGTCCAACTGCACCTGAAAGTAGTAAGAGCTGTATAACTCGTCACCTTCTACCTTATAAACTTATCAGTCAGCCCTTACATTTTGTACAATGTGTCTTCAGGTGGCGAAGGTGGAGAAGTTCAAACAAACCCAGAGTACAAAGGACTGCTTGCATGCCAAATATGACACTCCCACCTGTGCCACGGTGGTCGGGGACGACGAGTGGGGTCATCTCCAGGTGGACGCCACGTCGATTTACTTGTTGATGCTGGCACAGATGACAGCCTCAGGTACGGCCGTGACGAATAGCGGAGTTTGTGTTTGTTGTGTTGTCTGTATGTTTGTGTTCTCTCAGTAAATTAAAGATGACATCTGGTTTAAAGAAGTCACATGTTTGGATTTAAACATTTCTGACCATTTTAATTTAAAAAAAAAATGGTAGCAAATGGCGATGCATGCTGTTCGGGGAGCTTCCTTGAAGGCTGGAACTGCAGTTCATCGCGGCTTGTTATGCAACAGACAACAGCGACCATATGCTTGTTGCTGAGTGTGTCGTGTTTTCATGCAGGTCTTCGGATCATCTCAAACCTGGATGAGGTGGCTTTTATCCAAAACCTGGTCTTCTACATAGAGGCTGCCTACAAAGTGGCGGTGAGTAATGCTTGCAGAGGTTTGGGAGGCTGCTAGCTTGTTGTGGCTGAGAAAATCCCTTATGTGATGCCACCAGAGGCAGGGTACAAGGTTGTAAGTGATCAAATCTGTTGGTGTGGAGTCGGAGAGGAAGTGAGTTTCCAGACTTCTTCAGCCCTCTGCATTTCTGCTTGAGGCCATCAGCTTGAGGCTGCATTTGCTGCTGCAAGCATAACACACAATCTACAACTAAAGTGTTGTTGGACAAGTGGAACTGTGGGTAATGAAGGCATAAGGCTTTGACAAGGAAGAAAAAAGCATGAAATAAAAAAGTTAACATCTCTGGTTCTGCCAGGGAAAGTAAAGGAACTGAGACAGCGCACTGAACAATCACTTCCTGTATTAGTGTCACATGGCTTGTGCAATGGCCCCGCCCCCTTAGGAGACAGGAAGCAGTCTTGAATCCATTTATTCTTATGGGAAAAATGAACAAGATCACAGATTATGATCAATTATGTCCCCCCATCACCACCAAGATACATATTGGACCCATTTTTCACAAGACACATATCATCCAAACATTCTGACACTAAAGTAACATTTTTCAGACAAAAATTAGGAGAAAATTAACTGTGATTGAGACCAGTCTCAGCCACATACTTTTGCTTCCATATGAAGTGGCGGGAGAGGTGACTCTGCCCACTCAGGAGACAGGAAGTGTATACAGTTTCACACCATTGGTGCAGCGTGTAGTCCGGTATCTACTTTAGTTCTTCTGCATCGAGTTTGATAATTTTTGTCTACATCTGAACTCTGATCATTTTTCAGAAGGTCAAGGCTAAATCTGTGGAATACTCTTTTAATTTTGATTCCCAGAGAGACACAATGCAGAGATTGGAGAATTGGGCATGAAATGATGTTGTGGTCTTTTTCTTGTCCTCCTGTAGGATTATGGGATGTGGGAGCGAGGTGACAAAACCAACCAGGGCATCCCTGAGCTCAATGGCAGCTCTGTAGGAATCGCTAAGGTAGTCCTTTTATTATTGTTTGCATTATGATGCACTACAGCAAAAGAATTTTTTGCCTAAATTATGTGTTGAGTGCAAAGATGTGTGTGTATTTGTGTGTTCTGGGCAAATTTACAGGCCGCTCTGGAGGCCATAGATGAGCTGGATCTTTTTGGTGCCCATGGAGGACCGAAGTCTGTCATCCACGTCCTGCCCGATGAAGTGGAACATTGTCAGGTATCGATGTCTTTGCCTCCAGCTACCTCAGCACCGTCTCTGTCCGTCTTTCTTCTGCTCAACATGTCTGTGTTTCCCCTCAGTCCATCCTGTCCTCGATGCTGCCAAGAGCTTCAACTTCAAAGGAGATAGACGCTGGTCTTCTGTCCGTTATTTCCTTCCCTGCTTTTGCTGTTGAGGATGCCGACCTGGTGGCCATCACTAAGTCGGAAATCATAACCAAACTGCAGGTATAGTCTATGGCGTTAAAAAAACACAAACTGTTACTACAAAAAGGAAGTAAGGTATTCCACAACTCTAACCCTCAGTCAGCCTACTAAAGTTCCCGCTCTTCACAATAATTTCAGGGTCGCTATGGCTGCTGCCGCTTCATCAGGGATGGATATCGTTGCCCTAAAGAGGTAAGGTAGTCTGCCTATTGAACATTTAAATGCTGGGATTTAAAATGCTACTTCAGTTTCTGACTGTTGTCTCACTAGGATCCATCTCGGCTACACTACGATCCCGCAGAGCTCAAGCTGTTTGAGAACATTGAATGTGAGTGGCCTGTGTTCTGGACTTATCTCATCCTGGATGGTGTCTTTACTGGAGATCAAGTGCAGGTACTAAACCAAATGCTGATTTAATAGTATTCACACAGTCATGAAGTCACTTTGAATGACTTGTGCTGCAGATGCAGTGGTGAACCAGCGACTGTTTGCTCTGCACAGGTGCAGGAGTACCGTGAGGCCCTGGAGGGCATTTTGATCAGAGGGAAGAACGGCATCAAGTTGTTGCCTGAACTTTATGCTGTCCCACATGACAAGGTATCAGTACAGCAGATGCACCTTTATTTTGGTCACATTTAAGTTGCATGGTTTCACACAACTTATAAACCAGTCTGAGAGAGATGACAAAACAGGTCCTTACATTTCAAAAAGCTTGTTTGTTCTAATTTTGCTCTGGGCAGCTTCTTTTTTTAAGGAGGATTGTATTGTATTGGTGTGGCACGATAGTTCAGTGGTTAGCACTTCTGCCCCAGAGCAAGAAGGTTCTGGGCTCTAGAAGTGTGAATGTTTCCCTGCGTCTGTGTGGAATGATGTACGGAGTAAAAACATTAGCCTAACAAAAATATTTTTAGTATAATGAGCAGACTTGGTTACACCTGTACACTGAAAATGCAGAGTTATTTAGCAGCTTACCTACTGTAGATGAAATAATAAAAATGGGGCGCTAAACAAAATCAGCTAAGGCTAATTTGTTCTTTGATGCTTAAGTAAATTACCTGTGTGCGTGATATCTGCTGTGAATTTTCTTTTCTTTTATTTTTGTTTGACAAAATAATTTTAACATATTNNNNAACATATTTTTAACATTCTATTTCTCTGTTTAGCCATGCTAACAGCATGCTAGTGCTATCATCAGTTCAACATGTAATTAATCCAATATGTAGTTGTTTTGAAATAATACTTGCAAAACTAATGATATTTCCATGAACCTCAGCTGTCCTTAATATTTAGTGCTAATGAGCAAGTCTTAGCATGCTAAGAGCCTAAACTAAGATGAAAAAAGTAAAATGCTAGCATATCTTTGTGGGCTTATAAGCATTTAGCAGAAAGAAAAACCTCACGGAGCTGCTAGCATGGCTGTGGGCTAGCTTGTTTTTCAGTATCTACTCTGACTTATCGGGTATTTTTTATCTATTCATTTTATTGTAAATTTCAACTGTTTGTTTTGGGTCTTACTAAGGGACATTTCCTACACATTAACAGTATGAATATTATGGTAATGGATAAACTGTGAGCCTGTCGGCTCTCTACTGTCCTATTTACCTGCTGAACACTCCAAACCTCAGTCATTACCACTGATAGGCTTAGAATGTGGTTTTGCTTTGCAAATGGTAATAAAACATCAGATTAAAAGTGCTTGTTTGATCTATAACTGTTGCACCTGCTTATCAAGCAGCCATAAAAGACTAAAAAAACCTATTTTTGGCCTCTTACAGGTGGAGGAGGAGTACAGCAACCCTCACACAGTGGACAGAGAGGCCATGGGCCAGCTGCCACACATGTGGGGACAGTCTCTGTACATCTTGGGCTGTCTTCTGGCTGAGGTAGTCATATAGACCACAGCCCTTTTATAAAATGAACATGCAGTAAAATCTGTGCTTTTAATTTCTCTGTCATAATTCACTTTTTCTGACTTGTTTGTGTTGAAAGGGCTTTTTAGCAGCAGGAGAGATCGATCCTCTGAACAGGAGATTCTCTACAAACTTCAAGCCAGATGTTGTCGTACAAGGTTGGTGATCAGTTGTTTTGTTTGAGGAAACGCAGCCCAGAAGCTGGACTAACAAAATGGGCTCCATCTCAGAAAAAACTGTAAAAAAGTGGTACAGGAAGCAAGGAGAAGGCAGAAATAGACTTTTATCCCAAACAAATGTTGTTTGCAACCCCCTAATTGTCTCACTGTTTGAGAGCCCTGTTTGGTTGTTTCAGCATGTTTGCATGGATTAAAAACAGAGAGCAAAACATTTTTTCACTGGATTCTTACCACTTGTTGGGCTTTTCTCTGCTTGTTGTAGCTAAACCAACATTGTTTATTCTCTCATTAGCTGTTTAAGAAGCTATTTAACTCAGGCTCAGCTGCACATTGTCACTTGGCTCGGCTGTCCCCAGCCTCAGTTGTTCTTTGGCTCAGCTTTTAGTTTTTCTTTATCAAGGATATACAACTAAATCATTCACAGCTTCAAAAATCAAATCAAGAATGTCCCAGAGTTATTTCTAATGTTCTGAGTTTAGCATTGGCTCATATAGAGTTCCTTACAGAAGGTTAGATATAATCTGTGTCCTTTGTGTGTCAGTTTGTGTTCTCGCAGAGTCGGAGGAGATCAAGGAGCTGTTATGTGATCACGGCATCACGGTCCAGGCGACGTCAGACGTTCTGCCCATCAGAGTCATGCCTGCTCGCATCCTGAGCCACGTCTATGTCAGACTGGGTAAAAAACGAGCACCCTTCCCTTAGTGTGCAGGTATTTGTGTGTGTATTTGTGTAATGATGAGAGTAACATCTTGCATCATTAATCCAGGAAACTGCAAGAAACTGAATCTAAGCGGGAGGCCGTACAGACACATCGGAGTTCTGGGAACATCCAAATTCTACGAGATCAGGAACTGCTCTTATATTTTCACTCCACAGGTAAAACCAGCTTTAGATGTTGTGATTTTTGTAACCACAAGAACAGATGGAAGGCAGTAGTGAGGAATTCCACTACATAACTTGACCAAATAAACACAGACTTTCTTTTTCCTTCCTTCTTCTGTTTGTGTTTTTTCTCTTTTGTTCTTTTCTGCGTTCACTGTTCAGTTCCTGGATCAGCATCATTTCTACCTGGCACTGGACAACCAGATGATTGTGGAGATGTTACGAACAGAGCTGGCTTATCTCTCCTCATGCTGGAGGATGACAGGACGGCCCACTCTCACCTTCCCCATCACCCACAGCATGCTGGGTAACAAGGCTGTTAACTGTGTCCCAGAGAGCATGCTTGTTGGATGGTTCACGCCTCCGTGTCATCCATTCATTCCTGATAATGGACGTATCGGAGGGCATTATCCTGCTTATACCTTGGTCACTTACCAAAGAAAATAACAATTAGACCATTATTTTATAGATTCATGTGTTTTGTGGTCAAAGAAGAAAGTTTTGAACAAGCAGCAACTCCATTTCCTTAGCAACACCTGAGACCTTGACTAATAAGTGGAACAATCATTACAATCCTAAAGTGCTCCAGTAAATAGGACGGGCCATAGATATGGCTTAGCAACGGGAGATAAACTTGTCTGCTCAGCTGTTAGCCAAAAAAGCTAATGTTATGCTAGCTAGATTCAAATTAATTTCAATGTGCACAGTAGACAAAACAGTAAATGTAATTGGCCAGTATGTTCAACAACAGGTCTAGCTGGCCGATCAGCCGTGTCGTTGTTCCAAAATCAATAACAGATTTCACAAAGAAAATGACTGGTGAACATTTGTAGTATCGGCTGGAGCCTGAAGTTACGTTACAGGGCTGAACAGATGGACAGTGAAACTGAACTCTCGTGGTTAAATGCATATAAACTCAGTTACTAACCTTTTTCAAATCAAACACAGGGCTTACTCACCTTTTCATGAGATGACCATTCGGACAGTTCAGCCAGCAGACACTCACCACTTAACTTTACTACTGCCATAACAACCCTAATGTGCTTCTTGAAGCTCGTGTGTCACGAGTGCCATCCTGTGGTGCTCTGTGGAGGATTTTGCACCGCAGGACTCACAGAGTGTTGGAAGAGAGGTTTTCAGGTTTCTTTCATTTAATTTATTTTTAAAGTGGCTGCAGTGCATTAATTTAAAACAGGGAACTGACTGTTTAACTGGAACTACTTGAGAAGTTCCATAGGTGTCCGGATTTAAAAAGTTAATTGACACCCTCCGGCCAATCAGAACTGAGTATTCACCAAGACCATGGTGTAAAGTAAACTGTTTTTATCAGAAAAAGTTTGCAATCTGAATGTCTTATACAAATAAGAAATTACACAAACTTGCGATGTTGGACATAAATCAAACTGCATCTTTGAAACGCTGGTGCCAATTAAACTGAATTAAATTCACCTCACAGCATTTATTTTCTTTTTATGTCCAGTGGAAGATGGAGATGCGATTGATCCGTGTATCCTAGCAACCCTCAGAAAACTACAGGATGGCTATTTTGCTGGAGCGAGGTCTGTTTCCATCTTAACACAGGACATCATGCTGTTACTGTGAATAAAAGTGTGTTAAATGTCTGTAACGTAACAGAGCAATTGTCCTTCTCTCCATGTGTGGAAATTTTATGTGATGTTACTGCAGGGTGCAGATGTCAGACCTCTCCACTTTCAAAACCACTTCGTTCCACACTGAGCTCAGCTTCCTGGATGAAGAGACAGACGACGACTTATGTGGGGATGAAGAGGATGATGACGAATGCGAAGAGGGTAGCAGCGGTAGTTAGTAATGACAAAGTGTTTGTCTTCCTTTCAGTCATAATTAAGTTGAACTGTAGGTAATGGAGTGTGTGCGTTTATTTCCAGGGGGCTCAAAAAACATGTTCAGCCAGTACCTCACCCAACTGCTCCACAGCACCACCATCAAGAGTCATCTTCCTCCCATCCAGAGGGGGCAGCACCACGTCTTTAGTGCCGAACACACCACCAGAGACATCCTGTCTTTTATGGCCCAGGTTCAGGGCCTGAACTTACCCAGTGAGTTTTTAGCAGACTTATGAGTCAGCAAAAGTTTTTTTTTTTTTCAAAAGTAAATCAACACATGTAGCTACAAGAGATGCCTGCGAAATGATACACCCTCTAAATGTTTAGATTTATGTTGTGAAACTACTTTGTTAAGGTTTGGAAAAAATCTCAGGGGTGCATAAAGATCCTTTTCTGTTTCCCCTTTGAACAGTTTTTCCTGTACTTTTGGTTTTGGGGAATCGGACCACGTTGTATGTGGATGTCCAATTAGCACTGATGATAAATATAGTCAAATGAAGCAAAAATACAATAGCCTCATCAACCTATAATGCAGTGCAGCTGGAGGACATTGGGGGGTATTGGCAAGGACTTCACGATACGATTATATCATGATACATTGCATTATGATGCATATTGCGATATGCTTGGATATTCCACATTGTTCATTAAATATGTAAAAACAGGGCTGAAATACAAATTGCTGTGTACAATCAGGGTAGTCTCAATACATCACATCACATTATATTGATAATTCAGTGGACAAATTGAGTCATAGCAATTTAATTCAAAATGTCCTTTTCATTTTATTTGAACAGTATTGGCAAATCACCAAACACACTGATGTAGCTACTATAACATCAAAATGGAAACTTAAATATAAGCACATTCTAGCGCTTTAACTGAACACACTGAACATGAAAATAAAGTGCATTAATGTTCTTTTGTGTCACTGAACTGCATTTTGGCAAGAACTTCACAATATGATACGCGTTACGATACATGGGTCACGGCACGATGCAGTATTTCGAAAATAAATATTGCGATATAATGCCGCGTCGATTTTTTAGCACAGCTTTACACAATTTGATTTCCCGATGTTAAAAACCTTTTACTCATCTTGTTCGACTCTTTTCAGTTCTAAATCTAATCTAAACCTGAAAACACCAATTTAAAAGCTCCTTTGTGTTGGGTTGTCACAATCTGAGCTGGTATTATATCAAACTAACCTGTTTGTTGAAACCTTCCTCACTTCACTTCATAATGCATTGGATTTTTGAAAGGACCAAACCAGTGTTACTACATGTCATTGTCAACATCCACCACATAGGTCACATAAACCATTTTTCCCAAAATAGCTTTATGTATGAGATGTGGCGTTCGTTTACATTTTGTCCATATATAAATAAAAGTTACAGAAAGTAGCTGAAAATGTGTGACGTTAGTTAAAAACACAATCAGCAGCACGTGTAAGGAACTATTTTTCTAGGCATATTAACTTTCATCTTCCCGGCTCCTCTCTCTCTCTCTCTCTCAGTGGTTTTTGACCAAATAAACGCAGACGTTCTCTTTAGAAGGGTGAATTACCTATAGCTAGCAACTTTCATGTGTCTTATAGTGCTTCTATACCCTGTTTCAACATGAATGGCATTGAATGGGCTTTAAAATGCAGTCTGACATAAACTAAAGTAAACACATGGTCACATTTGAACAACAACATTTGTAGAAGATAGGGCCGATCTCTGCTAATGGTCCTTTAACTGTTTGTTTTAACTTGTTTGAATGTGTGTGTTTCAGAGTCTTCCATGTATCTACCTGTGACTCCAGACAAGAACAAACACCGCAGATCCCTCAACCTCCTCGAAGTTCCTCATCCTCAGCATGGCCCGAATGTGAAGCAGCACAAGGTAGAGACTGCGAGCAACCTGATTTTCTCTTGAGACTTAAAGTGATACACGCGCAGATTTACATCGTAGGCTTTTTCTCCTCATGGACGTTAGTCAAACGTTAGGGCAAAGATAAAATTACGTTGGTTGCGGCTTGACCGAGGTTGGCTATTTTCGTAGTTTTCGAGCCCGGTGGCTTTCTTTGGCGGAGCACAGGGCACTTCGAGTGACGCATACAAAACGCTATTTTAAAACACTTAGAAGGTTCAACATCACATGAC
>JAQLOL010000001.1:32080756-32093083 GCA_029783665.1 Naso thynnoides
GTGTGGCGATGGGCATCTCTGTGTGTAGCACCGAGAAGAACTTCTCGGTGAATTTGTGCGAGTCTTTTCGGTGAGTTGGTGTGTATGGGAGCCTCCTCTGTCCTGCTAATCTGAGTATCGCACAGCTAACTCATGTAAAAAAAAGAGAGAATAGAGAAATTAATGTGCTTCTCCTTTGATTCTTTTCCTTAAAAAAAACTGTACGTGTGTGTTATGAGTATGTTCAGCACATTAAGTGGGAAGCAACAATAAAGAGCTTTCTGCAGCTGGAAGTTTACAAATTTTGTTTTTCCTGAAAACTCTTTCACACAAGAGGAATGAATATGTTGCCTTGAATTCATGTCAAGTCAGCACATTTTCATCATGTATTTGACACGTTGCTGCTCTGTTCTTTGATCTGACACATGACAAGGGGAACAGAGTCACTCCAGTATTAAATAGCTACAAAGATGTTTCCTCTTCACTTGTGTATAACTTCTCACCAGTCTCTGTCAATTAAGACTAAATTAGAATAAAACGCCCATAAATACTGTGACAAGTAAAATTCCAGCACCAGCAGTATGATCAATGCATAGTAGGGTTGCAGGATTTAAAAAAAACAAAAATGCAATTGCTATTGTTTTGACGGATATTGTGATTGCAATATAATTTTCCATGTCAGAGGAAATTATAGTTTTTACATAATTATGTAAAAAATATTGTGGTGTGATTTTTGCAGAGATCTGTATCAAACAAAGATGTTCTCTTAAGTCTGTAGAATGTGATGTGTAGGCCAGAACAACTCTGCAGATGTATTTTAACTCACACATTTCTTCTTCTACATCATGGTGCCTCCATGCAATTTAAAAAATTGCAGTAGGCTTACATACAATTTGGATTAAATTGTAATTAATTGTGCAGCCCTAATGCAAAGCTGTGTATTTCTGTGGAAAAGGTGTTTTTAAATGATTTCAGATGCCTGTTTTTGTTTTTTTTTTCAATTCCTTAATTTCTCAATTTTTTTCCCATTTTTTCACACTTGTCTTGACTTTTCTTTCTTTCTTTGAGTGTGAAAGATAATAAGACTTTTTTGTGGTCGGTATGTCAAAGATCTCATGAGACAATCTTGGTTAAATTTAAAAAAAAAACAAGAAAGAAAAGAAGAAGAAAAGAAACAACAAAGTAATTAAATGCAGGGCTGTTGTTCTAGTTTGCCTCAGTTTGTAGCGACAAGTCTGTAAGAGATGAAATGGTGCAATGTTTGGTGTGTTGTCAGCTGTTTCCTGTCGACGTGCGTATTAGAACATTCTTAATATTGTCAGACCCTGTGAAAGTTCTTGGAGCTGAGAACAGCAGGACATGAATATGTAAAAAGACTCAGGTTGAGCCAAACATATGAAAATCTGCAGACATTTTATTAAATCGACAAATTTTTATCTGTACAGCAAAATCAAATCTCACAATGAATAAATCTGTTACGTCGTCATATTACATGGCATAATGTTAACAGAAAAAAACTGCACACTGATAAGATTCTTACACAGAGACTTACGTACAAAACTGGTTATGATATTTTCTTTATTTCCTGTCAAATTGCTCAACACGTGGCTTCAGCAGACACCAACAGGAACATAAAGATCATTTAGAAAAGCTCAAAGCAGCGAGCTGTTGTCGATCGATCGGCTCGGCTTTCAGGCAGAAAACATTTTTCTGATGCTCAAAATCCTTCGAGGCAAGTTTCGCAACTTCTTCAAATGAGCAAAAAGTACTGTGCGTACACAAGCTGCACACTCTTCATTTGTGCGATCACTTTTCTGTTTTTAAGTCATTCACAAATATTCAAACCAAAAGCTGCAAAACATCTGCTTACAGGAAAGGTTTCGTGACCCTTCATAAATCTTTTTACACATGAATGAGATGAATGAAGCCGATCAGCTCAGCGAACAAACTTCAGTGCGCTGCAGATGTGACGGACGTCAAGTTAAAGTGCAAAATCAAATATGCAAAAAATCTCTTTAGTTCAAATTAAAGTTACAAGTTATTGCCTGAAACAAAAGCAACGATGTGTTTATGGCTTGAATGTCTGTAAAATACTGAGCGATTAATTTCTATCTGGGGTTTTGTTCTAATGTCAGCATGAAGCCAAACATCCTGTGACTTTCATTTTTCTTTATTGTTAATATGTGATGCATTTCTGGTAAGTTTTGCATTGCCTGGTAAAAGTTATTTTGCTCGTATGCAACACACACGTTAATGGAAATGAAAATGTGCATCTGCTATCAATCTGTTCACATTCAGGCAGAACTCGTGCAAATAAGCAGAATAATCTGAAACAGATACTCTTCTTCATTTGCAACTTTGATCAAAACACACAAAGATCAGATTGTTCCTGTCCCCACAGTTCACTCAGACTGCTGCACTTCAGTTTTCCCAAATGAATCCGAAAACCTCCCTGTAGCCCATCAGCCCACTGCAGTCATGCTCTTTGTTTTTCTTTGGCCTCTAGGGGGCAGCAGAAGAAACCTTTTGATGCATACAGGTGGTGTAAGGTGGGGTCAGGGAATAAAGTAACACCTGCTACCATGGCAGGTATGTTTTGAATAAATATTCAGTGTTACACAATATATTCCATATACCTACCATCAGGTACTGTTGACTCAGTGTTCACTTCCTTTAACATGGACTTCAGTAGTTGCAGAAAAAAAAAAAACAAATACAAAAAAACAAGCAGCTGACAGAGATGCTCAGTGACCAGCAAAAGTGGCAGCTGAGTGAAAAACTTAGTTTCAGATGAGAACTGGGTTAGCTTCAGAGAGCTGGAGCCTGAAGGCAATTGGCTTAGCTTAGCTAAGGTCGGCATAAAGACTGGGAGCAGAGGAAAAAGCTCGCCAGGCTCTGTCCAAAGTTTAAAAAACCCCAAAACAAAACCACCAACCGCTCTAAAGACCACCGAATAACACGCTTTATCTTGTTTGTTTAATCCATGTAGAAATATAAAAACTATTTCTTGAAAAACAATTTGTGCATGAGTCCAGCGTTCTGTGCAGTGTGGCTGCTGGTTGCCAAGCAACCTTACGGTTATGACTCATTAAGACTTTTGGTGGCAACTGAACTCAGCAGCTGTTAGCCAAAAATATTTTCAGTATATACCTTCCTGTAATTCCCCATTTGGTTATTAATGAGCTTTAGAGGAGTGTTAACTTTGGACACATCCATGTTCATAGTCTCCATATGCCTCCACTCTGCAGGCTATGCTAAGCTAAGCTAATCGCCTCCCGGCTAATCTAAAGATAAGAAACTATGATCTTCTAACCTTGCTTGAAATACTATTTAAGAAAACAGTAATAATTTCTTCTGACTTGAATGAACCCATTTCAGACTGTTATGGTTCTCGTCCTGTACGTTTACATGCTGGCTAAGAATAAATGCAGGATGTGATTTTATAAGTTTGTAGAGACAAACATCAAATAATTAGATCAGGGCCAGAAATGCAAACTGGACCCAAAAGCCTTCAAGCACTTCAGTAGGTTAACATCTCACTGCAGGTTTCAGCGGGTTTTCACCTCTAGCATGCCGTCAATACACAAAACAAACCTTCTTGTGCTGAGAAAACCAGCAGTTTTTACAAGAGTCACATTTAAATGCCGCATCATTATCGACAATCACCTCCTTCCCCACAAAACAAAGAAAACTGCTCATGTTTGTGCAGCGGCAGGTTGCTCTGTTGTAAAATCAAGCCTGTGTGTTATGTGGCAGACTGTGTTGGCTCGTTACTGGCAACAAAAAACATGAATTGGCTGAAAATATCCAGAAGATTCTTCACAATCCAAAAAAAGCGTCGTCGCTGGCGAGCTGGACTTGATCGGGAGTTCATGATCGATGAGAAAATGTTTGAAAGCAACAGGAACTTAACAGAATTCAAACCCAAAGTTTCACCTCAGGATTTTAAGCTGCTCTGTGTGCGATTCAGGCAGCTGCAGTCATATATAGAAAGAAACGATGTCCTGTTGCTCTACATGCTCCAGTCTCCATTAAATATCACAAAAAGCATCAGGACTCAACGAGTGGAAAGCGATCCAAACCTCAGAAGCAACAGCCCTCAGTCACATCATGTACAGCGCTTACTTAAAAACTTAAAATATGCTGGACGACCTCACATTTGACCCCGAATGAAGGCCTCAGCGTAAGCAGATTTGTTGGGTGGAAAATATGATCATCGGGGAAAAATGATTCAATCAGACAGTCGGTGCTCTCGAAGTTTGGAGATGCCCAAATGGTGTTTTAAGGTTTTTGGGGGGCATTTTTGCAGTTGATGCAAATATTCAGCAGCAGCCAATAAAGAGAAGGAGCAGAGGAGTTCCAGATGTGGGAGGTGGCGTTGGCACTGTGCAGGTGGGCTGGTTACAGACTGGGCATCTGGGAGGAGAGGAGGAGGAGGAAGGTGCGAGAAGGCAGTCTTTTCCAAAGCGTCCGAGCGCTCGTGCTCTACCGGTCCTTCAGCTCTCTTGTCACTCGCTTGGTGATGCGACCGCACAGCAGCCCCACCAGAAAGAGGACGCACACGCTCAGTGCGATCATGAGCAGGATGTAGTTCTTGGAGGGTGATGTCATCACCTGTACGGCGAGGTCTGAGAAGCCCTCTGCTGGCGCCACCTGCAGGATAAAAGAAACAGTTATATAGCAAAGTGATACATGAAAGAATAGCAATAACTTTGTTCATCTTGTAATTTTGTCTTCCTCTAGCGCCATCATTAGGTCAACATTTTATTTTGTCCAGTACTTTTGTTTATGATTAATTACCTGTTGTAATTTCTGTTAAGTGCCAATTTACAAATGTTAGCACGCTAACACACTAAACCAAGATGGCAAACACGGTAAAAATTAAGAATGTTAGCAAACTCACTTTAGCATTTAGCTCAAAGCTCCGCTGTGCCAAAAAAACCCCAACCAGCTGAGGTTTGAAGGAAAAAATTGAACTACAGCTGTTTCTCTCACATTATTTGTCATTTATAAAATTCTGTTTATGGGTTAACAGACATAAAAGGTGCTAATTACAGTAATGAGTTTGGAGCTAAGCTATCTTATTGTGTTTCCAGTGCTTATGTTGCTAATCTCCTTGTGGCTTCAGCTACTAACAGATTCAAATTTTGCATCATTCTCTTGAAATCTGAACAAGAAACTGAATATTTTTCTTTTCTAAAATGTTAAAAAAAAATTTCTGGTGCATGTACGTATGGAATATGAAAAAGGCATAAAGACCAGACATCAAAAAGTCTTCTTCATGGGAAAGTGTGAGGAGATGAAAATGCCCCCTGCTGGTGCTTACCTTCGCAGCGTAGCTCCACATGTCGATTCGGTCTTGTAGCCTTTTCTTGCACTCAGGCTGCAGGCGAACTCTCTTGTCCTGTAACGCCTCCATCAGACACGACATCTCTGCGAGTGAGAAACAAATTGGGACATTCAAACACTCGTTAACAAAGGTGATCTGTCTTTATGAGCCGGGTAAAGTTCTGTAAAAATAAGAATATTAAGTGTCAGAGCACTGACGTCGTCCTCTGCCGGGCGTGATGGCAGCACAGTGGTGTTTGAGGTCCAGAGCGCAGGCTGTGTGCAGGACTGGGTCCACAAAGATGTCCGCCTTACTCTCCTTCAACATGTTTAGCACTTCCTGCAACCAACAAATGAAGGACGATGGAACAAACAAAGTCTCCGCACCAATGCTGAATCCACTCAGAACATTAATGAGTCAACAAAATGCCTGATGGACGACAGATTAAAGTCCAGGTGTCCCTTTAATAATGATATATTTGTGCAATTAACATATAAATGTCAACTAGTTAATCTGTATGAGAAGAAAAGAAAAATAATATTTATGACAATCATCTGCATATGCTGATCAATTTGATCTGGGATGTAACAGCGTTTACCTTTTTACAGGCGTCCTGTTTGATTTTTAGCAAGTTGACTTTCAGACACTCTTCCACCTGACCAGTTTGCTCCTGAGCTGCTGCCTCCTCCGCACACAACCTGGAGATCTGCAGGAGAGGAGACGAGGCACGAGGATGATGAGGATAGGAGGTGAGGCAAGTCAAAATTTAAGAAATGAAAGAGATTGAAATGAAAGAGACAGCAGAGACAGCAGAGACAGCGAGAGAGCCACAATAATGAGGTTTGTGTGTGTGTGTGTGTGTGTGTGTGTACCTCGTCTGTGCAGTGCATCTGCAGCTGTGGGTCCAGTCTGTAGTCGAGTGCCGACTCCTGCAGAATCACTCTGATCTGGTCTTCACAGTCTGGAGATAACCTCTACACCGAAGCCCAGTCACAAAACACACATTTAACACAACCAGCAGTGTTTCACAAGTCCTTCATTATATTTCACCAGAGCCTGAACAAGACATACATATTTTATAAACTGATCAAACCCCGAAAAGGGCACAGTATGGATTATAGTAGAAATACAATCTTTAAGTGGCCATGATTGTGAAAAACAACTACAAACAAAAAAGCACTATGAAAAGTATAGTCATTTATTCTGTCTGTTCTATCTATTGCTGATGGCCAAAAACAGCCACTGACTGAGAAGGTGGGACTGTTCTATGTTTTAAGACTCTGACGGGTTGTTTTATTTTATTGACTTTGTTCCAACAGTCATACTCGGCTAAGTTAATGGTGCAGCTCTAGTAGTTAATCAGCTCAGACGGTGTTGCAGTCTGACCTGGTCGGCGTATTTGAGTTTGAGGCAGGCGATGACTTGACCCTCCAGCTCGCTGTCCTCGCTTGCCTTGTTCAGGACCGGCTGGCAGAACTTCGGGATGTCGGCCCGACAAGCTTTTCTCAACACCGGGTTCAGCCTGTAGTCTGGAGGAGGACGAGGAGGAAGAGGAGGAGCAGGGAGATGAGTGTCGACTCAGAACAGGATGTTAATGATGTGCAGACTTTAAACTGACCTGTGTTCTGTGTGATCTGTCTCTTGGTGATCATCTGTTTACATTTGGGATCCATCAGCTCGCTGTTCTTGTTCTGTTTCAGACACTGAAGGACGTTACGGGTGTCGGCCTCAGTACAGAACCGCTGCAGGAACAACAAAAGATTTTAGATGGTCAGTTCGATTCACTGCAGCCGCTGACATGTAGGAACACAGTGACGTTGCCACAATAAAGACCAAAGCTAAAGTTTGACCTGTTTATTAAACCATTTATTTAGAGATAAAACTGTGAGTGCACCTGAAATGTAGTTAAAAGTCCCTTATTGCAAAGAAAATTTGTGGGAGCAAAATTACATTAAGTACGGTAGACAGTGCTACTTATTTTCAACTTATAAATACATTACTTAAAATACAATTTAAATCTATTTTACTCAAGTGATTTTTTTTTCTTCTACTTTATACTTGCACTTCAACATTAATTAGCAGCAAAGTCAGTTTTCAGATTAACGTTTTACAACAAAATCTGAACATGAGGTCAGAAATCACTTGTGCAGCTACAAGAGTAAAATTCTGATCCACATCAAACCATCAGTATTAGAAATCTATTCCGGAATCTTTTACATAAGGAAAATTTTCTGTAGAAGTCCTTTTACTTTAGATACTTCAAGACCATTTTGCTGACAACACGTGTTTATTATTCTTTTACCTGTAATGGATTACTCACGTTGTTTGGTACTTAAATTTTTAATGTAAAGGCTGTGTCACCTGAACATAATAGTTTTTAGAATTTAAATTCTGAATATATGTTATTGGTATCAGAAGCTAAAACTCCTCTGTGCTCTTGCTTCACCTCCTCCTCCTCCTCCTCACCTTGATCATCTGCTTGCAGACTCTCATCAGCTGGTAGTCGAGCTCGGGGTCGGTCATCTCCACCTCCTGCAGCCTGAAGATCCGCTGGTGGCAGCGCTGACTCAGCTGCTTCTTCTGCTCCTTCAGACACTCGATCATCTGAGGAGCAGCAGGGAGAGAGGAGGTAGGAGGAAGAGGAGGAAAGGACGGAGGATGTTTTTTTCCCAGCTGTTTCTGCTGTGTCTGATGCTTCTTACCTGAGCGTTTCCAAACGCCACGTTGGGACACAGACGACTGATGTCGGACTTACAGGGATCATACAACTCTGGCTCCAACCGAATGTCCTCAGACTGAGAGAAACAGAGAGAAATAACCCTGAGTATCTACAGTACATAAACGCTGTTTTTGTGAGTACATATATGCAACAGTGAGTGTGTGTGTGTGTTACCATCTCCAGCTCCTCCACCCTCAGCTGTTTACGACATTTCAGTGAAACCCGCTGCTCCTTGGCCTCCTGCAGCGTGTCGTTCCTCACCGTGGTGCTGAGACAGATGACGACGTCGACCCTGCAGGTCGATTGTTCGGGAAAAAGTCAATGATGTCGTTTAAAATCACATCGACTGGATGCATCAATAACTCTGAACTAACTGGCTGCTCAAAATCACAACACAAGGGAAAAGAAAAAACAAGCTTCAACCACATTTGTTTTTTTTAATTTAGATGTTTTCATGGAAGCTGAACTCACTTCTTCTTAATGTTTGGACACAAGCGGAGGACATCCTCCTTACAGGCCATCTTGAACTTATAGGAGAACCTGAAGTCCTTCATTTGAACCTGGAAGTTGGACGAACGGTCGTTTATTGATTTCACTAATATTTAAAATCGGGTAACCACTCGTGCTTCACACATTAATATAGAGTGTAACGAAAGAAAGTTTGACTGAGACATAAAACTGTTCTCATACAGAAAGCTGAACCCAGGCCGCCTCGATGAAAACCAGGAATCCAAACAACTGCACCATATGGGAGCAGTTCATTACAAACACTTTCTATTGTGACTGAGTCCAATGATGTGAGGAGGATTTGATCAAAGTGACCAGAGTTCAAGTGAGGCATTGTTCTGTAATATGTGCTAAAACGATCCATACGAGAAGTACTTACATTGCAAAAATGGAGTAAATTAGTGAAAATGAATAAAAAGCAAGAAAGTGAGTACAGAGATGCAACAGATGTCGTCATGGTAACTGACCAACTGGAAATGTGTGACGCCGACTGAACATTTCTCGTTCATCTCCTTCTGATGTTTGTTCTGCACCAAACACTCCATCAGATCACCTGTATCGATCTGGTTATCAGCTACATCCTACACACACACACACACACACACACACACACACACACAAAGATTTATTATTCAAACATCATTATTTGATGTATCATTTGTTATACTGTGTCATACTGCACACACTCACGTGGCAGTGGGCTTGAGCGACGGCTTCACAAGCTCGGATCAGCAGAGCGTCGATCTGGATGTCCTGCAGCGAAACGGCGGGACAGAGACGAGAAGATCAAAATGTGCAGGTGAGACACAGAAACATTTAAGTTATTTATTAATTCTGGTTTCCACGTGATGCTCATGACCTCTGACCTCTGACTCCAGCTCGGTCAGGTTGCCCACAACTTCCCTGCAGGCAGACACCAGGTCCTCCAGATGATCCTGTAAACACTCCAGCTCCTGGACACACACACACACACACGAACACACATACACACACGTAGATGTATGTGATGTATTTAAATGGCCACCAGCCCCCTGTAATGTTCTTTAAACTACTTTCGGTTTGATTTCTTTGAAGTTCCAGATGGTTTTTGATTGTAAACAAACACATTAAAAGGTTAAAAAAGAGCTTCTACAATAAACCAAACAGCCACCAGAGGGCGCTCACACATTCATCACAGGGGTAACGTAGAAACAGCTGGGCAGCTGTTTGTCCATCTCACCTGTCCAGTGTCCGTCTTCTCGCTGCACCACTTGCCGAGGTCGGTCATACAGCGTTTCTGCAGCTCAGGGTCCAACTTCACGTCCAGCGCCCTCTGGTGGAGAATCCTCTGAACCTCCACCTTACAGTCCCGAGATAACTGCGCACACACACGACAACTTTTACTAGAGCCCAGCAGAACTCTGACTTGTTGAGGCTGATAAAAATTATAAGAATTTGTTTATGAAGGATTGTAAACAACATTATGTTGTGTATTTTTATTCTTTTGAGAACCTGGAATTACATTACCAAGCCCCTATTAGATTAAATACCGATTTATTATTAATTTTTCACTTTCGATCCTCTCTAGCATGAAGTTCAATTTGAAAAGCTTGTCTGAATTTTTCTGTCCTTGTAACTGCGGTCATTCAGTTCACAGTCACTCTTGTTTGCTGCATCTCAGATTTTTCTGATTTGTGATCAGCAGACTTTGTCCTCCAAAGTGTTTTAAGTTTCCAGCTGCTGTCAGTAAAAAAATTTGAAGGCAATCGCTCGTCTTCAGCCTTTATTCAGTGTGTTTAGTTCGCTGTGCAGCTGTGCAACTAAACATGCGTGCAGAAAAATGTGGCATAACTTTAACAATAAACAAGTCTCATCAACTAAAATGTCCCCATTTATTGAGTGTTCTCATTCTCAAGTTCTGAAAACACACACACACAATAATTACGGAGACCATATAATTACATCAAATCAAACTGTCGAGGGTCTTCTCGCTGATGAGTGTAATTACCAAAATCAGGGCCAAGTGGACGTTCCGGCTCATTGTTTCTCGTGCAGAGACTCTGATCACAGGGACATGAGAGCCTCTCAGACTTCATCATTACGTTCATTTAGCAGCAGCTTCACTCTGAAACCAACAGCTACAATTACACTGACTGCTACAAGAACTTCACTGATTTTTTTCTTCTTTTAAGAAGGCGATGCCCGTAAGGCTTGCATGAGTTGTAGAGGGGAGTTTTCTAAAAAGGCGAGTGTTGGCATTTAGCTCAGAGCATCGCGGTGCCTAATATGACCTCACAGAGCTGCTAGCATGAAAGTAATGAAGCTTTCTTGAGGCTGATGGACTATGACACGAAAAATTACATCAGTGACCTTTAGAATTTCCACCAAAATTCAAAGAGGGATTTTAGCTGCTGTTGTTGATGAGTTAATTTAAAAATTACGTGATGACGCGTCACCCCGTCCTATCAAAGACTGACTGCCATCATTATAATCAATTGAACCCTTCACCAGGATCAATACTGATTGATTAAATCGAACCGCAAATGACGTACCTGCTCTCTTCTTTTACCTGGTAAATTTAAAAAACATCAGAGTTACACCTGATCAGCTGTCAGAGAGAGAGAGAATCCTGCACACGTCCGCCCAGATAACCTGTCGACACTCAGGTTGATTCCAACATTCAGAGTTCACCAAAGACACAACAAACATGACAAAACACATGAAAACCTCTGCAGCATCGAGGACCAGTGTGTGTGTTTGTAATGCTTCATACCCGGCGGCCCTGCTCCTCGGTGCGGTAGGCGTGGCGGTACAGGCAGGAGAAGACGGCGCCCGGCGGCATCATCTCACTCGTCTCGTTCCAGCCGTGCGTATAACACAGACGAGCAGCGTCGCCCTGACACTTCTTATAGAGGATGGGATCCAGTCTAAGAAACAGACCACAGCAATGACGCGACAGCTTTCCTCAGTCTTACAGCTTAGTTTGTAAGAAAAGAGGATTTAGGATCCATGCCAAAATTCTGGGAATAAAATTCATATTTGTGAAGAAAAAAGTTCCAATTCATAGATAAATATCCGAAGAAACTTTTTTTTGTCTTTTACTCACATTTGGGGATTAATCTAATGTCTCAAATAATTATTTTCACTCAGTTACACGTGAAATCATGACTGTACAATAACTTTGGCTCAGTTATCAGTTTCAATACGCACAATTTTCTACTGCAAACTGACACACTGATAGGACGATCTCTTAAAAATACAGAGATTATACACAAAGTCTACATGCAGGTGATGTGACGACAACTGAACAATCTCCATGTGTGGATGAAGCAAGAAAGCTGTTTTTAAAATTTGTCAAGACTGAACATTCAAAGATGTTTGTGCTGAAGTTGTTCTTGTTTTCTACAGAAAATTTGCTTAAAAAAAAAAAAGGCCATCAGTTACATTCGTCTTTCACTTGGTTGGCCGTATGTTTTGTCTTTTTGGCAAACTAATTAATAAAATGTGTGCGTTAGGCAGTGAAGAGAGTCTGTCACCACAACTGTATAAAAAAGCAATAACACTTTTATTTGTTCAGTTTTGTAACAGGTATCAGTTACGCAACATTATCACCACCTGCTGTGACTGGGAGAGAAGGAGGAAATGATTCATGACTCACTTCCAGTCTCTGGATATAAAATACTGCAGCTCCAACAGTCGGTGTTCACAGTCCTCCACCATCTTTTCTGTGTACAGGTGCTCCATCAGACACGACAGGATCCTATACACACACACACACACACACACACACACACACACACACACACACACACAC
>JAQLOL010000001.1:32106029-32123794 GCA_029783665.1 Naso thynnoides
TGGAAATGCTCATTGTTGCTGTTGTGAGATACCTGGAGAGGAGACCTTAATGTGCAGGAAAGGCTCCAAAATTTGGTCTCAGTCCCATGTGTGTGTGTGTGTGGAGAGTGTGTGGAGAGTGTCACAGCTGCGGTGTGACAGGTCCTCCTGCAGGCCCTATTCACACAAACACTCGGAGGCTGCTTTTATTAACACTCCATCCCCCCCCCCACCCCAAAAAAAAAAAAAAAAAAAAAAAAAAAAAGAGAATGGAAGCCAGGGCTCTGGAGCCAAGTAGCTGTTGCTGGAATTTTTCTGGCCTAATTTGCATTAATAAAGAGGCTGTTCCTTGTCGGAATGTGTTTTATCCAGCTCAAAAAATCCCTGGGCGATCCCTCTCCGTAGAGCACTGGGAGAATCCGACTGTCAGAGCCGACAAGACAAATGAATCCCGGTGTCAGCGCCGAGTGGCTCCGCGTTGACAGATTGAGAAGAACTGTCCCTCTGTCGACAGGCATGCTTCATTTTCAAATTAATAAATCTGAATAAAATATTTTACCCTTCATTATGAGTGCTGCCGCTGTGACAGCTTTGCTGAACAGGGCTGGGATGGGGATGGGGGGGATTGCAGAGGGGGAGGTTGCTGCCAGTGAAAACAGCTTGCACCAAATCCACCTGGGCTTATGCTGTGTATTTATAATGTTTGCATGTGTGTGTGTGTGTGTGTGCGTCTCCATGAGATGAAGGTGTGTCTGTTTTTGTTTGCAGTTTGTCTTCTTTCATGCACATGCACATTTTATGTAGTTTTCCATTGATCCTCCACTCGCATATTTTCTGCTCAGCGAGCTCCCTGAGCCCCCCGTGTTCTACCAAAGAGGATGGGACAAACAAAAATAACTAGCGCCACTGCAGTACAGTAGTGATAGATTCCTCACATATTCTCCCCTCACACCTGTACAGCCATATGGGGCCACATCAACATGGCAAAAAATAACTTTTCAATAAGATGGGTGACCATGATGCACTTACACACTAAATGTAGTTTTTTGGATAACAGCAACAACGTCAGTGTGTTCCTTTAGTTTTCTCAACAATGTCTGCTCAAACTATCTGATCTGATCGAACCCTTTGTCATTCGATTTTTGAGGAACAGTTGTGGTTCATGTAACAGAGCTGATCGTCTATGCTGCAACTTAATATTAATTCTATTATTGATTAATCTGCGGATTATATCACTGTTAAATGAGCATGAGTTTAGGATTTTTATGACTGATACCAATGATGATTTTAGGGGGGAAATATTCACTGATATGGCTGCCAATATAGTGAATTATGAGATGGAGTGAAAATGGACCTTTTCTATGTGAGTTCGTGAACAACTTGCACAAATATAACTGTGCAAAGAGGGCTGCTCAGAGGGCTGCTTTCCTAAACAAATAACTTTGTTAAAGAATATTGAACATTTTTACGCAATTTCAACCAATTGTAGAAATGAACGCTGAGAAAAAAGTAATGAAAATAAATGAAAATAAAAAGCTAAATAAAAATCAGTGATGTTTAGTATTAACCAACTGCTGCTGACTGTATTGATAAGGAATAAAAATAGTGCTGTCAATCAATTAAAACCTTTAATTGCGAATAATGGCATGATTTCCATAGTTATCTTTTTTTGAGTTCTAAATGTACCTTGAAGGGATATTTTTCAAGTTTTTAAAATGCTTATCAACATGAGAGTGGGCAAATTACCTTGCTTTATGCAAATGCACATTTATTATTATTGTAGCACTGCAAAGCAATGACATCACAATGCCACGCGGTGACTCACCACCTCCAGTCATTTCAGAGAGGGAAGGGTGGCAGAGGGGAGGTGGTTTCAACCACAGCGGTAGGACCATTAAGCGGTTGATGCCCATGTGAATGCGCAAAGATTTTGCCCACCGCTTAAAGTTCTCCATGTTGAACTTTGGGCAGTTGCCGCTGGGTGACAGCCAATCAAATCAAACAGGCCAGGCAAAGTAGACCTCCGGTCCTTAGCGAGTGGGTGCAAGCTAACCCTAGCACCCACTCTCTAAAGACAAAACTTGTTCTTAATTCGTTTAAACGTACTTTATCAACTGCAGCCATGTGTTCCTGTCATTCTCATTGCTAGAAAAGCAGCAAGATGAAATATCGATAGTTTTTTGTTGTTTTTTTACTCGATCTGTTTAAACAACGCAGCGGATAGCAGCATCTTGGATCTGAAAGCAAACACAGAAGAGCCGTTGTTGTCTGAGCTGTACAATGCAGCTCTACTGTCGTTCAAGAAACCAAAAGAAAATCTGTAAATGGACTCTCACCAAAGCACCTCCCTGTTACTGTCGCTTCGGATCACAGCGGTAGCAGCCGCTTTTAAAAACACCTGACTTTCCAGGGGAATCCTCCTGCAGCGAGGCAGTTTTCAGGATAGTTGCTGCATGGCAGTGTGAAAAGCCCTTTATATCTTGACCTTGCACTCGGAGCTCTGCTATGTTTAGTCTGTTGCGATCAGGGCTGGATTGCTCATAGCTCCTTCAGTCCTGTCTCCATGTCTTATTGACTGTTATTCTTTTTTTTTTCTTTCTTTTAAAAGATATTTTTTGGGCTTTTTGTTCCTTTATCTCTCAGATAGGACAGTTGAAGAGCAGACAGGAAATAGGGGAGAGAGGGGGGAATGACATGCAGCAAAGGGCCAGAGGCAGAATCGAATCCGTAGCCACCATGACAAGGACAAAGCCTCTGCACACGGGGCGACCGCTCCACCAACCGAGCCACTGGGCTCCCCATTATTGACTGTTATTCATAAGTGTCACATTAAACACTCACCCTACCTTCCTGAGTCAGACAGTACTGTAACAATGTCCTGGCATAATACAGACTACAACATGGTGTCAGAAAACAAGTTACGTAGTTATTCGAGCAAAGTACAGTGTGTTAATGGAGCTAGCCTGGTAGCTAACATCTGACTCCAACTCTACAGCGCAAACATGAAGCAGTTCAAGTCGCCGTCACCACTAAGACTCACTGGTAACCTTATACTAGTGTCCCAGTATAATGCAGACTTGACAAATACTGTCAAGAATATATACTTACTCCTCCACTTTAGCTTTCTTGTCTTAAGTTGTGTTTCTGGTATGTATGTCCATGATGGTGGCTGCATCGCTTCCTGATTTCCCAAACTACGGGGCGGGCAGAGGGCCAGAACGTTTGCGCGTTAATCATATGTTAAAATGAATTTGCATTCATGCATTATTAATGCAATATTAATGTATTAACTTTGATGGCACTAAATACTAATAATAAATACTTTTGCCATTTTATGTTCTACTTTGAAAAAAAAATTACATGTTGAAGCAAGGGCAGCTAAATGTGTCACCGGAGTCCAAAGACAAGTTTCCTCAGAGGAAAAATAAAAGGGAATTGTATTGTATCCTATCATATCACATTGTGCGGAATCATATCGTATCGTATTATATTGGACAACAAATTCCCCAATCACGATGTTTCAGTCTGGCTCTACTAATTATTTAGTCTATAAATTAAAATACAGATATGCTCATCAAAGGGTCCCAGAGGCCAAAGTGATGTCCTGAAATTGCTTCTTCGGTCCAACAAACAGTCCAGAACCCAAAGACTCTTAGGGTTAGGGTTACATTTTTGCTTGAAGGTGCAGTTCGTTGCAGGTTGTAAACACAAATTAGTCCCCTCCTCCCAGCTCAATGCCACCAGAAGTATCATAGTGTGTGCTTGTACTGCTTGTACCTACACAGCAATGTATGTAGGAATAATACATTTGTTTTGATGGAAAAGGTAATAATTTAGCAAGCTAGCACAAGCTACTCACTAGTGTATGGCACCTACCTGTCCAACAGAAAGCAGGACATCTCTGTGTCACTCTTCAACCTCAGCCTCTCCCTCAGTGCTCGAAAGCGGCTGAAAGTCAAACCCAGATTCTCTCTGGTTCTGGAACAATCGTTATCTGTTTGCCATTTCATCTCATAGGGCTATATTTCCTTCACCACTTTGTTTGCACTCCGGTATACAGCTTTCTGAACAGCGCCCAGTCGCTATGTTTGATCCACTCCTCACCTGCGTGGCATCATTAGGTGGGGGAAACACACCCACTCCCCTGCCGCAAAAGTCCAGACTAAACCAAAACATCAAAATACAGGCAGAGGGCAGAGCTCTGCAGACACAGTCACCACCACACATGTATAAATGCCCAGAAACGATGATTGAGCTGGATTAATTTTGTATAAGTCTATATTTTGTTTTTTAGGAAAATGCTGTTGACTCTAGCTTTAAAAAATGACCAAAAGAACAGATCACTTATCAGAATATTTTGTTCTGTTCAACTTATCAATTGATCAACTAATCGTCGCTGCTGTAACATCCCCATTTGGCAGTTCAATCCCACTTCCTTCCATCCACATTTGGAAACATCCCTGGGCAAAACATTGAGTCCAGTGTTGTTCCGAACAAGCAGTTTTTTCTTATCACTGGTCTCAGACCTGGATTTGTGAGGGAGGGCAGTGTTACAAAGGGCATCCCAGCCTGGGCCAGATCAAATATACAGATCATCGGATTTTCATGCTGGGTTAATTTTAACAACGTACATGTAATAATTTCATTGCCATTTCTCAAAGCACAGCTGATCATGCGAGTGCCACATGCAGAAAAGTAAATCAGGAATGATCAGGAAGTCGAGTGTTTAACAGCCAATGAACAGACGAGTCTCCTGACAAAACAGTGTGACAAGTATAAGTAGATGCTGAGTGACAGATTGATGGAGTGAAAGGCATAATTGCTTGAGATAAAAAGGAGTGGAAAGAGGGGGATGTATAAATATAACACACAGGGCTCATAATCCTGCGATATTACCCCTCCAGGGCAACAGAAGCAGGCATAAAGGAGCATGGTGGGTTGGATCCAGTCAGTCATTCTAGATGCTAAATTAATATGCAACAGCAAACACTAATATGCCCTTTGAGGAGGCCCTGCATATTGTGCAAGACTTTAAGCTGGCAAAGTTGCCTGAAGGCAAATTCCTATGAATAACATAAAATACAATATCATGCTCTGTAAATTGGAATTTTGATGGTGCTGTGTATCCTGTCACTTGCCACTGGCTCTCCTCTGCTGCTTATTTTAATCATATTTACAACAAATTTCGAAATTAAATTGTAATAATTTGGTCAAAACACTCACAAGTTGAAGTACAATGATCAGTATTTTTTTCAGCTGGTTCAAATTTAGGTTCATGTGTTCAATATCAGCGTGTGTGTTCGGTCTAATATTTGCGATTTCTGGCACACAAAAGCTACGTAGAAGCTTTTTCTGAAAGATAGATCATTTTCTTTAATCAGCATGCAAGAAAAGAGTGCTATCAAGCCAGTTAATTTACACCAGCCAGCATTTGTGTGTGTGTGTGTGTGTGTATGTGTACCACCCCTTTCCCCTCTGGGTGCTGCAGGGGAATAAAATGGAAACCAGTAAGAGCAATAAATCTACCCAGTTTAGAAGTGACAGCTGCAAGGTTTTTTCGGCTCCTGCTCCCACACAGTGAAGTGATTGTAAAGTTATCTGTGATATTTTTATTAACCCAGATTTGCAAACTTGTATTAAGCTACATCTAATCAGAATGAGAATCATCTGAGAGATTTCAGGTTTTATCGCTTTTCACAAATTGTGGAAAGAGATAAAAGTATAAAAAGAGTAATGTATAAATTTAAATTGTATAATTAGGTTTTTGTCACTTTAGAAAAAATACCAGTGAAAACTAGTATCTTCAGCCTTTGTGCAGGACATCATCATTTGAAAAGGTACCATGAACTGAACCATCATGATAATAACTACTATATATACTAACAGTAGCTCTTTAATTCATTTCAGCTGATTAACTCCAAACAGTTCTTTGTTGATATCCAACTGTGCTTCTTTAGGGATCAAAACTCTCTCAACTTTCTTCACATATAAGCTCAACTTAGTCCATGTGCGCTCATCAGTTTAGTTTTCCATAGACAAAACAACAAAAAAATAAAAAACTTGTACTCTATTTTCGAAAAATGTATTTTTTCATTCATCATATCGATGTATGATAAACATTTCATAATCGTTTTGCCAATTTTCTATTTGTGGAATGTATGGAAAAATTTTAAAAAAGACATTTGGAGAGGTTTTAATTTTTTATTTGTGCCTTTGGCTGCGAGAGGGTGGGATCAGAGAGCCTGGCTCAACTTACATCTGATTGGCTGGCCCGACTGCTTGTCTCGCATATTGTCACAAGACACTCAGCCACAGGACTGGCTTGCTACATGACACACACGATGCTGCTTTAGTTAAAAGTATCAAATAACTTGAGCAGTGCTATGATGGCTGATTTTCACAGTTTCGTGAGTCACTTTGCAGCGAGATTTCGTTGTTGTTTTTTTGTCTCTGCTGAGTTTCAGTTTGTGTCTGTGAAGCAGCAGGACTGAAACAAACACAGGCCGATGAAAGGAGCAGTCAGCTGTTACACTGACTACAGCTGAGCTGACTCAGAGGAAGCCAAGGACAGCTGAGAAACCCTCCACAGCATCAGAAACTGAGCTTTCATTGTTTTTATGGAACATTATGTGTTGGCTCATTTAATTTTCTCTTCAAAAATCACAGACTTTAGTATCCAGGCAGCAGAGTTGAATGATGAATTACTTTTAGTTCAGTGGTTGAATTGTCACCGACTGCATTGCATTACTAAATTCATGTCACAGTATGATAATAAAAGTGAACTTATCTCTTGAGGTTTTAGTCACTTATACAAACAGCACTAAAAGACCAAAACCAGAGTGTGTCAGACACTCCCTGACCTCTATATCAGCTCCAAACACACTTCATCCTACTTAATACATACTATTTTTATAAACAGTTCACAAAATAAGTAATTTCATAAAAGACCAAGTATTTTTTTTAAACAGTTGCTAACCGTAGTTTTTAACAAATGTTACTTAAACAGGAAGAATCTGTGCATTTGTTGGGGACTATTTTTAAGCTTCTGATGGACCCACATTTGGTGCACGAGTGATTATCAGTGGCATCAGGACAGTGTGTGTGTGTGTGTGTGTGTGTGTGTGTGTGTGTATAGATGCAGATACAGAATACTTTATTAATCCTAGGAGAGCAATTCAGTTTTACAGTCAACCTGTCCAAGAAACAGAAATACAATATGACAGAGGTAAAAAATAATTCGACAGCTAACATCCACAATCAAGCATCATCACAGCAACACACACAACAGCCAGTAACAACACAGCAGAGCAGGATGCAAAGAAGAAAGAAAAAAGGTTCACAGTGATTAACATTTTGTGTGTGTGTGTGTGTGTGTGTGATTGGGTCTACAATAAACTACAGTGTAGAGCTGCAACGATGAATCAATAATAGAAAACTAATCCTCCACTGTTTTGATCATGGATTAATTGTTACAGTCATTTTTCTAATAAAAATAAAAAGATTTGCTGGTTTGGCCTCTGAAATTTGAAGGTTTTCTGCTTTTCTGTGTCATTCATGAAAAAAAAATAAGGGATCTTTGCATTTTCGGTTGTTGTTTGGACAAAAGAAGCAATTTGAAGACGTCACATTGGGCTCTGGGAAATTGAGTTGAGCATTTTCTACACTTTTTTTTCACATTTCATGGAATAAACAATTAATCGATTAATTGTAAAAATGATCAGCAGATTAATCAATAGGTAAAATAATCGTTAAACAAAAATCTGATCTCAGAATGAATCTGATGAAGCAACACGAGAAACACATAGTTTGCTACTTCGGTTTTTAGCCGTATGGAATCCTAAATAAACTATGTGTCCTAGTGCCCTGGTAGTAAATATTTTTGTCTAACCTATGTGAATCACAGCTTATCGTATGTGATCTGTCCTGCACCAGCTGGCACCTAAATGAAGCGTGGCTGTGCACGAGGATCTTCAAGTTTTTGAAAATAAACAGTGTGTGTGTTCGTGATGTCAGCCAGTGCAACAGTGTGGCTCACTCGTGTTACATATTTTTTGGACAACAATGGAGCTTTTTGGCACAGAGGAATATGGCCTCTCAAAATCTATAGAATATTTCCAGTGTTGTTAATTTGAACTAAACTGAAAAAACTGAACTAAAAGTCTCATCTTGGTTCCACATTGTCTCAAGATGCTTCCAGAAGAAAATTCCTTAAGCGTTTGTTTGAGGTTCAGCTGCCACCATCGACCCCTGTGCCTGGAATTAACTGACAGCTTCTGAAGACAACTGCTACTGACACACACACACACACACACACACACACACACACACACACACAAATACACGCACATGCACAGTTGCACAGTTGCACAGTGAACAACATCTATAAACAGACCAGAAAGCCGCGGTATCCTCATTCATCTCTCTTCTGCTGGCAGGACTCAGCTGCAGTCAGGATGGCAGAGTAAGTGTTGTTCTGAACTGAGAATTTCTGAATCTACAAATCTCACAGAAAAAAAAAATCATATTCCTTCTTCTTCATGTTTTTTTTTAAAGGAAAAAGATGTCGTCCAGTCGGAGGATGCAGCTCAAGGTAGAGTAAGAAAGTGTTGATGAAGGCCTACGTGTTTTGATTTTCAAATTTGTGTTTAGAAAGTGAACATTTAGTTTTGAACAGAAATATGGTCACCATCACGAATTCACTCATGCATTTACGGTACTTCCATAGATCAGTTTACTAAATATTTCAAAGTAAAATATGAAAACAGCACAGCATAGAATCAAATTGCCTAATGTGGTTTGATACGAATGAACACACACTTGGCTGGTGCTCATGAGCTGGATTCAGGAAAATCTGCCACATTTAAAGTGAATGTTTCATCAGTGTTGATGGTAAATGCAGTGAATTAAAGAGATAAATTTCTGAGTGTACTGTATTGACCGAGAAAGCCAAGTTCTGGTAGCCTGGTGAGACCACTCGAGCCAGATCTCGGGAGATTTTCTCTGATCCTAACCCTAGACAGCCAGGAGGTGCACTGCTCAGAAACGAAAGCAGGAGAACTCAGTCAAAATAGCACAAAGGAATTCATTGTATCTGTTGACCAAATTTGTCATTAACACTGGTTTGCAATAGATTATTAACAACCAACCAGAGCATGAGGAAGAAACTAGACAAAAGTTCATGAACTGCTTTCAAGTATGAAACTGGAATTTTAAATCCAATAAATAAATAGATCTCGTGATGTCCTTCTGACACACAAACAACCTTTACAGGGATGGTGTCTGCTGTGTGCTGCTCTGAACTTTTCCTCTTCCTTCTCTCAGAGCTTGCTGCTGCAGATTGGTGAGGCGATGCTGGAGGAGGAGGTGCAGAAGGCCGAGAGCGAGAAGATGAATTATATGGAGGAACATTGCCCCACCCTCTCCATCCCAGGCTGCATGCAGGAGCTCCAGGTAAACCTCCACTACCTCGATGGAAGAAACACTAATTTGTTCACTAACATTCACACAAACATGGCTGCTGGGAATACAGTGAACAACAGAAACCCCAGGAAGGGGAGGGATATTCAGTTGGTTGCAATCTCCAATTTTACCACCAGATGTCACTAAATCCTCCACACTGGACCTGAGAGAGGGAAGTGGTCCAGTTGTGGTCCAACAGCTTAAATTTCGTTTTACAACATTAAATATCATGTGTTATGTTAAGTTGTCCTGTCTACTACAATGCCAGGAGCTGTGCCGGAAAATTCACAAGCAGATTGATCTGGTGGACGAGGAGCGATACGACATGGAGATCAAAGTGACAAAATCCAACAAGGAGGTACGTCCTCTAATGTTAACAACACCAGTGTCATTTAAATCCATGTAAACCCAGTGGTGTGTTTTTGGGGAGTCTTAAGTCAGAGACTCCCACTGAATTCAACGTGTTAAAACAGCTCAGAGACAGACTAATCACCATCATGTGTCAGAGCTCCTCAGCTGGTCAGCCTTGCGCACAGATTTTTAAATGTGGAGTCTGAGCAACTGTCTTCTCTGGCAGATTAACGACTTGAAGCTGATGGTTCAGGATCTAAAGGGAAAGTTTAAGAAGCCGGCCCTGAAGAAGGTGCGGATGTCGGCTGATGCCATGCTGGCCGCTCTGCTAGGCTCCAAACATAAAGTGTCTGTGGACCTGAGAGCAAACCTGAAGCAGGTCAAGAAGGAGGTGAAAGAGGAGGTGGGTGTAATTTCCCATTAGACACTGAAGGACAATGACAGCACAAATAGATTTCATTTGTGTTTAACTAATTCCCCTTGCTTTTATCATTTCATCTCTGAAATCAAACTTTTTCTCATTCATTACAAGCGTTTCAAAGTGTCTGTTGCTTTTCTTCTTGTTTTGTCTAAGGAAAAGCAAACGGGTGACTGGAGGAAGAACATCGAAGACAAGGCCGGGATGGACGGCAGGAAGAAAATGTTTGAAACAGAAGCTTAAACGTGTTGTCATGTTTTTGTCCAGCATCATTCAATTCTGTGTATTATGTGAGTCCACATGGTTGGAATATTGTATAAATAAAATAAATATGTTTTGGGGTGCTTTTGTGTGTTTTGATGGTGATGTTTTGGCGAATTGTGAAACAGAAAAAGGGTCATACAGGACATGGATGAGCTCAGCACAGTTCAGGACTGCAAATGAAGGAGAGAAAAGTAAAATCATGAAACTAAAAGTCAAAAAAAGATTTTAAATGAATAAATTCAAGACAGAAGACGGACAAACATATTGGAAATGTAAAAAATAGCTAGCTTTTGCAAAGATTTTTGAAACGCTATGTCAGCTGTAGGCCTTAAAAATTAAATGGTGTTTGTACTTAGAAGTCCAGCTCAGCTTTGTTTCAACTATCTAAAGGTGAATATAGATTTCTGCCTCTAGGATGTCCACTAACTCTAGGGGATTTAATTCACATTTATTAGCAAACCTCAGAACAGATCCCGTGAAGACAACGGTTGGTGTTATAGTGTGTTGGTAGAAAAATAGATTTTGAAATGACTGAAATTCAGTTCATGGTAATAAAATAGTCTGACATTAATTACCACAAAGTAATTTCCACACCAACAGGCTGCCTTCTGGGGCAGCTGCCTGAATATGCCTGGTTGGAAATCCGGCCCTGTAGGAGGAGGAGTTGCCAGTTGTCCTCCCTTATAACGTGCATTAAAGATGTTTTTATATAATGATCTATTGTGTGGAATAAAAATGAAATAATCTGATAAAATTAAAAAAAACCTACTCATATACAAGTAAGCAGTAAATTATAGCCATGACAAATAGAGTTTCACAGATTTTAAGTAGGCCTAAACCAATTATGTTGGGGGAAATACCCTCCCCCCCCACCCCCACCCCCGGTCATGTGACCAGATGTGACGTCAAGGACAGACCCTGTGACACGCTTGTGGAAGTAAAGGAAGTATAGTTACAACAAGCTACGAATAGTAAGCTTTAAAGCCAAGCCTCAGTAAGTAAACCTTTAAAAGAACAAAACAAGGCGCTTTTGTGGCGCTTGTGGCTGCTGACTTTCCCCACGAAGAGCCAAAATGACGGCGGCTGTGTTTTTCGGCTGCACCTTCATCGCCTTCGGCCCAGCCATCGCTCTGTTCCTGTTTACTATCGCCCGGGAGCCGCTGAGGGTCATTTTCCTCATTGCAGGGTGAGAGTTAATTTATTTCTATTAATTTGGAGAAACGGTACCCTTATCTTTATCATAGTAGGGTGACACTGAAGCTGCAATCGCGTTTAATTAGTCATAAAACAATTTATATCAGAGTTAGCCTGCTAGCTAACATACCGCTTCATTAGCTAGCTGCTATAAGCTTCCATTGTCGGACATCCTGCTCTTGAACTGAGTTTCTCTTTAGATTTTGTTACCAGCCCAAGTGTTTTCGGTTTGTTCTCACTTCGATACACTGTTGTTATGAAGTCACACTAGGAAGCTCAGTTATCTAGGCTTTACGTTACAGTCCAAACAGTCTGTGAATATTGAGTTGAATTTAACAATTCTACGTCTCGCAGTATGTTAACTTGCGCTAATTTCAACCGTATTCAGTATTTGTAGCCAGTATTTTATATAGTAATTAATTTGCGCGTTTGTTTACACTGTAAGGCAGCATGTCTGCAGCCACATTAACATCCTGAGACCATGAGGAATACTTAATAAAATGCAAACAGCTCATGTAGATGTTTGACAGCAGCTGGTGACATACATAGCATTTAAATACTTATTGTACAGGAATCAAGCAGAATAAGATTTTTCATTACAGAAAGCCATACCTGCCCGTCCTGAGCATTTTGTCTTTGAACTTATCGTGTATGTTTGTGTTGTTGTTGTTGTTTTTTTTTATCGCCAGAGCATTTTTCTGGCTGGTGTCTCTGCTGCTGTCCTCTCTCGTGTGGTTCATCTCGGTTCAGATCAGCAACAAGGACAGCGCGGCGCAGCAGAAAGGTCTCCTCATCTTCGGCGTGGTGCTGTCCGTCCTGCTGCAGGAAACCTTCCGCTTTGCATACTACAAGCTGCTGAAGTAAGGCACCGCCAGTGCTCACAGCTTCACACACAATCCTCCTTCACACAGTCTCTGTAATAATACTGATAAAATCACGATTATGTTCAGTCATTGAATCTTTTCAACTGGTTCAGTGCTTTTTGACTTCCAGCATATTCTGTATTGCAGAGTTGTGTGTTTTGACATAAATCCACTTGCAGAAACTTTTTGTTTTTTCAAATGTAGTGTCATCTGACAGCAGTAACTTAATTTAATCAATTACTACACAACAAAACAATATAACAAAACAATGTAACATTTTATACTAACAGGAAAATATGTGCACAGCCAGAAGACAAAAAAACCCCTGAAGAATGACACCGCCAGATAACTTTCATGAAGAGAAGCAAAATAATTTTCTAACCATTTAAATTACACACAAATACATTATTTCGTCTTCAAAGAACATTGTGCAGCTTTGTTACCAGCTCTTTTTTGTGTTGAACCATGGGACCACAATCCATGAGCTTCACGCTGAATAATATCCTGTAGCATAGTTTGGAATTGGGACACAAATGTTATTGAGCATTAGCAGCCACTGGAGTGTCATAATCTTTAAAATCCAGTTATCTGCAGCGAAATGAAGGGTCAGCATTTCCTTTCATTACATAAAACTTACAAGGATACACTGCTGCCAAAACAAGAATCCAGTAATTATTGCACTATACTGAGAAATGATGATACTTTCTTTTTCTGTTGCTAATTTGAAAGTAGAATTAAGGATAAATGATAAGTATAGAGCCCAAGAATCTCAAGATCTATGAGACTGATTAAATCAGCACTATGGCAGTATGTTGTAGTAGTAGTAGGCTACAACTTTTAGACTTAAAATAAAAAAAGCACCCAGGAACGCACAGACTTCCTTTCTTCTAATACCTCACGTACATCATATTGTGTAGTTTTGAACAGAAGGAAGCTCAGGCAGCATCTTGAGTCATTGTCAAAGCTATGAAATCTGATGGACACAAAGACACAATATCAAGACATTTACACATCTTTCAACCACAAACTAACATCTGCACTCAGTCATTGTCACACGTGAAGCCGTTTCCCACCGTTTGTCCGCTGTGGCGTCCATTTGTCCCAGTTTGTTCCAGTTTCCCACCATTAGTCTTCCTCTGTTGAAGGTTCATTGTTGCCGCTGGGATCATCTTTCGCTTGCTGACACACATATTTCCCATTGATGTTTTTGTTTACAGCTCACAGTGAAACGTTGGACTAAAGTGCTGATGTGTGTTTATGTGTTTTCCTGCAGGAAAGCGAATGAAGGCCTCCTCGCTCTCAGTCAGGAGGAGACAATGCCGATCTCTATACGGCAGCTGGCCTACGGTACAGTTCATCTACACTCCACACAACAGGCCTGCGACGAGAGTAGTTCTGTTTCTAAATTACGTAAAACACATTTATAATGTCTATGCTGCAATTTTTCGTTATTGCAGTTCTGATATCTCTGATAACTGAACATCTGCAGCTAGTATTTGTCGTGTAGAGGTACACGAAAATGCAATAGTGGAATAAAACATTCCTGTGTTGTCTTTCTGTCTCAGTGTCCGGCCTGGGCTTCGGCTTCATGAGCGGAGCGTTCTCGGTGGTGAACATCCTGGCTGACTCTGTGGGTCCGGGGACTGTTGGGATCCACGGAGACTCTCAGCACTACTTCCTTTCCTCAGGTACCAAAGCCCACTGAAAAATCCAGTGTTTGGCCAAAACCAAATTCAAGCTGTGAGCAGCAGTGTGTATGTTAAAAATCTGATATGTCCTTGTCCTGCCCAGTCAAATTCGTACACGGACGTACAAACACAAAATAGACTACAGTCTGTCAAGTCAGTGAACTGCTGTGGCTTTTTACTTAAACCATTAAAAAAGAATAATGTTAAACATTTTCAGCCCTTTTATGGGGCCAAAATGCACGCTGAGGAGTACCGTAAATCACTGAAGTGCTTTAGATGAGAAAAGTTAAGGAAATGTGCGCACAGCAATAGTGTGAATGTGAAGAGGATTTTCGTGGTTACAGAATCCTGTATTTATCCTTTTGTCTCTTTCAGCTTTCATGACCATGGCCATCATCCTGCTTCACATGTTCTGGGGCGTCGTCTTCTTCGACGCCTGTGAGAAGCAGCGCTGGTGGGCCATCGCTGCTGTTGTCATCAGCCACCTCATCGTTTCCTGTTTGGTGAGTGTTGCTGAGCGTGGGAGACAGGGCAATGTAGGATTAGAGGGTGATTGCCAAGTTTGAATGTATAGACTAGGACATTATTTCAAGAAAAGAAGGAAAGGAAAGGAGAAGAGCACCAACTAAAGGTTGTTATATTTGATATGTTTTCATGTTTCGTGTTCATATCAATTTCTCGTCCCAACATGCAGACATTCCAGAACCCTGAGTACGTCGCCAGCCTCGTTCCCACCTACATCATCTTGTTCCTGATGGGCGTCTGGGCCTTTTACTCGGCCGGCGGGTAACTCAGGAACCTCAAGCTCTGCCTCACCTGCAAAGACAAAGACTTCCTGTTGGCCAACCACCGGCCCAGATAACGCAGCACGCCGAGCGGTGTGCAGGACTCTCAATCCAAAGATCACCGAGTTCACACACACACACACACACACACACACACACACACAACAAAGCAGAAGTTAATCTGCTGCTTCACTTGAGAGATAAGTCTAAAAACATCAAACAGTGGAGGTTTCTCAAAGGAACAAAGATGGGAGATTGCTTTGATTCATGTCTAGCTGGGAAGCTCAGTTTATTTGCATAAACGAAAGTCACTTGTAATAATAAGGTTCTGTTCAAAAATACAAAATATCTGACTGCTAGCTGCCTCCGATTTGTTGCATTAAAACCTCAAAAGAAACCACAGATGAACAATCTAAAAAAAGATGTTTAAATTTGGCGACACTCCTGACATTCTGTACATACTCTAACATTTCATTCTGCCAGCTGTTTTCTTTTACATGTCAAGTTGTTGAAAGGGTGGATTTCATCATCTCTAAACAAAACTTTCTGTGTAAATATTTATGCATTTTTAATTCCCTGATGTGTAGATAGAGGATTAGCCTTTTTTCAAGATGTGATATTATATCTGAATTGTGTACAAGAACTTGCCTTTGATTTGAAATGAACAGATTTACAGAAGCTGAGAGGGGACAAGACTGATCTGTCTGTTTTACTCCAGTTATCCTGAGCTCACGACTCATGACCTAATTACTCCTGTAAGGAATAATTTGATTTCACACAAACGTGTTCATCTTAATCACATATTACACATTGATAACATATCACAAATTAAATTTGTACGGTTATAGTTATCAAGGTTTCTCCTCCTGTTTTCAAAACCTCATAAGTTTTGTCCTGCTGCCATTTTGAGACAGACAGTGAAGCTCAGCTGGAGAAACACGGTACAAAAAATGGGACAAAAACAGTTTTTAAACTCAGAAATCTCTGACACCTGAAGCATCTGTAAGTTACCTGATTTTTCCGTGATCTTGTGAAAAACTATATAGATATCAATCTCATTTTTATGAGTAGAAAATGTAAAATATAACCAAATAACAAGATAAAGAGATTCTTATCTGAACATAACTGGAGTCCAATAAACTCATCTTCCATGTGGATTAGCATTATTAGCTTAGAGAGAATATATGTACTTCAATTCTCAATGCACAATGCACACAAACACTATTATAAATTCATAAATAAGACGAGTGGAAGAGTCGTCCCACTGATCTTTAAATGTTCATTTTCTTTGTTGCCTTTTAACAAAAAAATGTTTTAGTTGTTTTGCTTCAGAGCACGGGAGTTCACATGAACTGTGTCCAACATGCTAGAAATTCCAAACAATGAATATTTTCCTTTGCACCTGATTTTGTTTTGTTGATGTAAATGTACAGTTTGTATAGATTTTAGTCTGATGTGTTTCATGAGGATGAAATGGATGTTAGCAACTAGTTAAAGATGAAAATTGTAACCTTTTGTGTTCAGCGTGTTTCCTTCTTTTTGCTGCAATTTTGTCCCAGACAGAATTAAAATTTGGTTTGTCTACATGTAATTATATAATATGCAGAGCAAAAAACTTAGAAGGGTGAACTTAGCTAAAACTGATGCAGCGGTCCAACAGGAAGTCCTCCGCTCATGATGGCAATAATGTTCAGGTTGTGTTTAACTTTAGGAGGCTGTAGTTGCTGATGCTGTTGAACTGTAAAACCTGACACACTATGACGTTTCTGATCTTTGGCCCTGACTTACTGATGCGAATGAGGAGGAAAGAAATGACAGAAACACCTGTTAGAATAATACAGCAGCACCACAGACAGTTATGTTCCCCTCAGGATGAGTTATAAGAACTTTGTTGATCTTATAACTTTTCATCTAGCACCATCATCAGAACATTTCAACCATCTGATACTTTGTTTTATGACTGAATACTTTCAACACTGATAACATTGTAGGGCTGGGGGCCCCACGATCATGATATTAACATTATTATACTTACATTATACTTAAGTCGAGAAACAATATGACCACAATAATTCAATATGTTGAGGATTGTAATCATATCATAAATTACATTTGTTTTCGGCTTTTTCAACTGGAGATCATTTTCCCAAAGTAAAACTTTGTCAACATCAAATGTTTTATCTAACAAGTTAATGTTTTATTGCAGTTTTTGTTTCCTCAGCAGAGGGTGAGCGCTTAGCCCCCTCTCATGGACTGAAAAGTCAATTGATTTTTACTATTCTGTTACCCAGAGAGTTGAGTCTGTATTTGCAACATTTATTAAGACTTTATGTAATAAAATATCGATACTTGGTGTCTATGAATCGATATTTTATCGTGATGCAAATAACGCGATATTATGATCTAGCAATTTTTTACCTCCACCTCTGTGATATTCCATCAGACTTTGCTGCACTTTGTCTTTATTGCTATTTGTCAAAAATGAGCATGCTAACACATTGTACAGTGTTGTCCATGTTAACGTCAGCATGTCTGAAGGCTGAACTGACATTTAGCACAAAGCGGCGCTGTTTGCATGGCTGTAGATCTGAACATTTGAAGATTTCTGTGTTCCGTGGGAAGTTTCTGGTTCGAGGCTACTTTAGTATCACAAACAGGTTAAGAAAGTCAAAATATTTAGATAGTAAATAGATAGATAGATAGATAGATAGATAGATAGATAGATAGATAGATAGATAGATAGATAGATAGATAGATGGATAGA
>JAQLOL010000001.1:32123894-32162175 GCA_029783665.1 Naso thynnoides
GATAGATAGATAGATAGATAGATAGATAGATAGATAGATAGATAGATAGATAGATGGATAGATAGATAGATAGATAGTCTTTGTTGTCATTGTACAGACCTCTATACAATGAAATTGCAGTGCTGCATCTGAAGGGGCATTTAAACAAATAACAAAAACAAGAACTTTTAAAAACAAAAACAAGAATGAGTTAAAAAACAGACGTAATATAAGGACACAGGTGTAATAAAGGACAAGGGCAGATGCCACAAGGAGTAATCAAGATATTGCACAGTATGAGAAATAGAGTATGATATGAATGTAGTAGTATAACACTGTAACACCTACTATAACACTCACACAGTATAAAATAAAGATAAAATAACACCAGACTTATTTTTCAAGTCTTGCCATTACATCTGATTTCATGTATAAACACACAAACATACAGAAAACAGTCATTTCAAGGGAGCTTTTATGAGCCGTCTGCAGGGCACAAAGCAGGCGCCAGGTTTCTAGTACAGTGCATGTGCGTGTGAGAGTGTGTGATGGTGCAAAAACCCTGCATGTTTCACAATGATGCTTCAGCTTCTATATTTGTAGAGCTGAAGCTGTGTGAGCGCGAGATTAAGAGCTCAGTTGCACATACAAATTAGACATCACCTCTATTTAATTAATGTGGCCTCGTAAAACTTTCCTCCACTCCGGCCCCCTCTTCGCTGCTCCTGTTTCCATTTATGAAAGCAGACACCTCCTGGCTGAGCGACACAAAGCCTGCAGAGGTCTCTGAGGGCTTCAGTCAGTCAAAGGCCTTTTTACTCAGACAGACAGACAGACGGACGCAGGAAGCGTTTCCTCTGCTGAAAACCAGACTTTCACATGCTAATGCAGGTCTGTGCAGCTGGTGACATTGGGGTCACCTCAGCAGCGATAAAAGGTGTGTTTCCTGTCAGGCATCAGGAGGTCGTATGTCCAGGTTCAGATCAGGTCGTCCAGCACACAGGAAAGCAAATTAAAATGCACAGTGATACACCAAGTATTTCCCCTTCTAATGTGAAATTGCACCACAGCATACTACTCTGAACAAAGGGTCGTTTTAAAATTTGTAAATGTTGACTAATTTAGACACTGAACAGGATTCATTTTGTGAAAAAGTGTGAGCAGATCTAATTTGTAGGAGTCTTCACTTCCCTCTAAAGGCGGCTGTGATGCTCTACTGGCTGTACACCACAGGGGGGCGCTGTTCTCTTGGCTCTCCCTCAGTGTAAAACATGTTTGCTCCTGGTTCCTTCATTTTAATTAGAATATGTTACACTTTGATGAATGAAGGAACAACAAACTGTAAATCACCTCATTGGTTTATTCACATTTAATTTATGCGGGAATTGCATGAAAGTTAAAATGTAAACAGAAGTGGTTTATATTCAGAAGGTGGTTCACTACATACTGCAGGCAGATCATCAGTATAAACTCCACTACATTAGTTTTGTCTGGCTCCCCGTCGCGGCCCCGCCCACCCGCGCGCTCATTACCTGCGCATATTTTATGCTAATTAGCAGGTGCACCGCTTCTTGAGGCGCGCGCGGGGCCGCTCGGGGATGAGCCGGATGGAGCAGCGCAGGAAGCAGCGGGAGTCCAGCCGGAGGGTTTTCACCAGGTGATGCTGTCCAAACCTGACTGACTGCGGATCCGCGAAACACGAATGGATCCCAATTTAAGACGAACCTGGAAAAGGCGTTTTCAATTAATATCTTTGTATTTTATCCTAATTTATCAAGGTGAGTCACCTGCGCCGGGGGAACATGCACGAGACTCTGATTTGCTGTTTGTAGGAAAATAGAGTCTAATGAAAGTGGATGGGACAGCTCCTTCAATGTTGTTTTGTTTATTGGAGAATAAAAATTTAAACGTCAGAGTTTAAATAACAACACGTGCAGCTCACCGTCTATTCTAGAGTTTACAGTTTTACCTTTTAAAATTTGTTGTCCATCTCTTTCTATCTGAGTCACATTGGCTCTGATAATAGTTAGGCCTATTCATTTGTTCAGAATAGCTATTTATTATTATTTATACTACGTTATTATTTGTTCTCCTTGATTTCAGCGCATCTTTCCTGGGGTGTTGAGAGAGTGAACATTTCTAACTGGAGTGAATTTAATAAGTGAGTAAAAATTTTTAAATCTTTTTTATATTTATTAGCCTATTTATATATTGTCTTTATTTATTTTGTCATAATATCGAATGTTTTAGTCAGATGACATATATGTGTATATAGGATATAGGCCCTATAGCCTGTGTACATACTTTTACATGTTATTATTATTTTAGATTGTTTTTTGCTTTTAGGTCTCATATTCCCATATCTTATATTTATTTCTAATAATTCAAAATAATAATAACAATATTTAAATTACGTTCATTGTTGTGAGGAGCCAAAATGATTGGCAACTGATCAGTTACTGGATTAACACAGCAGTAATAGGAAACTATTTTAATCAATTTATCATTTTAATAATTTTTTAGACAAACTGTGAAAATATTAATTGGTTTTGCTTCAGGAAAAGCAGTATTTTGCTTTTGTAGTCCTCTGTGAAAATTAAATGAAAGAATATTTTCAACTTTTGGGCTGTTGTGCACAAAATGTGCACTGTTTCAGTGTTTCAAGGGAAATTGCGAGGCTCATTAAAAAAAAAAAAAAAAAAAACACTTTTAAGAGGTCACTTGATGAAGAAAAAAATCTTAAAAAAAACCTAAAGGTGAAAATGAGTTGCAGCCTTTGTGGCTGGAAGGTGGTGGGCAGGCTGCGCTTGTTTGGTTGATTCATGTTTTTTTCTTTTCTTTTGTGTTTTTTGATATGTGATGGTTTGGTTAGTTGGTGCTTGGTGGTGGGTTTGTGGTGTCGGGGGGAAAGCTGCAGCGGGAACAAACCTCTCCTTGTTCTCTCTGTCCCAGCAGCGGGAGCAGCAGGATAAAGCAGCAGAAATGGGACACCGCTTCCCAGGGAGGGCAGGTAGGCAGCCGCATTGATCACTGATGCTGATGGAGCTGCTTCAGGCGACAAACACACAGCCAGAGATCACCCGAAAATCTGCAACACTCACACCAAAACACAGAGAGGAGCTGTCACCTGAGGGGCTTTCATTCCAATAATTTACACCCAGAGTTCCAGGACAAGATGATGTAGCTTCACAATGTCTGTACAGAAGTTGATGTATAGTAAAATATCTGTACAATTTAAATACACACAAGGATTTAAAAATTTAGATTAACAATATATTGGGTTGTGCTGTTATAGATGTAGATCGTCTACATGGTTTTGTATCATAGAGTAAAAAATAATTATTTTATTTTATTATTTTATTTTTTTAAAGGTTACTATTATTTAATTTAAACCAATTATTTTTTCATTTTATTGTAAAAATCAAACCAAACAAAAAAAAAAAACACATGTTGAGTGTCTTTGGATTCCTTGTATTTCTTTTCAAAAAACGGTACAAATGTTCCATGAGATCAGGCTGAAACTACCTTGATTACACATAAAGATATGGGCTGAAAATATGCACTGTTCCCTGCTGATGTCACTTCATCATATGAACATGGACACATTTGTTCACACATGTGAGCGAGTCCCAGCAGGAATATACAGTAGCTGGTCTGTTGTCTCACTCTTCCTCTATCGGAGCCTCCATCAGCCTGAATGTGGTCGCACCTTTTGTCTGACCTGTCTTTGGCCCAGAGAGGCGTGAGAATCCCGTCCAAACTATAGGGGCCCGTAAACGAACAAAGCAATTAGTGGCACAGGCCGCAGGTCACAGGTAGACAGATCTATCTCGTGTCAGATCTCTGAGCTTTCACTTCACTCATAGTTCAGACAATGCATCGTGACATCTGGGTCGATGATGCTCTGTTTGTGTTTCACCTGATTGTCCTAATATGTCCTGATACTGATCAATGATTAATAATTCATAGTCACTCACTCCTACCCCCCCCCACTTTTCATCATCGCCATCTGCTTTGTTCCTATGCCCTTTGAGATGAACGTCTTGGTTTGAGAGCTCAGGTATCCAGAGAGGCTCAAAGAGTAGAAACAACATTCAGCTGATGGTTTCTTACCAAAGCCAAACATTTCAAATCACAGCTGCTGTTATTGTGTGATTTTCTGTTCCATATTTGGCCATCAAAATCTGTTTTTTTTTAATGCCAAAATATTCCAGATACTCAGTCTTTCCCCTTATTCTATATCTTGAGAAAACTTCCAAAAACTTAGTCTTTTAGTTTTGGAGTTCTGCATGGTAAACCTGGAACAAACTGAAAGAAAATCACATTTTAGTTCAGAGAACTACTGTGTAAAACATCCCCTCTCTGAATATCTCCTACAACAAAGATAAGGAGAAAACACAGGGAAGCAGAGGGCAGGGTGGGATTGTCAATCTGGATCTGAGAGCAGAGTCTGAAGTCTCAGTGGAGTCATTAATGAAGGCTGGATGACGGCTTTTTTCTCTTGAGCTTCTTTCTGCGGTGTTAATTTTGTTCCATCCTCACCGGTAAGGACTTGCAAAAAAGAGTAATTTTGGGAGGAATTCTTCCCAAACAAACACAGAATTGTAAAAGCTTTGGATGTCTTACATTTTAATCAAATCTCTATTAATCTGTCACCTGAGAGCTGAGCTTGTTTTCCCAGATTTGTGTGATATTATATTAAACTCCTGGAATTAATTAAAAGAATCAGACTGTGTTACAAGGACTTAATTTTAGTTCACTGAAATTGGCTCCTTCATCTCTTTGCCAAACGGCGCCAAAGCCCGATTATGATGATCAGATTTAATATATTTGGTTGGAAGAGGCTCTGAGAAGTTGCTAAGCAGGATTGGATTATGGCTTTCTGACTGAATGGTTGCAACTGTTGCATGAAATACCTGTTGATTCAGTTTCTCTCCTCAAAGGACGTCCAGGCAGCAGCTGCTGCGTTACAAGCCAACATGTCGTTCTCCAGTGATTCACCGGTTGGCTGGACCGCTGCATCCAACCTGACGTCCTCTACCACAGAAAGGACACCGACATCCTCATGGACCCTCACCTCTGACCAAACATCTGCAACCGCTGCAGCATCAAGAACAGTATCATCCAGCCAATCACCAAGCAGCACTACACCAGCCGGTCAATCAGCAGCCCAGACAGTGCAAGGCAACCGATTACAAACCAGCCAAGCAACATCCAACCAATCAACAACCACCACAGAAACATCCAGCCAATCAACAACCACCACAGTAACATCCAGCCAATCAACAACCACCACAGCATCAGCTAGGCAAACTCCAAAGAGAAAAAAACAAACCAGCCAATCACCAACAAATGCAGCAGCAGCCAGCCAATATACAGGAAGCACAACACCAACCAGCCAATCGTCAACAAGCCCAGCAACGTCACCTCAATCACCAAAAAGCACAATAATAGCCAGCCAATCACCATCCGTTCAGTCTCCAACAAAGAAAGGACTCCCTAACCAATCACCAACAAGCACAATACCAGCCAACCAATCATTTACTAGTGCTGCAACATCCAGCCGATCACCAACCAGCAAAGTACAAGCTAACAAAGTACAAAGCAGATCAACAACATCTAGCCAATCATCAACAAGCACAGCAGCAGCCAGCTCATCTCCATCCCTCCAATCATCAACACGGAAACCATTAGACAGCACAACACCCAGCCAATCACTATCTAAAAAAGCACCACCGAGCCAATCACCAACTGGCAAAGCAAAATCCAGCCCACTGCCAACCAACACAGTGTCAGCCAGTCAATCACCAGTCAGGAATACACGAGCCAAGACATCAAATACTCATACAGCAGGAAGTACCACAAAGTCCTCAAACTCTAGCCTTTCAACATCCAGCCGAATGCCACTGAGCCAATCAAAAACCAGCTCAAAAACACCAAACCAATCGTCACTCACCTCAGCATCCTCTAATCATTCACCAGCCACTTTGATAACAGCTGCTCAATCCATAAACAGTTCAGAAACATCCGTCCATCTTCCAACAGACCAATCCCTGACCAGCTCATTACCATCAAATCAATTATCACCTGGTTCAGTGGTACCAGGAAACTCAGTCAGCGGATCCTTTTCCTCAGATGAGCGTCAAGTAAATATCTCCCTGCTCACCAGGCAGGCGAAGGAGGCCCTGAAGTCATCGCTTCGTAGGAGTCCAGGTAAGTTTTTACAGTTTCATATGGAAGTTGAATGTCCGTGGACAGCAGGTGGTTATCAAGTACAACATCACAAAGTTTTATTCTGATGGCAAAAAAATTTAAAAAAGGGGGGATCATGGTGAAAAATTCATTCGGTCTGCTTTCAGCGCTGCTGTCTGAGTATCCTCAGTTCAGACCCCAAACTGTGAAGATGACGTGTCTCTACTTCCTCCTTCCTGGCAAAACACTTTTTTTCATGACCTGCTCGGGGCAATATTTATTTGACATGTGCCCATGTCCCATCCTGCAACATGAAGGAGGCAGGGTTCATAACCTATTAAGATATTTTGGCGTCTTTTTTGGTGGGCTGTTATGTCTAGTCAAATGCTCAGGTCTGTGGGGAGGAGTTGGTGCTACTGTCTGTCAAATGATCACTTTTTAGGGTAAAACTGACAATTGTTTCATATCTTCTGCACCAAGATGAAAGTGGTGCTGATCTCTCATTTAACTCCTCACAATAAAATAAATATGTTTATTTGCTTAAATCATATGCAGTTCATTGGAGCTAGAGATGAAATAGTGGGTAGTTGTCAGTCTGAGCTTGGATGCAAAACTCGGTCTTTACTCACTGAGAAATATTAAACTCATCCACCACTTGCTGTAATGTCAATGTGCCACATAAATGGCATAGTCTCACCTGCCTTGGTGCAAAATGTCTGGTGTAAATTGTGTGTTGCAGAATTATCCAAATTTAAATTTAAGGCGAATGAATCCTCTTTCCTGAGTATATGCATTACTGCAGCTGAGTTATCAGTTTTGTGCGTTCGCTTTGGTGAAGAGAAGTGTTTCAGACCTGACAGGTGTTCATGCTAAAGAGTTTAAAAGTTTTAAGACTGTTGAGAAATGTGTCACTAAACGGAGCAATAAATGAGCTCTGTGTTTTACTTCCCTCTCACCTTTTATCTGATCCACTTCCCAAACACACACACACAAACACACACACACACACACGTCCCCACGCTTGTGTGGGATGTGGTTGACCGGGCAGACAAGCAGTAAGCCCACTGAGCAGATGGTGTTACTGCTGGATGAGGAGCCCATCGTTTGGTGTTTGGTGCTGCGTTCAGTGACTGGAACATTTGCTGGGGCTTCATGAATCCATATCAGTGCTGACAGACAGCAACTTTTCCTTAAAGTCTTGATCTACAGATTCTCAGAGTTAAGTGTCTGTTTCAGTGCCATTTTGTGAGGGTTGGCACAATTGTTTTAAGACATTAAAGAAACATTTCTGCTCTCATCTATTCTTTAAAAAATCCTGCTCACTGTCAGTCATTTTACTTGTCATCAGTAGACTTTTATCAGGGAAGATTCAGGTGAAACACGGAACGATGAAACTGGTGAAAAGGGAAAATTAAAATTTCCAGTCTGATGAGCAGCAGTGTAATTGTTTCTTTGTCTTCTCTCAGCAGGACCGTGTGTGTTTCCCTGCCTGAACGGAGGTCAGTGTGTTCAGTCGGAGTCATGTGACTGCAGCTTGTATCAGGCCACTGGACACAGATGTCAGACAGGTGAACCTCACACCTGCCATCCTTCCTCTCCTTTTGAGTCAATTTAAGTATTTTAAATGACATTATGTTAAGCATGGCGTTGGGAGGTATTTTCACAACATTAAGTTAAAGTTGAAAAATACTTTTATGCACTGCTCACCATTGCAGGAAAGTCAGTCTTGTAATATGTTTAATTCTGTGTGTCCTGTGCCTTTTGACTACCATATGGATGCTTTGCAACACCACCTCAGTCTCATGTTGGTGAATATACTACTTGTAACCATGACTTTTTATGCATTCTCTCTACACTTTATTATTACTGCAATTACTGCTACTACTATTGTTATTATTTCTTATTCTCTTATTATTATTGTTATTATTATTTATTTTCTTTCTCTCTTCCTCCACTTTTTACTGTCAGGGGTTGTGATGGGGTTTGTTTGTTGTTGTTGTTTTAGTTTGTTGGTGTTAGTGAGGAAGTGAAACTAAAATTAAAAGAGATCTTGTTTTTATGATTTGTCTTTAACCCAAATTCATCTGCCCAGTTCCAAATCCTGGCTTTGAGAGGGAGATGACATGCAGGACGTGGGGCCAGTACAACTTTGAGACCTTTGACGGCCTCTACTACTACTTCCCTGGTCGATGTACATACACTCTGCTGAGGGACTGTGAGGAAACCACCCAGGCCGGCATCGTTGTCCAGGTTAGTTCAGACTCAAATGCACCACGAACGAAATAAATCCTCCCGACAAGAGGCTGCCCAGATGGTTTCGGTCGGACGCCTGCTCCCAGTCAAGGGAAGTTTGGACTCAGTGGCATCTTGCTCTGAAACACACTCTCCTTTCTGACTTCTGAGGTTCAGTCTCAGCCTAAGGAAAAGATTTGCTCTGAAGATTAGTGAAAGCTATCTGGTTATTAGAGTCAATTACCATTAAATACTGCAATTACCCAGTATGCCTTGAAAGCATCTGCAACAGACCGAGACATTGTTCCTCTGAAAAGGCAGCTGATACTGTATCTGTGTATGGGAAAACCAGAACCAACAGGGAACATGAAAAGATCCAAATGTTAATTGATACTGATTTATGCTGCTATTAATAATGAGAATTTCTTTAAGAAACAGGAAGATATAAAACTGCAAATTTACCAACCGGAACATGTCTGACGGAGGTGACATGACATTTTATACACTTCAATCATTAAGAACGCCTTAAAATCACAAACTGAGTTGTGTTTGTGTGTGTGTGTGAAGAGCTGGGATGGAAATAGTCTCTGTTTTCCTTTTTTTTGTTTTCTTCACAAGACATTTCTTTTTTTCCTTATTTGATCAGTAGCTGGTGAAGTATCAACTGTTCTAAATGTGTTCCATATAAAAGACATTAAAGATATGTTGTTATCAAGATAAAACATTGTACGCACTCAATTTAACTCAAACTCTAAAGAAAATCAGTCAAACAAAGAAAAAATATCGGTACTCGAGGGGAACTTATGTAGAGTTTTGGTGTTTGGTGCTGTGTTCAGTGACTGGAACATTTGTTTGGACTATGCAACTCCATTTATCTGCTGACAGATGACAACTTTTCCTTAAAGTAATGGCCTACAGATTTTTATTATTCATAGATGTGTTTCAGTGGTTTTTAGCAAGGATGTAAAAATTAATTTTGCTTCCATGAATGTGTTGTTTAATAGGATATCAAAGGTAAAGTCTGTAGCTTTTTCCTAAAAAACAAAATGTAGACTTATACAAAATTAATGACTCACTATGGTTTCAACACAAACTGTTTGGTGCTTCCTGTGAGAAAAAGAGACATGCTTTGTTTGCATGATGCATCTTGCTGTTTGCAGGTCCACAATGACCCAGGCTGTGACTCCGCCCCCTACACCTGCCAAAGATCTGTCAGCCTCTTCCTCCCATGGGAGGGTGAGGTCCGGCTGCATGCCACCAATGTGACCTACAAAGGCCAAAGGTCAGCACCTCTGACACAACAGAACACCTTTTCATTATTTACATCAGGGTTCATTATTTAGATCAGTATCTCATGATGCATTCACTGTCTCTGTGTTTAGTTTGCAGCTGCCTCATCACATCCATGACCTGCAGCTGGAGCAGATCTCGCAGTATATCTTGGTGACGCAGCAGCACGGCTTCACGCTGGCCTGGGAGGGACGCAGCGGCTCTGTCTACATCAAACTCAGTCCAGAGTTTGTGGGCAGAACCTGCGGCCTGTGTGGGAATTTTAATGCCGACGTTCAGGATGACCTGAAGACAAGTTATGGTAAAGATCAGTTTGTTTTTGTAAGAATACTCAACTTTTGATGTAAAGTATTTCCAATTTGTGGTTGAAAACGTGCAAAACGAATGGTCCTCACATCGTGACCTTCTCGCTAGAGTTCACGACTTTCTGAAAGAGTTTCTCTCTCTCTCAGGTGTGCTGACTCATGACATTGAAATGTTTGGGAATAGCTGGGTGGAGGCGGAACCACATGAGGCCCGATGTCCCATGGTGCCCTCTGACTTTCCTTCACCCTGTGCTGCAGTTGATGTTCACGTCTTGCTGGTAAGTTGTTTGATAACAGATGCAGTGTGTTCCCGGGTGCAGAGTGACGCCATTCTGTAATAGGGTGTACATACTTTTTTTTAGAACCCATATTTTGATTGATGAGTGATGTTTTTGTTTTGTGTGTTGCGGCTGCAGAAGGTGGAGGAGGTGTGTGCAATGCTGCTGGATCCACCGTTTGAGAGCTGCCACGACTTTGTGAGCCCGCTGTCCTACATGGCCAGCTGCTCCAATGACCTCTGCATGTAAGAACACAAGGCTCAGATCGAATAAACCCTGAATTCATTTTGTGCTGATGGTGGGCTGTGATAAAAGGTCAGACTGTCACCAAACTCCTGTGGGTTGATCCACTGTGGGAACATAGATATTTGTTTTTGTGAGCATCCAAAATTGAAATGATTCATTCTCAAGTGCACCTGAAGTTTTTGAGATGTTTTTCTGCACTATTTCTGCATTTAATTGTATTGTCAGTGCAGTTACCTACTTTTCTGACAGTTTTTCTTGAACATTTTTGGCTTTGGTGCCTAAAAATAAAATGTCACTAATGCACAGCGCCTGTCAAAACTGGGAACACTGGGAATGGGCTGAAAGCAGCTTTGCCCATACTAAGTGTTACTAAGATTATTTTAATTCTTACTAATATTTGCAAATACTTTCAACAGAAGCATCCTGCACTTTAAATCTTTGAATGCTATACCTATTCATGCTGAAGCAGTATTTAAATGTGTAGGCCATTTATTCACAATTATTTAAGGTTTTGCTGAGCAACACTCTTCTTCGAATGCATCTTCCCATCTTCAGCCTCCTAGGGTTTGTTGTGAGATTTTTCTGTCTTTAAGTCCATGTTCACAAAAAAGACTGCACACTGTTGTTACTTGTCGTTTGAAATTTCCCCTCACAGCTCTCTCAGTGGGTCTTTCGGTGGCTCAGGTTCATGATCATGAACGAACGATAGTCTATTACCGTTAAAACAAAGATTTGGAACAAATGAATATGACTAAAGACAAGATGGTTTACTGTGAAACAAATTTACTTTATGAACAAACTGTTTCAGCTGTTCATTTAAAGATCAATTTGAAGATTAGCTCATCAACAGAAAGTTCTCTGGGGTTTCTCATGACTCAGACACAGCTGGTGGGTAGTTATTTGTCTGAGCTGCAGTCTGATCAGCGTACCTGCGTGACTCCATGGCTGATTCTTTCCTGGCCTTGCTCAAATAGTTCCTTTCTGTTTGTTACTTCGTTGAAGGTCGGGTCCCAACGGTGATGTGGTATGCCAGGTGTTCAGTGAGTATGCCCGGGCCTGTGCCCATGCTGACCACCCACTGCACGACTGGAGGCAGCACATTCCTTACTGTGGTACGTTTTTCCAGGTGTTTTATGCTGTGAAGACCAAAAAGCTGCATGATTCAGTTCAACCAAACTCTGAAGGTTTTGCCCAGTTTTTCCTCTCTGGGTAAAAAAACATGTGAGGTACAGTTAATGTCATTATAGTGCATCTTAAAAAAGGCATGTCAAAAGTAGTTTTTTTTCTCATCGTGCTAAATTTTGAAACACTACAACAATACTACGAGATGGCAATTAGGCTACAGTCACTAGAAAAATATCTCTATTCATTTCTCTTTGGTGAAAGAAGAACTGCCTCAGTATACGGTGTGAAAATCAGGGACTTGTGTTTTGTTGTATTTTTCTGTCACAGAAACTCAAATTAGAATTCAAGCATAAAATTTTTGTTAATTTCCAGAATGCACAGTTTACCGTGAAACAGAGTCTTGCTGAAAACTAAATGACATAAGGTCAAACTGAAAATAACACAAATTGTTAAATTTAAGCCAATTTAATAAAGTGAAATATTAAACATATAATCACATTTTTGACTGAAATAGCTCCTAACGAGCAGATGCACTCACTACGCTCTAGCCTACCTGAAGTATGTTATTGCTACCATTTATCTCAATTTTTGTGCATAAATTGTCAAAATATAATCGCACGCAGTTACTGATCTTAACATCGTGTGAAGAAACTTGCTACGTGAATTTATAAGTCATGATATTTGTGTTGTCTAAGCCCGCTAATTGTTAGCTAAAAAACATTAGCAGTTGCCAAAATAAGGCTGTAGATTTTGGAACTGGGGCTACACAGTGGGCACAGGTGTTAAAATGAGTTAAAATAAGTAAGACATATAAGCTGTTTCACTGCTACTGTAAAATCTGTTGATTTTTTGTCTGATTTGTTCACTGCACTGGAAATCTTGGGAGATCTTTGCCTAAGTATTTGACATCTTTGCTGTGTTTTAATTTTTGTAACCAGCGAAGCAGTGTTCTTCAGGTCTGCAGTACAGAGAATGCATCAGCTGCTGCCCAGCATCCTGCAACCTGGAGAGAACGTGCATCGACAGCAAGCTGGCGTGCCTGGATGGATGCTACTGTCCTGATGGTGAATTTCTAATCAGATTCTATCAAGTATTGTGGTGTCTATTACCCTTTATTACAGTGTCTGTCTTGTCTGACCTCAAAATACTCTGGGGATCTATAAATTAATTGTTCATCATTCTTCTGCATCCTTCAAAAGTCTTCAATTAACACCCAATCTTTTATTAAAAACAAAGCATTTCCATGCTGGCTGTATTCTTATGTTGTTGTTGTTTTTTTTACTGCAGATCATATGAAGAAATAATCTTCTGTGTGTCTCCTCTCAGGTCTGATTTATGAGGACGGAGGCTGTGTGACCCCCTCTGACTGTCCCTGTGAGTACCACGGCATGTTTTATCCATCGGGACAGACACTGCAGGAGGAGTGCAACAACTGGTGAGCAGTTTTAAACCTCTTTCTTACCTCCTATGCCAGTCTGTGAATGATGAATCTGGCTCGTAGCTTTGATTTTAATGTTATTTTATCCCATTAAATTGTATGAAACAGAGAGGAGCAGTTTTATGCTTTTTACAGATTCAAAAACAATCTCTTTTGACCTTCTTTCACTTCCTTTGAATTTCAAATGAACTGCAGATGGACACGTGTGACCATGTGACTATGTTGTATAAAAAGGCCAGTGTTATCCTGCAGACGTCATGCAGTAGTTTTAATTTTCTCAGATGTGGCCACCTGCGCTTGTTGTGTCCAGTTTCTGTCAGTGATCCTGCTGATTAGCTCAGCCTTTAATGTTCCCCACCTGTGGACGTCTCTGCTTTCTGTTTTAGCACATGTGTGGGTGGAGTGTGGAACTGCACCGACTACAGCTGCCCAGGTTTGTGCCTTCCCTCAATGGGTGGATCTGATTTTACCCAAACTGTGCTGCAGGTATTATTCAATAAACACTGTGATGGGAGGCGATTTTTTATTACAAGCCAAAGATGTTCTAAACAGAATCTATGTTATATTCATGGAAACTTCTCTAGTTAGGGAGAAAGTTTCCTACTGAAGGAATTAGAAAGGAAGAATTGTCATAGCAAAGATTGAGGAAAGAAAATGTCTCCTGTTTTGGGAACCAGGAAGAAGAAAGTTCCTGGCTTTGGCATAAAGGAATGCTACCTTGTCCAAAGCCATGAAAAGCAGAGGTTTTGTTGTTTGGGAAAACAGGACAGTCATACCATAAAGGCAAAGAAGGCAGACTTTAACCCAAAGAGAAGGAATGCATGATTATAACTGACGATGAATAAGATAGCCAGGATGAAAAATGAGGGAGCCAGTAAGAAAAAAGCTCCCTAAATAGTGTCTGAAGCCACAGAATGCTTCAAAGATTCAGCAAAGGATGATATTTTTAAAATTCAAGAGCAACAAAACAGCAAGTGCAAGGACAAGTAAGGCCAAAGGATTCTAATTCAAGACAAAGGAAGAAGGAAACTTCGTAGTTGTGTTTTAATAGTAGGAGGAAAAGGAAGGCTTCCATGTGAGGGGCAAGGGAAAAGGAAGCATGCTAGTTAGAGGCTAGACAAGGAAGGAGAGGGCATCTTTGTTAAGGAACAAAAAAACCCTTCCTATCTTTTTTAGGGGAGGTTCTATTCAGAGAACGGGCACAGATGCTGTTTAAAGCTCCTGAGCGAGTGTTTTGTGCAGTAGCTGTGGCCAGAAGTGTCCTCGGATGAATGAAGGTCTCGCTTTCTGTGCAGGCGAGTGCTCTGTGACTGGCGATATGTATTTTCAATCCTTTGATGGGCGGATCTACACCTTCCCTGCAACATGTCAGTATGTCCTCGCCAAAAGTCGCAGCTCAGGGAAGTTCACAGTCACCATCCAGAACGCCCCCTGTGGAGCTGTGAGTTTATTTTTTACCTGCATTATTAAGAAAACAATTTTTCGTCCTCTGCTTTTGAAACAAATGTCTCTACTTTACGTGCACACCTCTACCACTTCAGCCTCTGCAAACTGTTCTGCTGTCTCAGCTTACAGGTTAATGCAATTTGTCTGTCATGTAGATCATATCATAATTTAAGTGCTTAATAATCCCCGCTGAGTCCAGGTCATTTCTGTTCAAGAGCCATGCTGCGGTTCAGAGAACAGAAAGCTTTGAGGAAACGTCTCCATAAAAACTGTGGCGGATAATAAACATGAAAAGCATCAAAAGACTGAGCACCTCCTCTCCTCTCTAGGCCTTCAATTTCCCAGCAGCATTTGTGCCGCTCAGCAAACGGGGGAGTGGGGGGGTTGAGATATAAGATGTCCCACTCATCAGAGCTGAGGACCGAGACCTCTAACAGCCAACTGAACAGGATTACCTTATCTGGCCCGACTGACAGAGCTGTGGACAGCTTTGTAGTGAGGAGGGAGGTGAAGAGAGGCGCAGGAGGGGTGGGGGACTTGGACAGAGAGAAGGTTATGCGAAAACAGGAGGTGAATGATGGGAAGAGTAGGAGGAGGAGGAGGAGGGGGGTTCGCTAAAGCCTCTCTGCTATGAGCTCTGCAACTTATGAAAGAGACGATTCATAGAAGCTGATTGCTTACTGTCAGCAACACGCCGGCTTCTTTAAAGCAGAGAAACTTACCATACTTGAAATGATGGACTTAGGTAAAGTTTGCATTTAGTGGCAGCAGTGGGTTTTAGGCCCAGCATGCATGTGCTCATACATGATGTCAGTCAGACTTTCTCTGATCTCTCTGCTCTGATAATTGTTGGCTTATGAAAGGAAATATCTGTCATTAGTTAGTCTGAGACTCGCAGCTGGTTGGATTGTTACCAACTTAACTTTGCATAATTGTGTCACTTTTTCATTGCTCCAAAATAGAACATATAACTGAACCTGGGATGAACGCTTTGTCACTTCCTCTCGTAAAGGTCTAGTTAGATTTAGATGACTAAAACTACTAAAAACTACTTGGTACTATGACTTTGTCTCATGTCCATTTTCCTGAATCAATTCGATACTGATTCACAAGGTTCTGAATCAATTAATCACGATTTGATTAGTTTCAGTATCGATTCGATTCAATCCAGTATTGATTCGGTTAGCGATACCAAAACATGATTCTGAGCTGTAACCTGAATTACATGACTACCAGTCATGTAGCACTTCAACTGGTATTAATACGACATTTGACAGAAAATTAATATGAAATATCAGCACTTAATGGCTGATACAGCTCTTGAAAAATGAAAATGGGATATTAGATTTTCCTTTTTTATGCTTTTCGAATGCAGGCCAAATAAATACTACTGGTGTTAAAGTTCACGCGGGGGTTGGGTCGATCTCTGGACGTATGAATTGATATCGGAGGATTATAATAAAAATCAATTCAAAATTGATTTGATCAATTTTTTTACCCAACTCTACTTTGTACTACTTATGGCAATGTGGTTATGCTCAGTATCTTTACATTAACTATGGACACTTGACGTGTATGTGAAAACCGTTGCTCGTAATGATGGTTGTACAGAGAATTAGCGCCAGACTCTGGAAATCTGAGCATTTTGTATGTATGTGTATGCGCAAGGTGTGTCTTGATGTGCTGAAATTGTGATAGGCCCGTCTCCAATACTGATATAGTGTAATATTATAATATGGTGTAAAAAAAATTTCCGTTCCTTTATGTTCTCATTTTCCCTGTCAGGAGGTGTTATTGACCTTGAAGGGATATTCCCGAATTTTTGACATAGGGCCTCATTTTCCTCCTACCCAGTCCTATTCCTATTGATAGGGACCATTTTCAGTACGGTTGTATGTATGTTCAGAACAAAAGACCCCCCAAAAAAGAAGAAATGAAAGCCTGAGTATCCACCAGAGTCACAATGAACATGCAGTCTTAGTTATATTTCAAAAATACAGGTTTTATTTATGCTGTTGCGCAGCTATGGCTACAGACTCTCTCCACCTCCTTGCACTCATATTTTGAATGTAGTTCATTTGCCAACAACAGACAAAACACACAATAAAAAAAGTTAGATGAATTAAACTGATGTACATTAACATGATGAACATTGTGATATTATCTTCACTGTCAATTCCTCAGGCTACGATGAATCTTTAGTAAAAATCTGATACAATGACGGAACCTGTAGGTACATCGGTTGTTAAGGGTGAAAAAAAAAAACAGTTTCCGTTCAAACAGAATCATAGCAAGGTAATTACAAAATGCAAACATTTTGTGTTGTAGTACACATTGCAGCTTCTAGGGGCAACTAGCGACGCTTTAGCTGTTTCCTAGGCTTAAATATAAGACTTTACTTTAAGATTTTAATTTTTAAGGATTTATTTTATTTTATTTTTTTTTTAAATTTTGATTTTATTTTATTACACTTTCCCACCACTACAGCTAAGTGCCAAACAAATTAAAGCACTCACAGTTCATGTGTCATGTAATGTTGGCAAGTTATTTTTTCTTTCGTCTCCTTGTTTGTTTTCCCCTCTGTCTGTCTTCCTATTATGTCACTTTCATTGTGTGTCCTGTTGTGTCTGAACTGCTGCTGTTTGTGATGATGCCAGCAAGTTTTATCAAGCCATCTTGTCTCAACTACAGAATTTGGACGGAGCCTGCATCCAGTCAGTTAACCTGGTTATTGACGAGGATCAAAGAATGGAGATTACACTGAGTCACGTAGGAGAGGTCTTCATGTCTGGACAGTACCGCATCTCCCTGCCGTATTCTGATGGTAACGCCCTCCTCTTTTTATCACCTTCCAACATTATTCACATCCAGTGTCCAGCACTGTCCGGCGGAGACGGATTAAATGACTGCAGTGCTATTGAATGGAAGTTTTCCCAAAACTTTACAGTGTTAGTGCTCTCATTGTGTTGCACAAAATGCCTTCCCTCTGAGAACTTTCCTTTTCTCACCAGTGATTTCATGACACTGGCATTCTGTTGGCCAAGCCAACAGCCTTTTGTATGTTTTGTGATAACTTTGTGAGAATGATCTGATATTTTGGTACATTCACAGAACTTCATGTTCTGTTTGAAACAGGTTCTGATAAAGTCCTTTGCGTAAATGACCATTTCATAGTATTTTCTCCTGCACAGGCAATCAGTTGATCAGTCAGCCAACCAATCTTTAAATTCCAGATACAAAAACGATTAAAAAAAGAACAGCAAAGATCATTTAATTAGTTTTCAGCAGAAAATTGTTCAGTTGTCGAAACATTTATCAAGTAAAATTACCAAATATTTACTGGTCCAACATTTTCTCGTCTGTGAGGATTTCTTTGTTTTATGTCGTTGCAAATTAAATAGGTTTGCGTGGGTAGGTTTGACATGATGATGTTGCTCTTTGATTTTTCCTTTAGCTTCATTTAAGAGCAGAAAATGTTTCACTGATCTAAAACAGTGAACTTCAGGTGATCTGTAGGATTTTTTTAAAAGTTACCATTCTGCAAATTTAGCACTAGCACACGGAGAAATCAGGGACTGGGCAGTGAGACTGCGAAGCATTCAGTCCCTCTTGAAGCATTAAACACCAGGGTGAGATGTTCCTATTGGTGCTGTCATGAACTGGGAGTACACTTGAACATCAACTAAGTTTTTGACCATTACTGCTGAGGAGTAATGTCGTTATGGACAGGGGCCTTTGTTTTGCTGGTGCCATGTTTATGAGCATGAGTGCACCTTGACATGATGCACAATCCTGCTGACATTCCACTGATCAACAGGTGGCAGTAATGAGCCAAGAAATGTAGCAATGTAGCAACTTAAGCAGGAAAGAAAAAATTGGTAGGTTGCGAAAATCGATGTAAACGATAAGGACTTTGAAGTGTTGGGATGTTTATGCACTAATATGAAGTTAATTTAAGTCTAAATGTCCTCCTCCTGTGTCTCCTGCAGACATGTTCCACATCCAGGAACTGTCGTCCATGTTCCTGCAAGTGAAGACGGCGTTCGGCCTGCGTCTGCAGTACAGCTGGAGGGAGTTTCGCCTCTACTTGCAGGCCGACGAGCTGTGGAAGGATGACACAATGGGCCTGTGTGGCACCTTCAACGGCAACATTCAAGATGACTTCCTGTAAGTGTGTGCCGGCTGACCTTTGACCCATCCCGTGCCCTCCGCTAACCCCTCCTCACATGATAAAAAGAGGGAGCGTACTCCTGTTTCAGAGGCGGAGAGAGAGGTGATGGTGAAGTGCTCTCTCTCTCACAGTCTCTGATTGTAATGCACACTGGTGAGGCGGCTCGGCATCAAAAGCCTCGCTCCTGGATCAGCTCTTTTAGGTGGCCAGATGAGCGCTTACTGGACACGCCACTTCAACAAGGAATTTACTGTTAGTGGAACGAGGCTCCACTGTACCGAATCCTGATGGCCGACCATAAAGGGCGGATGTTGTCTAACAGCTGTAAATGGATATACATCACAGTTGGTGCCTCAAGTGGTCGTTTGCTACCAGAAAGAAAACTGGAATTCACTTTGCCTGAAGCTCTGCAGAAAAGACTTTGAAATGATAACTTGCTGAATCTGTATTTTATATTTTTTGTTCATCGATTAATGCTAAGCACAGAGTTTTGCTGTGTTTTTAAAATGTTGGGAACAGGATCAACAAACTATTCTCAGATGGTCAAGTGTTGGTTTAACCCAAAAACTTTAAGACACTGAATGGCAGCATGTAGATAAATACACTCACAACTGTAATTGCAAATGTCAAAACTGCTTTCTTAACAGTGGAAGACCCGAATCTGTTACCTGCCTACTTGATATCTGCCAAAAAACAGATTTGATCGTGAGGATTAGTAAGGCTTTTTTTTCTAGTTACAGCTGCTGGTAATTTCAGCTTAGTTTTGCTGCTGTAGTGCAAGCTTGTCAGCATGCTTATCGTATACTGTATATTCTGACAGTGGAAATGTTGTGGAACTGTGAGGACACTAACGTTTACCTTTGCCAACCCTTTTTTGTCGCAGATCTCCGTCAGGTATGATTGAAAGCACCCCTCACCTGTTCGGAAATGCCTGGAGAGTCTCGTCAGCCTGTTCATCGAGCCTTAGCGCGCCGCAGCTTGACCCATGCGACACACACCAGCAGGCCGGTCAGTTTTTCTGCCTCCTTTAGCCTTTTGCCTCTTAGTGGTTTAAAAACAAGAAAAAACAAAACCAAAAACCTCCCCATAATATTATTCAAAAGTTCAGCATGGTTTAATTTGTCACAGTTTTTTGTGCAGTGTCCGAAATATTCAGTGTTACATTGGGACGGTGATTTCAAGATTCAGGATTAAAGAAAAATATATTTTCATTTTTGCAGAGCAAAAAAAGAAATTCTCATTTAGCTCACTGCTGCTACGTGAGAGGGTGCAGTTGATTGTGGAGATTTGTGAATTTAAACTTCTCACAGCTGTTAGGGAAGAAGCAGCTCTGTAGTCTGGTGGTACAGCAGTGGATACTTCTGTATCTTCTTCCAGACGGCAGCAGTGTGAATGGACTGTGACTTGGGTGGATGTTGTCTTTAGGCTCTGTGCAAACATCTCATGTCACTGATATCACTGATAGTCTGTAGATGGTACCAGTGATGTTCTGGGAAAAGTTTGAATCACCTGCTGCAGAGCCTTCCAATCCTGGACAGTGCAGGAACCACAAGAGAGACTGTGACGTTTCCAGTCAGGATTCTTTCTATAGCTCTCTGTAGAAACCGATCAGAGTGTGACTCTGTGCTTTTTTTTTTTAACCAGGGTGTTGATGTGTGATGACCATGAGAGCTAATACAACAATTTAAAATTAGAGTAACCTGTATTTTCACATTTTGCACAACCTTTTTGTAGATGGATAATTTCTTTTTAATAGTTAAAAATGTCACGTGCCTGCAGCTGCTTCACACGAAACCTCTTACTTCTTCAGATTCATGTGGGGCTTTCACCGTTAAAGCAGCTGCAGACACATAAATGTTCATGGAAATGTACGAATTACTCTGGAAGCTGACTTGTTTCTAGGTAAAAGTCAGTGTAAAAGTAGATTTGTTCACTTTTTGTGTGTATATATTTAGTGTTTCATCTGCTTGCCTTATGATTTTCTTTGTGTATGCGGGTGATGTGATGTGATGTGATGTCCTCATGCTTCCTCCCTCCCTCAGTGGCCTATGCCTCGGAGATGTGTGACGTACTGAACCAGGATCTGTTCTCTGCCTGTCACGAGTACCTCAGTCCCACCTCCTTCCATCGGCAGTGTCGCTCAGACACCTGCAAGTGCGGGACGCCTTGCCTCTGCTCTGCGCTGGCCCACTACGCTCACCACTGCCGCAGATTCTCCGTCATCATCGACTTTCTATCGCATATCCCTGACTGTGGTGAGTTTTCAGCATGTTCACATTCCGCCTATAGGTCAAAGGGTCGACTTTGTCTTAGTATTCTCCTCCAATGTTTACCAACAGCTGAATTTAGAAATGAAAGATGAACTGAAAGAGAGCACAGCCGCAGGATGCCGTCCTTAAAGTGTGATGGGATGGCCATGTTACGTCTCCCACTTTATTTCTTTCTTTTAACTTTTTTAGCCTTGGAGATTTTTGCTTGTGTCTCAAAAATAAAGTTTTTATCAAAACAAACAAGATAAGAACCAAAAATAAAGCTAAAATAAAGTAAAAGGAGGGTGCATGGCAAAGTCACATCCATCAGAAGGATGGAAACACATCCTCAAATCATGGTTTTAGCAACTTTTTGCTAAAAAATTCATGCTATCAGCCTAAAAGGTGATGTTAATTTGAGTGTTTTCTGTTTATTTCTGCTGTTGCAAACAGTTTCTGCAGTTTTAAATGTCATCAGGTTGTGATATTAGAACAGTAAGGTTGAAGGAAACTGTCATTTATGTGCAGAATAATCGCCCCGCAGCCTCTAAATAATGTTTATTGTTTAGTTTATGGAAAACTTGCCTCTCAATCTTCCCGTCGTCTCTCTGCAGCCGTCACCTGTCCTGCCACAATGCAGTATGGCACCTGCGTGTCTTCTTGCCAGCGCCGTTGCTCCGCCCTCTCCGTCCCGCAGCACTGTGGGGAGGAGTGTGAGGAGGGCTGCGTCTGCCCTCTGGGATCCTTCTACAACCATCGAACACGCACCTGTGTGGACAGGTAAGGCTGAGGGGCAAAGTCTTCAAGCAAAGTTGAATAAGGAAAAAACTACTTTTGCATCAAAATAACAACAGGAAGCGATGATGCAATTACAACCACAGTAATAGTTACAATATTTAGACATTAAAGAATAATTTTTTAACATCCATGCTGTCATTGCACTATAAAGTTAAGAAAGGAATCAGTGTCCTTGTTGTACGTCAGAGCGGCTCCACTTCTAATTGTGCAAGGTTGTGAAGCCTGTTAAACGCTCTTCACTCCACCAAACAAAATCCTCTCAAAGTGATATTTGTATCTGCCCTGAAGTTTAGATCAGCCTTTAAGTGGAAAGCCTTGTATCTTTCCTGCAGACCTCAGTAATTGTCCTCCTTCTTTCAGCCTGCTCTGCCCTAAAAGACATGCAGCCTAATTCCTCTTAAATGTCCCAGGTTTTTACATCCTAGTGCAGCGCAGTGCCGTACTTACCATGTGATAGAGTTACATCAAGGAATTCACCGTGAAACCCCCCTTTCATTCTCACTCGGGCTGGGGACGACACAGATATCTGATAACCAGTGAGAAAGAATTTGTAGTACAGAGGCCGATGTGTGGCGCTGGCCTATATGTTACAAGGCTTTCAGCCTCCATTAAACACATTCGCCACAACTGAGATCCACTCAGATTTGAGGTCTTTAGAATAATAAACTGGTCTAAACTAATTAAGTTTTTTGAAGACAGTTTGCTTGTAGATTCGACACCTTTAGCACTGATTTTACCTCAGCAAACCTGCCAATCTGTCCCATATCCACTTACCTGTAATGCTCTGTTTAATGCAACGCAAAACCTCTTTAACGTAATTCTTCACACAGTAATGAATTTACTGAGCTGTGTTCGTTCTACATTATTCAAAGCGTAATGTGTAATTTAGGATTTAGGAGGTTTCTAAATTTGGACATTTAATCAAAAACTAAAATTTAAAATACCGACTTCATGTCTCAAACAACAAAAATGTGTCTATCATATTATTGCTTCAGTGATCTGAGTTGCTCTTGTGTGTATTTGTATGTGGTTTCTTTTGTCGTTTGTGGTTCTTCAGGAGTGAGTGTCCCTGCAGTTTCCTCGGAGCCGATTACGAACCGGGAGATGTGATCATGACGTCAGCAGGTGTTCAGTAAGATCCTCCCCTCCTCCTCTGTCCTCCTCATCTTAACCCGCAAAACATTCCCACATTCTCCAAACCTTCATGAGCTGCTTCCTTATTTAATGAGATTTGATTCTGAACAGGAAGCATGGTGGATAAGTGGTTAGCACTGTTGCCTCAACGCAAGAAGGTCTTGGGTTTGAATCCAGGTCCTTTCCTTTTGTCTAACATCAGGAGGGTCTCCTGAGTTTGAAAAAAGAAAAAAATATTTCCGAATGTAAAAAATACAGGCAAAAATGGCTAAAAAGCAGGTTAATGCAGTTTTGTGTCATTATTATCATCAATGTTGTCGTGTTCTCTCTCTGTTTACTTTCAGACTCTGTCTGAGCGGCAAACTGGTGTCCCAAACAACAGATGGTGGTAAGAGTGTTTTTCAGTTAATTCTTGTTATTTGCGATGCTGACATTAAAATGGCAGGTTCCACATTAATGTGTAATATTCTATAATTATTTTAAGATAAAACAGTGCAAACAGGCATACTAAACCTGCCAGTTAGTACTGTCATCCTAACTCTCTTTCTCTCTCATTCTGAAACAATGGCACAATCATAGAAATGAAGCAGGTCAGGGAAATAGCCGACATTTATTACAAGAGGCCTAAACTGTTGTGGATTTAAAAAAAAAATAGGAAGAATAGGATGAAAGAGGATGAAAGACAAGAAAAGAAAATGTGGCAGAGAGAAACTCTGATGCTCCTCAAACAGAGGATGTTTGTCTTCAGGATCACCCGCAGCTTCTTCTTCTCCTCTTACAGACAGGTTGTGTCCAACCGGTCAGCTCTACCAGAACTGCTCAGAGGGGGATGATGGCCTCCTGTCAGGAAGGGGCGTGGCCTGTGAGCGCACCTGTGAATCCTATTTACTCAATCTCACCTGCTCCACACATGAGCCATGTGTGGCCGGATGTATCTGCCCTCCTGGGTGAGTTAAGCCTCACGTGGAAAAAAGTTACTTCTGTCTATTACTCCGTAGAGTTTGGAAGTCAAGGACTGCCAGTACCGCAATGAAATAATTAAATTAAGATTAATTTGCAATTTCTTCATGCATGAGGCATGACAACAAAAAATAAACATTTTCTGCCAGAATCACTGCTGTCAACCTTTAAACTCACTCTGACACGTTATGAATTTATGCCCCAGCACACCCTTACATCATGATAAGAAAAGCATATTTTAAATGGACTCTGCACCTAAAAAATTCAAATGCGACCTGGACTGTTGGAATTACTAGTATGAAATTTGAAATACAAAATAAAATTTTACATCACACTCTTGAAGGTTTTGATATCAGTAAACACATTTCTATGGTGTAGCCCTCTTGATATTGCCGCCTCATTTTCACTTAAATATGCGACTGGTGTCTGTAGATTCGTAAATATACAGATAATGACCCAAGTGTCCAACTCAGGGCAATATATTTCTTTATGTAAAAATGTAACTGTAGCAGAATCAGATTCACAATGTGTTAAAACTTTAATTTTTCTTATACACAAACTCACTTTGCAATACAAATGAGGAACTGAATTAAAGAAAATAACTTGTCAAAAGTCAAATTTTTTTTAACGTACTCAAGGCAAATTCCGGAATGAAATATATGGAGGAGAGGAGTTTCACAGGCACATCTGATATCATGGATTCTCATAGGAATGAATGGAGGGTTAGGGTTAGGGTTGGACAGTTGTCCTAAATTTCTGATACTGTCAGAAGATTATCTCAGGCTACCGTTGGTCGCAACACTGTGACAACAGCTGTCTGTGAACCTCTCTCACTGTGTGACGCAGGACCGCTGTTTTAGAGCCATGACCAAAGATATCGCCATGTTTGGTCATCTTTCGTATGGGACAGCCCAAAATTGCACAGTGTATACTGGGCTTAAGCCTTCTGTCAGGTATGACGGTGACTCAGTCAGACTCAGAGAGTCACCTTTTCTAGATGAATAAAGGTTAAGAAATGGCTGTGTACTCTAATTGTATGAGCCCAACTGTGTCTTTGAAGCAAAGGTCAGCGAGGGGTTGGGCTGCTGTCTGGTTATGGAGTCTAAAATGTCACACTTGCTTGGAATAATCCTCCAACCCACCTCTGCGGGAGGATGGCACCGGGTCAGGGCTAAAAAAATCTCTGTACATGGCGACGCTAGTTACCTTGGGAAGTAGAAGACCACCTCTGCAATCGACTTTTTTGGCCAGTTGCAATTTTCCCACTGTGGCCAAACTCCTAAAATGGCCTCACAACCTAGCCCTGTACCTGGTTGGCCTTGAATTTTCTTTCCTCCATTTAATGTTTTTTGTTGTCTTTTTTAAAATTTGGCTGCTGGTCAGAATAATCCAAAGTTTGTCAGGTTTCTCTTGACAAACAGGTCAGGTGTAATTTTAGTTTTTTAAAGTTTGTAAAGAAAAGAAAAATTCTGTTAAGGTTTAAATAAATTGATTGGAACCTCTGTAAAGTTTAGCTGGTGACAAAAACCCCAATGTTTTGTGGGGCAGTGGTTTTCTTTTTATAATCCACAGCAATAGTGTTCTTTACTGCTACCACCCATAATTTTTGACAAATTTGACATTGTCTGTGGGACACAAAAGTCCTTACAAGAAGCAGACGAGGTAGACAGACATCATGGAGTAGATTGCAGTCATCTGATCACTGTAATCCCCTCTGGCTGTCTGCCTGAAAGGAGGGTTAAGTGGTTTCATTCTGTGACATCAACCAAAAGTCATCCTGATTACAATATGCAGGCAGAGGTCACTTTAAACATGTCCCAGCTCATGACACTTTACAAATCTGAGTAATGGAAGCCCTAAACCAGACAATAAAATCTGCATGTTACAGTCACTGATGCATACTTAAAAATATTATTAACCTTTATTTTTCACCTAAATGCAGGACTTACACCATAAACACAACAAGAAATGTTGTACATAATAGAAAAAAATAAAATAAAAAAGTAAAAAACAAAAATATTGACAAATATACCATAAACACATATGTAAAGACGAAATGTGCAAATTAGAATCAAATTTTCTGTGATCCGCTCAGAATGCTTATTCACAACATAAGTGACCAAAAGCTCTGATGAAAAAGCCGCAGCACATTGAGATGAAAACCCAAGACTCAAAATGTTTGACGTTTATTAATACACTAGACAACAACTAAGGTCACTTATTTTTTGTTCATTCAGTTTTATACTAATAATGTCTGACAGACCCCCCCCCACCTCCCCCCCAAAAAACAAAAACAAAAAAACAACTAACTTAAAAAGTATTAAATATGAAGGTGTAATATCAGTTACATGGTTCATAATTTCACGCAAATGAAACAGGTCTCCCCTCAGGTCAGTCTGTAAATAATCTGATGTTCGCCTGAACATTTAATACAGAGAAAAGGTCAGACGTCTACAGAAACACCGTGTATTCATTCTGACCCTGCATCACTTTTGCAGATTCATTGCAGTGATTCATGTTTTTCTACTCGCCACTTTAAGCAGGATGACCTTTATGGCGACGTGCTGGTCATTGAGCGAGTGTTTAATAACTCTCTGGAACCTGATAGTTGTGAACATGATGGTTTGTGAAATGTGGACACAAAGAGATCTCATTCAGCTCCCTGATGACAGCTGTGTTGATAAGTGCAGCGCTGTAATGTTGATCTGTCCAAACATGTTTTGAGAAAACTCTGGTTGTTTTTTACAGTTGCGTAGCTCAGATTAAATAAATCAGGCTCATTGAATTAACTTCTCTTGGCTGCATTCATTCCAGAAGCTGTGAAATTGTCTCCACAATTTGCTTGAAAACTCATTTATTTCAGCAGAACTGATAAAGGCTGAACTCTAGGTTTGTTTTTTATAATTTATCCATCTTTTTGGTGGAAATTAGATTTAATCAATGTTAGATGGCCTCAGTGTTGAGCCCATTAAAAAAGCTGCAGCATTCAACTTCATAACCTGAAGTAGGAAGGCGCGATCTGTCAGCAGCGACACGTGCAAGCAGCTAGCATTACTGTATATATTTAAAAATTTATTATTTAATATTTTTTAACCCTTGCAGTTTACATCTGTGGGGAATTAGGTCATAAAGATTGATTCTCAGGCAGTTTGCCAGTCTGTGTGCTATAGCAATCTATTCCCACAGTGCAGGAGGTGTTCTTGTGGTTTTTCAAAAATATCTGAAAATAATACATATTGAAGTACAGACAACTACAGCGTAGGACTTCATTTTTGTTCCTGGTTTTTCCATGGGCATGTTGGAACCTGAGAGGCAGTAATGCGCCAAGGTTGTGTCCAGCCTGCCGACACACAGAAAAGAAGGGAATAAGATCCCGTTTTGATTTGCACCCGTGAATCAGATGGCATGCAACCACCACACGTCATTGAGAAGTCTTTGGGGATACTTTTTGTAAAGTAAGTAAGTAAATAGTGGATGTGCACAAACGATTGTACTTCAGGCTGCTAGGCCTGGATGACTGACATATCACTATATCCTACACGCTACCCCTGCATAATCCAGCACACCACTTGTGCCACCTTTAGTCAAAAAAGTCTGGACACACCACTGGGTTTTTCCTACTTGACTCGAGAAATTCCTTTTTATGACCCATTGCTTCGTTGGTTTGCTGCACATCAGCAACATGCTTTCTTTTTTAAACCAAACTGCAGAATATAAGCAAGTGCTCTCTCTCTCTTAATATTACTACACTTAGATGATTATCATGAAACAGGAGAAAACAAAATAATCCTGACTCAAAGTCAACTGTGAGGAATTCATCTGCAGCAGGACTTTACAACCTCTAATGGGAAATAATTGGCTGAGGTGCTGACAGAAGAATCCATTGTGTTTTTTCCTTCACAAAGGTACACTTTGTTTATGATCAAAATGTGGACCATTCATTCATTCCTCATTCTGTTACAATTAGCCCAGCTGGACTCAAATGAACCTGGACTTTCAGGTGCAACACAGAAACATGCAGAATACTGCAGGCTACAGTGTGTAAATACAAAACATATAAACGTAAAAACTTGTTGTTGCGCTGTGGACCATTGTGAAGAGGTTCAGTGGTGCTACAAACAAATGCAGAGTGACATAAACCAACAATTATGCTTAAAATTTCCTTTTCCACCCCAGAAATTCAACAAAACCTAAACGGTGACAAAAGCAGCGTAGTTTGTACAATAAATGGTGGATGGAACCATTGTGACATAACTGATTTTTTTTGTGAACTGCTGTTCTGAGGTTTAGAGTTTATCATCATGGCCATTGTCATCTTGGTTTTTGGGCGCTAAGTGATAATGGGTGCGTTGAGAATCACATACTTTAGCTTTTTTAGTTGTACTGTGAACTTCAGCTGTCCTCACAAAATACATACTGTTGCATGCAGTATGCACACAATTGGGACATATCACCCTGTCATGATAGTGGGCCTTGAACTTTAACTCTGTTGCTCTTATATTTGTAGCAGCCTTTGGACAAAATTTTAAAGTAACCTACAAGTTGAGCAAGAATGCTTCCTAAGCGATTCTAAGGTGATATTTGTTCAAATATAGTAATACATAACTGTACACAGCAGGTGCAAAACTAGGCCCAGTACTTACACTGCTGTGCGCTGTCATCTGTCATTGCAGCATTTTTAATTATTTCAAATCAGCTGTCAAATGTTTGTGCTCTCTCGGCTTTGTTTATATTTATATGAGAAGCTTGTGATCGGAGGGTCCTGGGTTGAAACCCCTGACTGGCAGGATTAGTCTGGATGGTGAAAGTTAAGGTAGCTGCTTGCCCCACCTGCATTCCACCACTGAGGGCCTTGAAATCTGTACTTGTAGATAAGACTGTTGTTGTACTACCCTTAAAACCCCTCAAAAGCTTGATCTTGGTCTCAGTCTTGGCACATTCTGGTATTGTTCTTGGTCTCAGTTAGTGTGGTCTTGACCTCAACACTAGTAAAGAATAATAAGGCTTGCAGGGGAGCAACCAGAAAAAACTCCATGGAGATGTTTTGGATCTTCAGTGGATTTAAAAACCTGTAAAACACAACATGTCGTCTGGCTTTTCTGTTGACACTGATGCAGCTACACATGCACTGCTGTCCATCCTTAACATCCCCTGTTAGATTCAAATAAAGTAAATTAAATATGAATTCCAAATGAGGACTGTGTTCGCGAGGATTTATTCATAATGTTCACGGAGGTCGAGGGAACGAATGATTTAAGAATCTTTGATCAGGGTAATTGAGACAGCAGCTTGGCGGCCTGATAAAAGAAGCTGTTAACACCGTTTTATCTGGGGTGTAACTCTACTCAGATGAACCTGAGGTTTGTGGCTGGACCATTCAGTATGCCACTTCATTGTCTGCAGCCTTGCCAGTGGATATAGCTCAACCCTGCATATTACAAGATACTTATCAGCTTCGTCTCACACAGTTCGAAGTGAGCGGAGGCATCCACACAATGACTTTTTCTCTCTCTGTCTCTGAGAATCCTTATTGTCTGGTTTTCTCATGTAGCTAACAAGTGCTAGCGCTTTTCATCCACAGTTGTCCGCCCCTCAAATTCTCTGCCTCTTGTTTCCTGGCATTACCCGGTTCTGGAAGCCAACCTGCTTTGGCTCTGCCTCTGTCGAGCTCTTGGCAAAGACAGTCACATGATTGTGCTATAACATGAGAGCATCCTGTTAGCTCACAGCTTTTGAATAATAACCAATGTTGAGTTATGAGGCTCTGTTGTTGGCCAACTGATGATTCAATGATTCAGTTAGCTTCTTCTCACTCTGACTGGCTGATCACTGGTTGTCAGGTGGAATCACATCGACTGGACGTCTTTGGTGCATTGATGACTTTTTAAGTTACCAAGATGTCCTCTGTGGTGAAGTTTAGTTACCATATAGTCAGTGCAACGTCCAGCTGAGTCCATTGTTTGGAAGATTCACAGTGAGTGAGTCGTCGTGTTGAGGCGGTGATCAAGTAGCTGCTTTGCAACTGGTTCCTTTTAGCTCGATATTTGATCCAATATTGAGCTAAAAGGAACCAGCGGGAGGAGACAGATAAGTCATCTGTCTCCTCCCGCACGCTTCACCCAGGCGCCACCCCTCACCTAAAACCAAACAGAGTATTTCCAGTGGACTACAATGTGTCTGACATTGGCAGTCTGTTGTGTGCTACATGAGTGAAGTGTTCAGACCTGTTTCTCCACTTCTCTGAGTTCTTGTAAGACTTTTGAGGTTTGCCCCCTGTACTCTGTTGAATTATATTATCTCTGCACTTCTGTCGTTACAGTAGTGATATGTGTTTTTTTGGTGGGAGGATGAATGTAACTGGTCTAAGTCAACATTCTTAATGGACAAACCAAGCAAAGTGGAGTAAGAACTGAAAATATTTAGGACCCCATATCTTCTGCAAAAGAAGAGCAGCAGTTTGAAGATTTAACCCCTGAATTTTTTGTCTTTGTCTCAAACCACATCCAAGCTCATTATTCCCATATAGAAATTATGTGATTTTGTTTTTAAAGGATCATACTAGTCTATTTTTCAATTCTCACCATTAGCAGAGATCGCCTTTATCTTACACAAATGTTGTTGTTAAAATTCATTTATGTGTATAATCAACCCCGCTCACAGCCATTTATGTTGTAACAGGGTAAAGAAACGCTATAGGACATGTGAAAGTTGCTAGGTATGGGTAATTCACCCTTCTAAAGAGAACATTGCTGAGTAAAGAGAGAGAGGAGCCGGGAGCCGTTGAGACAAAAATAATTACACCTGTAAAAATAGTTCCTTGCAAGTGCTGCCTTCTTAGCTCGAATATTAGCATGAAGAAGGATTTTGACACAGACGTTCTTTTTGACTAATGTTGTCTCACATTCTCAGGTACTTTCTGTACATTTATTGAATATGGACATAATGTAAACAAACACAATATCTCACAACAAAAGCTATTTCGGGAAAAATGGGTGGGATTTATATAACTTTTATGTGACCAATGTTGGCAAAGGACAATGACATGTAGTAACACAGGTATGCTCCTTTAACAGTTTTGTGTTTGATTCCCAGCTTGCTGAAACATGGAGACGAGTGCTTTGAACCTGAGTCCTGCCCCTGCCTGTGGAAAGGAAAGGAGTATTACCCTGGTGACAGAGTCTCCTCCCCTTGCCATCAGTGGTAAGCATTTCTTGGAACAGAGCCACAGTGAACTCCTTATAAATCTTTATTTATTAAAGTATGAAGTCTGGTATTCCCACATCATATTTGTGCTTTTAATTCTCCTTTTCTTCCTTCAGTGAGTCCTCATCCATTTTGTCATGGCATCCAAATATATAATGTCCTCAACAATCATCCAGCAATATCATCTGCCAACAATATCTGTCAGATTTAAGACAAATCTCCACCTGTGTTGCTAATTTTTCAAACTCAGATTTGGACTGAAAGCACCAAATCCTGAGGTTGTCAGAGCAGCAAAAGTGGCCACCTGATATCCATAATTCTCAGTTATCACAGGACAGAAAAAGGCCTGGAAACAGAGCAGGGCCTTGTATGTCTCTTTGATTCCCTCAGCTTCAAACTGTTCAGAGCTGCTGAAAGGAAACACTCTCCCAGCGATCTCAGTCATTCTCCCATCCTTCCATTTCTTCTTCAAGCTGCAGCCAGCGAAGAAGATGTGGATGACAGCCTAATAGCTCAATGAGCAGTGATTCAGCCTTTGACAATTCACCCACCGCTTTCTGCCTGCTTTAAACCTGAAGCTCTCGACAAAAGGAGGCCATTAGAGATGAAAAAACTGTCTTTGCACTAAGTGGGAACAAGTTGATGCAGAATCACTGAAGCTTTGCTGTCTTTGTAGCGTCTGCCAGCATGGGATGTTCCAGTGTGTGTTTCATCCGTGTCCATCCATGTGTACGGCCTACGGTGATCGCCACTACAGGACGTTTGATGGGCTGCTGTTCGACTACGTTGGTGCATGTAAAGTCTATCTAGTAAAGGTACTAAAAGTATTTATTCATAGTGAGAAAACCAAAACTATGGTTTGCATATTTTTCACTTTTAGCTTTTTATTTGTACACCTAATACTTATTGTTTTTGTGGTTAATTTTGGGGTAGATGGTTTATTAGTTTTTCTCAAATACAAATTAAAATCTGATTTTTTTGTTAATGTGAGGACAACAGCACAAAACCACCTGACTTTATGTTCCTGCACAAAACTTTTCTCTCTCTCTCTAAGTGTGTTTTCTCTCCTCCACAGGGGCGCCCTGGTAATTTAGTTGGTAGAGTGGGCGCCCCATTTACAAAGGCTGTGCCCTCGCTACAGTGGCCGCAAGTTCGATTGCACCCTGTGGCCCTTTGCTGTGTGTCAGTCTCTCTGTCTCTCTCTCTCTCTCTCTCTGTCTCTCTCTCTCTGTCCCCTATTTCCTGTCCAATCTTTCAGCTGTCCTGTCAGTAAAGGAACAAAAAACTCAAAAAATATCTTTTAAAAAGAAATTGTCTCCTCCACAGAGCAGCGCTGATGTGATGTTCAGTGTAGCAGCAGAGAACGTCGACTGTTTCGACAGCGGAGTCATCTGCAGGAAGTCTCTGTTGATCAGCATCGGCAGATCTTTCTTAGCGTTCGATGATGAAACCGGGAAGCCAGTAAGAGTCACTTTGACTATATTTCCTACATTTGGTAAAGAATGGCACTGAACAATTTTTGCTGTTGTTACCTTTAAAGGATCATATCAGTATTCCTTCATGTCATTGTCCTTTGTCAACATCAGTCACATTGGTTACATAAACCCCGCCCGTTTTTCCCCAAATAGCTTTTTCTATGAGATATTGTGCTTGTCTACATTTTGTCCATATTCAATAAACGTTACAGAAAGTACCTGAAAATGTGTAACGTTATTTCAAAAGAACGCCTGTGTCAAAATCCTTTTTTATGCTAATATTCGAGCTAGAAAGGCAGCACTTGTAAGGAACTATTCTTCCAAGTGTAATAACTTTTGTCTTCACGGTTCTGGCTCCCTCTCTTTGCTCAGTGATTTTTGACCAAATAAACACAGATGTTCTCTTTAGAAGGGAGAATTATTTATACCAAGCAACTTTCACGTGTCCTGTAGTGTTTCTATACCCTGTTTCAATATGAATGACAGTGAACGGGGTTTAAAAATTCAGTCTCAGATCTACTGAAGTATAGACATTGGTCAAATTTGAAGAACAAGATTTATAGAAGACAGGGGTGATCTCTGCTGATGGTGAAGTCAAAAATTGACTGCTATGGTCCTTTAAGACTCATTTTCGTATTTGATTTCATTAGGAAAAACTTTTGAGGATATTTCAGCCAAGTTAAGCTGCTTGTGTCTTTGCAGAATCCGTCAAGTGTGATTGACAGGAAGCAGCAGATGTTTATCTGGCCAGCAGGATATTTCACAGTGGTTCATTTCCCTGAAGAGGACGTGACTGTCCTCTGGGACCGAAAGACCACTGTCCACATCCAGGTTGGACCTCATTGGCAGGTAAGACGCTGGCTCAGTGCCTTTATCTGATCAAGTGGATAGTTCAGGGTCAGGAATTTAGGCTGAATTTAGAACATTAATCGATACTCAGTCTAAAATGAGCTAAAGGTAAAATATTTACAATTAACATTAATATTAACATTAACAATAAATCTACAATTTTTATCAATCCTGTCATTTCTCCCTCTCTTTGTTGTCCCTGAAGAGGATAAATAATATTTGAGGCTGAGCTTGTCAGTTAACTTTTGAATTTGGAAACAACAGTTGACTAAACAATCTCAAATACATTGCTTATTTAGGAACTTTCGACTGCAGCGCATGGTCTTCATCAGCAGAGTGTTATCAGTTGTAGATGTCCGAATTTTTGTCTCTGAGCACTCTGGAGTTTTTATGAATGCTGGCTGAAAATCCGAGCTTGACAATAAATTCTGAATAATATGCAACTGAGCAAGCTCCTATCTGCTGAAGAAGACCATGTGAAATGGTTGAAAGCTAAAGAAGAAGCAAGTTAGTGGTCATTGAGTTCAAATTGTTTTGTCAAATTTGAGAGATTTGTTGTCTGCTTATATGGCAACTAACAGAAAAAACATAAATATTTTAATGACTTAGACTCTCATGGTGAGTGATTTCTTCCTCACTCGTCAGCGGGAGGAATCCTCAGCAGCAGTGCACTCAGTGCTGCCATTACTGGTCAGATGCTGTATTACAACAATGCTGCATTAGGAGCTTAGACTGTCACTTCAGTCCTGTTGTTCTACCTTGTTAAATAACAGACAGTGAGGTTCAGTCCGAATAATAATAATCTCTGATCACTTGACTGGAACTTTTTGAAAAGGATTCAATAATATTTGGTGGATATAAACACATGACAAAGGATCTGGTTAAAGACAGATGTTGATGATGTGTTCAGGGGAAGCTCAGTGGGCTGTGCGGGAACTTTGACACGAAGACTGTAAATGAGATGAGGACGCCCGACAACATCGACTCCCCAACAGCACAGGAGTTTGGAAACAGCTGGACAGCAGCAGAGGTGAGTGGAACGTCAACTGTATCACCTGCAGTCTGCAACTGAGTGCTGAAGTTCTAAAGTGAGACTAAACTAAATCTTATTATGTATCTGCTTGTTCCACCAAATCACTGTGGAGTGATGTCGTAATGACAGAACAGCAAAAAGTTATGACAAAAATAAGAAAAGATTTTATTTAGTCACTGTTGTTTTTATCAGATTACCACTGTACCACTTTTGTCAAGTCTCTTAAACTACTTCTAGCAAATTAAAAATGTTTTTTAAATCTTACCACTTAACTTCTATTCAGAAGTTGTAAATTAACATCACTCCGTATGTGCAAATGTGTGTGTTCAGTGTGTGAACAGTCCAGATATCAGACACCCCTGCAGCCTCAGTCCGCTCAGAGAGCCTTTTGCAAAGCGTCAGTGTGCTGTCCTGCTCAGCGAGGTTTTCCTGGCCTGCCACCCAGTGGTGAGTAAGAGAATAGCAGCAGCTGTCTCGCCTGCAGTTTGGAATCTTTGTCTTTCTTTCTTCCTCTCAAGTTTGTTTTCTCGACCCCAGGTTTCCCTAAGTCCTTGTCTTTGAAATTTTTGTGAGAACAGTGAGGTTTTTTTTGTGGATGAAGTGCTAAATAGGGTTTGTTTTTCTCTGTGTTCAGGTGGATGTCACCTGGTTCTACATGAACTGCCTGGCAGACACGTGTGCCTGCAGTCATGGAGGCGACTGTGAGTGTTTCTGCACCAGTGTGGCCGCGTACGCCCAGCGCTGCTGCCACCAGGGTGTCCCCGTTGACTGGCGTGCTCCGTCTCTGTGCCGTAAGTCTGAACGCAGGGAGTCAAGAAATCATATAAATCTGAAGCTGATAACCACCTTCAATAATAATTCTAATTTTAATAACAATAATTAATCATTAATAAGATAAGTATAAGCAACAGCTTAAATAATCTTTATAGAATACAGTATTTCTCATTAAAAAGTAGTACATAAATATATTAGCACTTTGTAATGTATATTAACATAACCAATATTATTGTAAATAATTTTCTCTGTGTTTTCCTCTGCAGCGTATGACTGTGAATTCTACAATAAAGGTATGTCAGTGTCTTCAACTGCTTTTGCAGGTTTCAGCTTTTTAACTCAAAGAATTTTTTGCTTTCTGACAGCCAGAAATGGAATAAAATATTCATAATAATGTTTTCATTAGTGCATAATCACAAGAAAATAAGAACTGTTGTGTTTTTATAACCTTAGTACGAGCTCTTTAGATCTACAAAGGGAGCAAGCCCTCTTCACAGAGTCTGTCATGTTGCACGGCAATGTTTCCACAGTAGCCTAGAAGAGACAAAACAGTTTTATGGCCACTGCTGGCTTTTCTTCAAGCTTGGGGAGGGGGAGGATAAGCTGTGGGATATTCAGTTGTTTACGTTCTGCAACCTCACCACTAGATGTCACTACACACTGAACCTTTGATGTGATGCATTTTGATTTTCCTGGAACAGAAATGAACAAAAACAAGTGGCAGGTAGCTGCAGTGGGATTTGTTGTATATGAACTAAAACTACATGAATCCTCTTTACCATAAGCACTGCTGCACTAACATGGCCTCCTGTGTGCAGTTCTGGGTAAAGGTCCCTTTAGGCTGATCCCCTTCAGGGATCGGACGGCGTTGTTGGCGGCCGGCAGGTCCAGCGGCTCTGTGTTCCTGCAGCGAGGCAATGTCAGCTCCACTGCAGCTCCTGGAGTCCTCTCACAGTTCATGATGACGCCGGGCCTCAGCAGAGCCCGACCACACGGTAATTTGATTTAAACTTTCAGTTTTATGCATCAGAAAGAAGTAACATTTGGCTTTTTTAGGTGTGTTTATTATTTTCTTCCATGTGGATAGAAACAAAATTCAACATATAATTGAGAATTCTTAATTTATTACAAGAGCACAGTGCAGGAACGTCCTTGAATAAAACCTTGTGAATCATGGAACTGTCTTTGAATTTGGTGGGTAAGTGAATGTGGGAACCTTGCAGTTAGTTGAGAGGCTTTATAGTTTTATTTTACAGTCATTTAGTGTCGCTGTGGGTGAAAGAAGAACTGTCCTATTTTCTAATACAGGACACGCTAGATGCCGAATCAGTGCATGAAAGAGAACTTCTGTTGTGGAGTTTGGGAAAGTTTGATCGGTGTGTAGATACCACAGCGATATGTTTTCCCGTCAGCAGTATACAGAGTGAGAGACACAGAATGTTGTCCTTTTCCAGTTACCTTCATGCCAAAATAAATAATCTCCTTAAGAGTGAAATATGTGAGTGTTTTCTGATCTCCCATCTTTGTGCTCACAGTCATGTTACGCAACAAAAACATTTTAGGTATTTGTGTAAGACAGAATGCAAACTCTGACAGCGTGTGTGTTTTTGAACTCGTTGCACAACCAACTTTTCACATTGACCTGCCGTGACTCAACAGTGATATGCTACCACTGCCTTTGCTACTGACAGAAGGTGATTTAAGGGGGGCTTTATCTGCAGCAGAGCGAGTTCGAGGTCAGAATATTTTAGTCTTCCTGACTCATTGATCCTTTATCTGACCTAGGTTTGTGAGAGTTAGAATCAGTGTCCTCGACTGAATCAGCAGTCTATAACTGTGTTGTGTACTGACATGTGCTGTACATGGGACCAAAGCAGCAGATGGATCCCTGAACAGCAGAGTGGTCGACAGAGCTCACTGCATCATACAACCGATTGTTGCATCATACAACCTTCCTGTTTGCCAGCTGATCTTCTTTCCTCGCTGTCCCTCCCCCTTTAGCTAATATGAATATCAGAAAGTTTAATCTAACTGATCTGACTGAAAACCAGCCTGCTGGTGTTTTCCTCCTCCACTGGGGCGGCTGTGGCTCAGTAGGTAGAGCACGTCGTCGACCAATCAGAAGGTTGGTGGTTTGATCTCCTCCAGTCTACATGTCGAAGTGTCCTTGGTCAAGTTACTGAACCCCAAAGTGCTCCCATTAGTGTGTGAATGTGTGTGAATGCTAATGAGCATGTTGGCTCTGTGTCACTTGCCCTTAGAGTGTGAATGTGTGCGTGGGTGAATGCTGACTTGTGTTCTAAAGCGCTTTGAGTAGTCGCCATATAAGGCACTATATAAATACAGTCCATTAACCATTCCACTGTTTCCTCTGCATTGAGCAGTGTTTTGAATGATTTAAGTGTCCAAATGAAAACACTGATGGATGATATGGACTTCCATTGACTTTCAGCGGCAGAAGAGTTCAGAGATCCAATTGCCAAATGCTAATATGGCAATCTGAGCTGCAGGCTGGTCATCAAGCCAAGACTGAGCTAGCTGCTCACGCTGTATAGTGCATCTTAGACACAAGACTGATTAACAGGAGGAACAGAGACACATTTTGCACTCTTAAAACTTTTTTTCATTGTTGTCGACAAGTTCCTAGACATGCAGAAATGCATTCATCATTTTTGAAAAAATCAAATGGATTTTTAGCTGTGACCAGCAGCTCTGTCATTCAGTTGGTTTGTCCACAAGAAAAGGAAGACGTGTGTTTGTGTTCAAACTTGGCTAAAAGAGGGAGTAGCGATGGGTGTGGTCTATTGGAAAAAGGCGCATAACTTCCAAATGGATTCATAGACTTGCATAAGATTTAGTGGAAACGTTGGTCATGAGCCAAAGGACAGCTGATTAACTGTTTGGGCCACCTTGCAAAAAGGAGGTGTGGCAGTGGGAGTGACCTGTAACAAAAAGGTGTACAACTTCTGAACTGATTCGTGTAACATGATAAAACTTTGTAGAAAGCACACGTACACAAATACGAACACACACACACACACACACACACACACACACACCCACCCACCCACACACACACACACACAAACACACACACACTATAA
>JAQLOL010000001.1:32162275-32189240 GCA_029783665.1 Naso thynnoides
TGTGTGTGTGTGCCTGCGCGTTTGTGTGTATGTGTGTGTGTGGGGTGCTTGGCAGAGGTTCATAAAGGGATTTGGCGGTGTATTGTGCTGAAATTTCGGATCAAGTTGCGAGTTTACTTTCACTTTCACAAAGTTACCTACTGGGGCTTTAGGATAATTTTTTCTTTACAAGTTGAGTAACTCTTAAAGCTGGGGTAGGCAACATCTTGAGATGAGCTAGCTGTAGCATGATATTCCTAAGGAAGTAACTCAGCTGCACCCTGCCTTCCCTGTTTTTGCTCCAGGTTGCGTTTTTTTTTTTTTGTTTGTTTGTTTTGTTTTCTAATTGGTTGTTGCTCTCTCTTTAAAGTTCAGTTTACAGCAAAGATTCACAACAGGATGAAACAGTTGCAGGTAAAGTTGCAGCGGAGTAAACTGGTCTGTCTAAGGTGGACTCAAGCCAATTGACAGTGTCACCTGCAGGCACTATTGTTGCCAGAGGCCGTTTTTAGGAAGTTTCGCGGCATAGAGCAGTCAATAGGAACACTCTCTGAAATTACCATGATTGGCTGAAAGTCCCAACACAGTCTGAATAGAGTCAAGGAGAGGTGAACCAAGGTAGTTAGAAAACTTTTAATGTAGAAAAGTAACACACACGAAATGCTTTAGTGAGGTGCTGATCACTGGTAGTACACTAAAAGTGAAAAAAGTGTTGCTCACTCTGGCTCCATATGCAGTTTTCTTTAATTTAATGACTTTTCGGCCCTCGGGCCTTCTTTAAGATTAATCACTGTTATGGAACTTTTGCCCGATGATACCAAAAATAAACTGTCTAACTCAGTTTTAATTATAAATTGTCCTTATTGTATTGATTTTAACAAAAGTTTTACAAATCAGTTAGAAGCTTTTATGATGCAGACTTTGGGGTTTACCAGGATGTGAGTTGACATTTTAGTAAAAGATTCGGTTTGTGTGTGTTGCGTGTATTTTCTGTCAGTGTTGCTTACTTGGTTGGTTTCAATTAATGAGGAGTGACACCTGCATGGACTATTCTAGCCTCTGGGCCAAAGATGACTTTACTCCCTAACATTTACACATCATCACTTATCCTTTTTACACTGCGTACTTGAGAGTTATACTGGGGACAATAACGGAGGTAAAACTGAATAATTAAGACTTGTTTCATTTCATTTTTCACTTCTTTGCCTCTTTTTTATGCCATATAAATTCAAAATCATTGCAAATCTTCACCTTATTCATGCCCACAGCAAGAGATGTGTTTATGTGTCATAAGTCATATTAACCTCTCCAAGTCATCTTATTTTCTAATATTTTATCCTGCTGCAGAACAATCACACGCTCACATTTACACACCGTCCTTCAGCTTTTATTCACCTGGAATGATTCTGAAATGACATTACCGATGACAGCAAGGCAATAACAAAAGTACAAAAACTTGGTTGAAAAACAATAAATCAATAAGCCTCGCCAACATATCCTGTTACATCCCTGACTCCTTGACACCTGAAGCTCATTAAACACAGCCTAACGTCAACTTTAGAAGAAGGAGAGTACACAGAGGCTTGCCTTTTCACAGCCTATCACAATAAGAGCTACTGAGCAACCTTGATATATTGTATATACTAGAAATAAATATGATTGTCCTTTAATCTGATTTTATTATACTGGGGAGTCCCGCTGGCAAATCTACTGAGGGCTGATAGCCTGTAATCTTATTGCAGCGAGTGCGGTGTGTTTCATATCCCCTTCTTGATGGTGTTTTATCATGTCAGGACTATTATTGCTCATATTGGTATATGTGTTTCTGCATTTATATGCGCCGGTGTATATAACCTAATAAATCGAGTTATTGCACATTCTTGCGTCTGTTTGCATATGTATGTGTGCATGTTTACGTGCACCCTGAAGTCCCTCCGGCTGGGATGTGGGTGCTAATTTTGCCCCACAGTGTGCAGCACTGCTTTGAGGGTTCTGCTCTGTTTATGAACCAGGCATATTGACCCAATTTGTGGCCTTGGCTCTCTCTCTCTCTCTTTATCTGTCTCTCTCTCTCTATTTTCTCCCTCCATCTCTCCCTCTTTGTCCACCTGGTGGGGCATATTGTGAGCCTGCATGGCTGGAGAGATGGGTGCACTCAGACTGAACTAAACGCCATACGCATCATTGAGCAGTATTACCAACCTCTTCCCACTCATCACTCTTGCTGGGTGCTGCAGGTGTATGTATGTGTGTGTGTGTGTGTGTGTGTGTGTGTGTACAGTATGTCCCTGTGTAGAGAGCTCGGTTAACTAGAAGGTCTAATAAATCAATCTGCCTGTCCACTGTCTCCTCCCTTCTTTTACTCTTACCTATTCCCCCATTACTCCTCCCTCCTCCTTCCTCCCCGCTCATCTTTTTTGCTCCCTCCATCTCTTCCTCCTCGTCCCTCGCTCTGTTCATGTCTCTCCTTTAAGTCCTGTAATTCCTCTTTTAAAGCTCAGGGGGTGGTGTTGGAGGCATTATGTGCCTCCTGATAAATCACTGTCTGGGAGCAGGTCAGAGTAACATTGCCATCTGCAGATCAACTTACTGTGTGTGTGTGTGTGTGTGTTTGTGTGTGTGTGTGTGTGTATGTGGATTTTCTGGCATAGTATTGCTCTCTTGGATGTACACCTAACAGTGTGTATTTGTGTGCATGCATATGTACATGTGTCACAGGTATTTGTGATTGTGATATTATGTGCAGTGCTTGTGTGTGCATGCATGCACTACAAAAAGCAACTGCAGTTTCTGGCCAGTACGGATCTCCCTGTCCTGCTGAATGGTGGCTGATTGAGACACATGGACTGCCTTTGTGCCCTGATCTAGTTGCCATTGATTACCTATCAGGGTTTTTGATTGCATCCTGGAAGTAATTCTTTTAAATAGGCCCTAATGGCCTCCAATCTGGGCTGATGACGACCTCAGAGAGTCCAATCGCAGATCCATTTAGGCTCTTTCAGACCCCTCCATGTACACTCTGAAACTCTCACTCATTCCTCACATTCCCCTCTGTCGCTACCACCACTTCCACCTCTCTGCCTTGCTCAGTGTCAGCTCCACATTTTTACCCGCACACAAAAGCACAGTGACAATGAAAATCTGCCCCACACTTTGATATAGAGACCATACACATCTTTTAAAGCACAGACTGGGTTTTAGTAAAGATTAGAGAAGCTGGTGATGGTAGCAGGTGAGCAAAGTAATTGAGAATGACAGTGAGAAGACACAGTAAAGGCTGAGAGGGACACAAATAGAGTGTAATCCTGCTTTTAAAAGAAAAAGATGAAGTAAGAGGGAGAAAGTCAAGGCTTCAGAGCTGCCAGAGAGGAGGAAAACTAAGCGAGGGAGAAAGAAGAGGTATGACAGATCTGTTAGGGATAAGGGAGTGAGGGGAGGAGGAGGATGGGGGCTGGTCGTCAGTATGTCAGGCTGTGTTATTAGAGTCTGAGGGTTGGACGGAGGCATGAGAAGGAGGAAGAAGAGGTGGAGGAGGAGGGGAGTTCAGCAGACAGGAAGAGGGCTCGCCGTCTAATCCTCCAATTTTCTTACATTACGGCTCCCCCCTTTCTCTCCATCTCTGTCCTTCTCTCCGCCACCACCACCGCCACCCTCTCCTCTCCTCCTTCCTCCACTCTCCTCTTCCCTCTCCCTCCCTGCTGCCAGACCTGTGTCGACAAATGAAACTGGAGATAGCGGCAGCTTCACAGAGATTGACTTGAAGGAGTAAAACACACACAGAAAAAAGAGAGAGCGAGACATAGACCTCCTGCACCTCTGACAACATAAATGTACCTAGAAAACCCCAGTGGCTCAATCATCTATTGCTCTGAGCTGGACACAAGAAAAGCTGTGTGTGGGTTTCTACATGTGCTATATGCTTTTCACAAACTTTCCCCCTCTTCAAATAGAAGAAATGTAAATGCAGCTATGATTTTAGCAATGCACAGAGAAAATGCAGCCATCTCTAATGTGAAAGCTGCCCTAACCATGATCAATAACTTCCTGCTGATGAGGAGAAAAACCTGATGACAGAATATTAAATTAAAGAGATTGTTTTACGGCAGCAATGTATTAACGGATCACTTAGCAGAATTACGGAGCAATGATGACAAACAAGGCTCCTTTGCCAGGCAATTCTGTTTGTTAATATGCTGAACCTTGTTTATTTATTGATAGATTTCTTTCTTCTTGTTTATTTTATTTAAGTCCTATACATACTCGACTTGACACTGATTTGATGAATGGTTTCTGTTGATTAAATCTAGGCTTTTGGATAGGGATGAAGCTAAGCTTTTAAGGGAATTAAACTCACAAATTCAGAGTAAAGCTCCTACAATTTACTGTCGATTTCCTGGGACTAACAACAATCAAATCCAACAGTGCAGGAGGCTGCCCTTGAATGTTTTTTTTCCTCAGGTGAAGACAGCAGATACCATCCCCCCTCTGTTGCTACTAACAAACCCATTCCAAATTTGCTCAGTCTTGACCTTTCCTTCTTTTTGTGTCTAATTAGCAGTAAACAAGCTGACTTAATCTTTTTTTATTCCCTCCAGAATAAAAGTTTACACAATATTCTCATCCTCAACTCTTCACCACAATTTAGTGAATTTCCATTTCCCCGCCCTCTTGATTGATTTGTATTCCAGTCACTTCTCATTGGGCGAGGCAGAACCCTGACTGAGTGGGACTAATTTGCCATGCTAATGAGATGGCTCCTACAAACAGAGCCAGCTGGAGACCAGAGTAAATGATCCTGTCATCAGTCAAGAACACAAACATGGCTAACAGCTAATTAGCTCGCGGCAGTTTGTGGAGGTGACATTCTATCTGATCTGTGCCGCGGTAGAGAAGAAGAAGAAAAGAAAGGGAGGGGGGAACAATAAAGGGGAGAGGAAAGGGGAGAAGGGAGGTTTGGCTTGCTGATGAATTTGCCTTTTTGTTTTTCCAAACACATGCGATGTAAAACACACACACATGCGCTTGCAGACACATACACACAGGCAGACATCCACAACTTCCCCCCATTTCCTTTGCATTACGCCCTGCAATGGGGATAAGAGCAAGTATGCGCCATCAGAATGAGAGCAGGAAAATATGCTAAGCAGACAATCAGAGGTGTACCCCCTGGTGCTAAACAGCCAATCATGGCTGTCCCAGTGTGTGTCACCAGCCAGCAGGAGGCAGAATTAGTCCTGGTTAGCAGCCAGAGCCCCGCCGAGTGGCTGATTAGTCTTTTAGACTGAAGAGCAGACAGAATGTTAAAAGTCCAACATATCTGAGTCTCTTCTGCACAGCAGACAAAGGCTTTTTCATATTGAAAAAAGTTACCAGCTTCTTTGTTGCCTTGTGAATGTCATAGACTAAACTGAAAAATAATTAGCCTTACTAATGTTATATACACAGCTTTAAGCATGCACTGACAGATTTGATTTTCTACGATGGAACAAACATGGATGAAAGTATATAGCATGACCCCCATTTTTAACATTTATAAGCAGTGTATAAAGTTTTGACAAATGTCTATGATACACTAGAATGCAATTGATAGCGTATATCAGTGTGTATGAATGCATTTATCAATAACTGTTACTTCTCCTGTGGGCACTTCCAATGGGTGGCTGGTAAATAAAGACATAATCAATGACAATATATTAAAACAAGTTCTGTTTACAAATAATTATTATAGATAACAAACACAAATATAAAATATTCTTAGATTTGCCCATAACTAGCATGTGTAAGCATTTATCAAAAGATTTTCGTATCGCTTATAAATAGCCTACTACAGATATACCTAAAGAGCAGATGTGTACAATAATGCCACCTGTTGAATGCACAGAATGAACCATAATCAGATGGGGGGAAGCAGATCACCACAGTAACCGCTAACTGCTGTTCACCATACTCTTTATTAATGTAGGCTAGTTATCTTTGGCTGAAGCTGGTAGCTATTGTCAGCTAGTTAGCTCAGTTAACTGTGCAGCAAGTGGTTTTATTAGCTAATCGGGGTTGCCTTATTTTGATTTTGATTACAATGATTACAAAATCAATGTAATTTACAGCAACTATATCCAGGACTCTGACTCCAGTGATGATGAAGACACAACAAGAGAGGCGTGAAGGGGGTGGGGGGTGGGGGGTGGTTGCTACAAGAAGGTTGTGCACCAGCAGAATGTAGAGCTAAAACAGCTAACGCTAACTCTGCGGATTAAGGGAGTTGGTGCCTGTTGGATCAGTAGAAGGACAAACCAAAACAGCTCTGGTAAGTTTATTCATGTATCTGTGCAGTTTGATAAAGAGTTTTTTACAATGAGTTAACAAGGCAATTAGCCTAAGTTCACCTTGGTTCAGTAAAAAATCAGAAATTTAGAAGGTGTACGGCTGTATTTGTTTAATTTAAAAAATAAGAGTAATTTTTTTTTCACATTTTGTGAGTTAAATTTGTTTATTTATTAGACTAAAAAGCCAAGTGAGCTTGTGAACAATAGCAAACTCTCCTGCTCACAAACATCTCCCAGCTGGGGCTAACTGTTTAGCAATAAGAATTGAAAGTTTTGTTCATAATTTTGTCTTTTTTTATGTTTTAAACAAAAATTCCGGCTATATCTCACAAATGCCCTCTTTGCGATAAAGTATTAGTCATTATACTTTTTCGACAATGTCTGTCTAAGCTACTGTCATGTACATTTTGATTAACTCAATGCATTACTTGGACCCTCAGGATTTCTTTTTTCAGCTGTTCCCGATGTCACCACTTCCCCGGTAATTAATTGTTCTTCATCTAGGTCTGTCTCCATTTTTTCTGCTTGCAGCATCTCGACATGTTTGTCATCTGGTCGCTCCATGCTATTTCAGTTTTTATCAGCACAAACACTTTGCATCCATCCATTTGTAACCTAATAAAGAAATGGCAGCAATCTGTACGTTCCTTTCGGGGGACTGGATGACTTTGAGCACCAGATGCTGATGTTCCCCCAGAGTCGTTACTGTGATGGAGCTGATCCTTAACTGTCTTCAATAAAGACACACACTTCCTCTCACACACACACACACACACACACACACACACAAACAAGCACACTCTCCCCTCGCTCACTCAGTGTGGAGGCAGGATTAACCTGCTGGTAGCAGAGTAAATCCAGAGCTGCCTCCACCTCACTGTCTGTGTGTCTGAGGAGGCCTGGTTATCCCTTCACACAAGCTCCCCGTTCAAAGGGGCGGCCGCCGGGGATTAATGACGTGTTAAAGGGGCGAGCATGGCGGATTCAGATGCAGCTTGCTGTAAGGACAGGAGATTTAAAAACACGGAGCAGTGGTTAGTGCTTATTGAAGTATGATTACCCCCAACACACACACACACACACACACACACACACACACCCACCCACCCACACACACACACACACAAACACACACACACTTTCATGGCTTGCCCTGCCCCCTACCGTAACTCATCAATTGTTTGTCTCTTGTGGTAGGCATCATTGCAGATAGTTATATAGTTATTTTAATTTCTTCACTTTCTTTCCAAATATACAGTAAAGACAAATTAAACATTATAATGTGTCTGTAACTTGGTGATAACGTGATGCCTAATGCCTGTAACATTTTTAGCTCCTGGTCGCAGCTATTGCGAATTCTTGCTTGTTTCCTCAACATCTCAATATCTTTGCATCCACACAGACACGTCTCGGGTCTCCTTTGAGGCAGCCGACAGACCAAACTACTTCCTGTACGCGAGCCCCAGTGGCCAGGTGAGGCTGGCCAAATGGGAGGAGAGTGAGGCATTCTGGGATGGAGCCACCTTCGTCCTCCACAGGAACACCTGGATCTCTGGATACGACTCGTTAGAGTCACAGGCAAAACCCGGCTTCTTCCTGCACGCCACATTGCCCCGGCTCCACCTGCTCAAATACAGACACACAGACATGTTCCGCAAGGCCACACTGTTCAGACTGACGGGTGAGCAACACTGAAATGACCAAAGAGAATCGAACACTTCATACACCACTTCAAAAGTTGCCAATTAGTTTTCTGAGGCTGCCATAAAAAGATTTTTTAGATTTCCTCACAATGACAGCAACAAAAAAACAGATAAAAAACAAAAATAATTTAATTAAATTTGAATACAACTAAAGTTTTGCAGGAAGTCTCTGTTGATCAACAGCAGTTGTAGCAGATTTTTTCATATTTGCATATGCTCTTTTTTAGACTACTTAGATTATCCGAATGCTTTAGGCACTTGAATAGTCTGGATTAACTGCTCCCTTTGTGGACTGCGTTGTATTCTGGGTTTATGACTCACTCATCCATCAATGATGATTTATAAAGATCTTCTCCCGGTTCAGACAGTCATCAGAGCTTCTCTCTGGAGTCAAAGGTCGAGACCGGTGACTTCTCTGACTGCATACTGCACTCAGAGAGCAGCCAAGCTAATCACTGATGCTAAAAATACAGCAGCTCTTGTGTTAGTTAATGGAAAAGGTGCAGGAGCCAACAGCAGATTGGATTTCCTGCTGACAGCAGTTGCTGCTTTACATGTTCAGAGGAGAGACGACACTAATGGCATTCTGAGCTCATCACATTTCTGCTCTATGAAAGCATTTGTGGGTCCTTTGTAGGCAGTTGAGATTAAAAACGTGATTTACTTTCACATTCAACTATTCCTGCAGTTTGAGGCAACATAAGGATAATTTTTTTAATACTGTATAGAATGACAAACTCCCTCCTCCTCTGGTGGATGAACATAGGACCTTGTTTTGGAAATAATATGATAGGTAGTCAACTAACAGAAATAATTGTTTGATCCTGTTTGAATTGTGCTGTGAATAAACATATGATGTTTGATGTTAAAAATAATCAAGAAACAATGTCACTATAGAGCTTAAACAAGCAGATGGTGTATCAAAATGTTTGGAATTTTTTTTTTCTGTGGGTTAAATCTGTATCAGACATTATGCACATTAAAATGTTATGCAAGGTCACAGTGGATCAGTGGTTAGCACTGTCACCTCATAGCAAAGATTCCCAGCTGGGGCAGGACCTTAGTGTGGAATTTGCACGTTTCCCGTGTTTGCATGGGATTCCTCTGGGTGCTCCAGGTTCTCCCACCATCAGAAACATGTATGTTGTTAGGTCTATCTCCAGTCAGCCCTTGACAGAGTTACTGGCTAATATCCTGAGTTGGACCCTAAGTGCTGCGCTGTGGCTGCCCACTGCTCCTCAGGGATGGGTTAAATGCAGGGATGGAATCGTACTGTATACTGTATATGTGACCAATAAAGTACCTAAATTTATCGGTCATACACAAATTTTATCTGCAAGTGAGCATAGATGTGTTCTGTATTGAAAGTGTGTGCTTTACATCAGGCCCCAGCCCGGACGCCCCGCCTGCTCCTCGGTGTCAGTGGAGGTATGATTCGTGCACCATCCCCTGCTTCAGGACCTGCAGCGACCCATCAGCTGAAGCTTGCGCCACCATCCCACAGTGAGACATTTAAACTATCTTCAAATATGTGGGGTTTTTTGTATTTATTTAAAGTGAGCAATGGATGTACAAGGGGATGTATGCAGTCAAACTAAGCGAGTAAAGACAGCACATCTGTATGTAGAAAAAATTACAAAGTTTCAAACTCCTTTCTGAAACATTGAAATCTTTGCTCTTCTCTTTCTTAAAATCTGCCTGCAAAATATTCCATGCACCTTATTTATTATAATTTTTCTCTGTGATTGTATTCTCATGTCAAGCTGTCACTGACTGGATATAGAAGTGATATTTGGAAAGATTAAGACTTGTGTCTTAATTCAGTCACACACTTATTAAAAACAGTTACATGAAACATGAGCCTCATTGCACAGTGGGCCTACATAACACACTCAGACTGAAGATGTTTAACCGTGAACAACGACGCTCCACATCAGTACTTATCTAGAACAGATCAGGTCATAGAACTTGTTCATGGTTGTGTTTTAGAGTGGAGGGCTGCCTTCCTGTCTGCCCACCTCACATGGTCCTGGATGAGGTCACACGTCGCTGTGTCTTTGTTGAAGATTGTAAGTATTTATTTTAGATTTAACCCAAGTTACAAAGTCTTCACTGTCGTTATTGTAAATATAATAACATAAAGGGCCCACTCTGTATTAATATCAAAAATGTGAAAGAACGTTTACCTCATTGTTTTTGATACATGTCTGATACCCACCTGGGTTTGTTTCTCCTCATAATTAAAAAAGAAATCAACAACATATGAGCCATTACAGACACTTAATAACATTATTAGTTGATTCTATTGTACTTTACTCTTTAAATTAATTTAACCTTTACTGAAGCACACAAGTCTGATTGATTTTGGAGTTACATTCACCAGGGAGACCTGGCCATGATGAGCAAAGAAGAGACATGATGAAGAGATGGGTCATCTTCTTTAGATTAACAATTCTCTTGTGGTTAAAAAACTGCTAACCTTGAAACGACACCCAAAGGAAGCTGTTTTAGTTCCTGTCAGTCATAAACTGTGTTGCTCTGTTGATCTCAGCGCTTCAAGCACACTTTTTATTGTTTGCTTCAGGCATTCATGGCCCAGTTGCTATGCAGCCGGTAACTCCGCCTGCTGCTCAGCTGACCTCTGCAGCTGTCACTTCTGCAACCACCACAAGCACTGCTGCCTCCACCACCCCCTTCAAATCCACCACCATCATCACCACCTCTTCGTCCTCCACCCCTTCACACACTGGTCCTACTGCTAAAATCACCACCATGACTCCTGCTGTAAGCACACAAACAACCTCCTCTGAGGCATCAACAGCCCCCCATGAGCCAACCCGTCCAGTCAGCATGTCTCCCTTTGTAGCTCCAGAACTTTCCACAACAGCAGGACCCCCGTTCCCTCCATCAGCAACCCCTACTGTCAGGCCAGAGGTGGTGGAGCCGCTGTCTACAGTCAGAGTGACTCATGCTCCACCCACTACTGCTCCACCAGGTACAACAGCATGGACGACAACAACTCTGAGCTCAACTACAAGCCCCTCAGGCCCCAGCACGGCCCGGACGAGCAGTGCTCCGTTTGCCATCACGGCTCTGTTCTGGCTCACCGCCTCATCCAAGCCCAGCGACATCCTGCAGCCACTCTTCACCAGCACTACCCCAGCTATGCAGTCATCTACTGGTACAGCACCGACAACCACAACCACAACCACAACCAGTACCCCTCCTCCTCTTGTTGTGCATCCAACTAAAGTGACCACAGAGGCCACAACACATTCAGCAGCAGTTACTCCCATTGTAACCTCCTCTAGTCCAGGTCCTGCCCCAGTCTCAGAGACGTCTTTAGTTACAGACAAGACCACTATTTCCAGTACAGCTCCCACAGCACACACAGCCACAAGCACAAAGCCTGTAACAGAGGAGCAGCTTCCCTCAACAACTACGACACTCATCCCTCCTGCTACACCGAGCACAACCTCCACAACCTCTGCACCTCCCATGACCTCACCTCCTGTCGAAACAGGAAGTGTATCTTTGCCCACAATCACCTCAGCTCAAACCATAAAATCGGTCACACCTGTTGCACCTTTCACCACCAGTAAAACAACACCGCACGTAAGTCCAGAGACAACAACAACTGTTACCACAGAGAGGATTCTGCACTTCACGAAGACTTTAACCCCATTGACGGCAACCCCAACTACAACTGCACCATCCACTCCTACCTCAGCTGCTACACTCTGGAGAACAACAAAGAAAGTGACTATGACAGAATCCACTGCACCAGAAGTAGTTGTGTCTACCACGACTACAGCTGCACCTCCACCTTTGAAGATTACAGGCACCACAACTCCTCCTGTGTCCACTTCCACATTTTATTCTGAGAGAACCTCCTGGTCTGCTGCAACCCCAACAACAGAGAAAACAACTCAGACCAAAACTTCAAGACCCCCGGAGGCTCCAGAAACATCCACTGTGTCCACAGGTCATCCTGTCATGACAGAACCGACTGTTCCATCAGTGTCTCTTACAGAAACTACAACTGTACCACCTTCACCAACAGCAGAAACCCATGTTGTATTTACAGAGAAGATCTCTTAACTGTGGCGACCCCCCCACTGGGACACCTCCTCCACTCTGGCCTACAGCCCCACAGTAAAGACTACACCAGAGGTCACTTCTGAAACTGTCATCCATTTTGAAACTTCGACTAAAACTACAGAAGAACCTCCCCGTCCAGTAACATCAAAGCTGGTTGTCACCTCTGAGACAACAGCTGCTGCCACAGCAACGACTGCTAAAACTACAACCCCTACTGAAATCTCAAGTGCAAAGATAACAGCCACCACAACCACAAAAATTGTAACACCTTCACCTGCGCCTGGTACTGCTGAGACACCTCTCACCACAGCCTCCACCAAAACTCCACCAGCTGTAGTTGCCACCACTCTCAGACCTGTCGATGCACAGCTGATCACAGAAACAACGCACCCTGTGACACTCAGGGAGGAGGTGTCAACAACAGCTACAACCACACCTCCTTTGTCTTGGTCTCTGCTGCCGACAACTACTTCCACTGCAGCACCACGGCCAGCGACTGTTGCAGACAAAGTCACAACCCGGCTGGTGTCCACTGCACGAGCTACACCTGCTACAACAACTACCAGCAGTATCCGGACGCCCACCATTAGAACGACGCAGAGAGTTCCCATGACAACAAGAGTTACTCCCAGAATCACGTCAACTCAGAGGTCCACTGTCAGGCCAATCACTGCAAGGGTTACCATGGCAACAAGGTCCCCAACAGTAACCATCAGATCTACCACTCTTGCCCCATCGTCTGTCACACCAAGCCCTGACACAACAACCGCCATTTCAGGAGTGACACGTACAACAATCTTAACATCTGCTGAGGCGCTCACTACAGCGAGCCTGACCGAACTTGCCGATAAAACCACAGCAGGCCCTGGTCTGACCACTGTAACTGTTTCAGAGCCGGTTCCTTCTCTTACAACAGTCACAGTATCTTCAGCTGTCCCCATGGCAACCACCAGAGACTCAGCTACATCTGAGAAAACCCTGACAACCAAAGAGACTGACGTGTCACCACCATCTTCCACATCCCTGCCATTGAAACCACCGATCTCCACCCAGAAGCCCGCTGTTCCTGCCACTACGAGCTCACTCTTGGCAACCACCTCAGTCCAAACAACTGAACAGGAAGTAATGAACCGCACAAGTCAAGGTTCCACAACAACTCATGCTCCAACATCACCCCACACATCACTGGAAACGACCAGACACACAGCAGAGGGGACGACGTCCATGACTGTATCAACCATGAGGATGTGCACTGTGAGTTCATTCATTCATTATATTGTGACTAAGGCACGTGATTTAAACTTATTGCAAAGAGAATAAATTCAAAAATGACTTTTTTTACAATTTAAATTTGTTTTCTGTTACTTTAATGCTAATCCTGACTGAAATTTGTGTTTACCAAAAAAGCAATAATGTAACAGTTTGAAAGTTAAAAATTACAACAAGAGTGCTAGCTGCAGCTTTAATCATACAAATATATTCAGCTGTAGCCAATGTTTTTCCTGCTTTAGAGCAGCAGACACTTTCTAGGAAGTATCCACATCCTTCTTGAGCAACTGGACACTTTAATCACATGATAACAAGTGGTCGTGAACGGGGAGGCATCGTATTTTACCACTTGGTTTCATGTCCATGGAAAAAGCAACTGAGTAAGCCCAAAATTCAGAATGTTTGTGTTCCCACGGTCTGAAATAAATCTCCATCCTTATGTCTAACCCAACCCTACTTACGGAAGTTCCTATGACACACTAGCTGTATTTTGTTAATGTTGTACGACTTCCTTGTTTTCAGTTTTTTAATTTTTTTCCTTTAAGCCTCCATATGCAGAGATCGTTGATGAGTGCACAAAGTACATCTGCGTCAACAACCAGCTCGTCCTGTTCAACAAATCTCAGAGCTGCCCCTTCACCTCCGACCCTCCCAACTGCGGCCTGCTGGGGTTTGCCATACTGGTCAATGGAGACAAGTGCTGCCCTAAGTGGGACTGTCCATGTAAGGAAAACACACACACATTTTTTTCTGAAAATGAACAAACTCCCAGTTTTAGTCTCTGCTCGTAGCTCTGCCTATGTAAAATAAACTGGACTAAACAATGATGAGCTTTTGTTTTTACAGGGTTTCCACAGACCTAAAAAAAACCCCCTGAATTTTGCTTTTAAATGTGTTTTGGAGAAATTTTGCATTGATCACACTACGACAAAACCACAGAACAAAACCAAAGAGGAATAAATAACGACTAATGCAAACTGTGTAACCTGGTCAGAATTTATCGGGGCACATCAGCTGGTGGCTTGTAATGCTAATATGACTTTTGCTCCTCCTCCTTTAGTCTAAAAAGAATGAGTACAAGTTTAGCAAGATTTTTCTTAAGAACAGTGTATTTACGTCTTTGCAAGTATGGACGTGAAATAGATCTTAAATTGCACTGATAGTCACATTAAAAAGTCCTAAATTTAAGTAGTTAAATAGTATTTTATTAATAGTTAATAGTTATTTTCTTTAGCTGCATTCAGTTTTTCATTGTCCTGTCTCCTGTGTGTTTCAGGTCGCTGCTCCGTGTTTCCGGATCTGAATGTGATCACATTTGATGGAAACAGCGTTGCCATCTACAAGGCAGCGTCATACATCGTGACCCAGTTGCCCAATGAGACTGTCAGCGTTCTCGTCCAGGAGTGTCCTGCAGACTCTGAGTCACCAGTGAGTCAGTCACACTCAGCATGCTCCTGTAAATGAATGGAATGTGAATCAGTTCTTTGAATACAACCTCTTTTTCTTTCCAAAGGTTCTCTGGAATTTCACCAACTTGTGTCTAGTGGCGCTAAACATCACCCACAACTCCAACCACATCATCATCAACAGGTTGCAGAGGAGGGTAGGACAGACTCTTCTCATCATCATACTTACTTTGTTAATTAACACATCGGCAGATTAAAGCTTTTATAAAAAAAAACTTAACTCTTCCTCCAGCTGTACGTCAACTCGCGGTATGCCAAGCCTCGATTCAAGAAGTTTGGCTTTGAGATCTACGACACGGGCAACATGTACCTGATCCGCAGCCCTGCTGGGCTCAAGCTGCAGTGGTACCACAGCACTGGCATGATGGTGATCGACAGCTCCAGCAACAAGCTTCCCACCATGGGCCTCTGTGGTAAGAGTCTCACTCCTGCAGCAGAAACTCCACACACAAATTTATGAATGTAACAGCCTTAGTTCTTTCTAAAACACAGACTTGTTGGCATATTGTGTAAGAACTGCACACAGTTTATTACTAAAATGACTCACCGAAAGTGCAACAGTTTTCTAAAACACTTGGTATTATCTGTGAATTTCGTTTGTCATTAAAAAGTTTAATGTCTTCTATAAATGTCTTTAACAAGTGTTTTTTGTCTAACTAAAATAATTATGCTTCTAGGGAGCAAAATTCTTTTCATTTATGGAGCCAGACAAGTTATCATTTGTGCAGAAGTTTGCGAGTTGTACAAAATGATCAATGAAAAGTGGAATACAGACTCTACCAAAGTGATGCTGATCAGCTGATGTGGCCGCTTGACTGCACACAACCTCAAACTCAGCTGATTTAAATTAGTTAATCACAGCATAAAAATCCATTTGGCACATTCAGGAACACATTTGTTATGTCTAAAGAAAATTTTTAGTATCTTTGTCTCACACCTCTCTCAGGTTTCTGTGATGGAGACCCAACGAATGACCTGACTCTGTCTAATGGCACCACGGTGGCTGTGAGCGAGGATCCAGCTGTTTTCATTGACAGCTGGCAGGTTCCTAACACCACCAGCTACATCAGCAACAGCCGCCGCCGCGAGCTCAACTGCTCCACGAGTGACTGCTCCACCTGTCTGCTCATGCTGCAGAACCAGGCCTTCTCCCCCTGCCATACCTTTGTATGTTAACTCATCTGTCAGCTTTTGTCTCCTCTCAAAGGAGCCTGGAGACCAGAAAAGTGAAACCCAGCGATGCTTCTTAAAAATGCAACTTGAGCCAATAATCAAAATCCTGCTGATAGATTAATTTCATCAGCTCTTTTCTGTCATACCTGCTCTCTCACTTCTTTTCAGTAAAAGACATGCTTAACGAAAAAAGTCAAAAGATATAAATTATCAGTATAATATATAGTCATAATAATCAACACTTTTTTGATGGAATATTTTTTTATTGTTTCTTTGTTTTCAGGTCCCACCGAGCACTTTCTGTGAGGTTTGGGTACGAGATGCAGAGTATGTCAACAACCAGTGTGTGGCGCTGGCTGCTTACGTGGCTTCCTGCCACAAATTCAACATCTGCATTGAGTGGAGGAGTCCCGATTACTGCCGTAAGATTCCTGTCTGTCTTAAAACTGAACATTGATCAGGAGGGAAACACTTCTGTGCACACAGACTTTAAACACAAACTGAGAATTAAGAAAAAGCTTCTTCATCAGACTGGACAGACTGGGACTCAAGTCAAACACTGCAGTTAAATGATCTGCATTAAAGCTCCTTTTGTGATAAATACTAAGCGTTCAGGCCACTGTGATTAACAAGCTTCTGCACTGGCTTTTTCACAGCAGACATTTTGCAGTGTTATAGTAGGAAAAGATCGTGGAGTCTTACATAATGTCATTAAAGCTCTGGCATTTGTTTTTTGCTCCTGCAGCCTTTCTGTGTCCCGACTCTCTGCGGTATCAGGCCTGTCTGCCGGCCTGCACATCTCAGTCCTGCCCCAACCATGACTTCGACCCGGATCAGTGTTCAGGCCTGACTGAAGGCTGCGTTTGTCCTGAGGGGACGCTCCTCCACCGGCCGTACTCCGCCCTCTGCATCTCACCTGAGAAGTGCGGTAAGACGCCAGCTTAACAGGAGCTCTCGAACTGAAAGTCACGATGTGAAACATCACTGAGTAAAGTGAAGTTGTTTGTATGTTAATCAACCAAATCAAACCTTTTTTTAGACTAATGTTTTTAATTATTCAAAGCTTTGATTGCAGTTCCTTACATAACCTGCTTGTTTCAAAATTGTATCCCTTTTTTTCTGTATAATACCAGCATCAGTGTCTTTAATATGTTTCAGTGCTGTCAGCTCTTTACCACTAAACTAGAAGTCATGGCTACATATGTATGTATACAGCCTGCACCGACAGCTCCGGCGTTCCTCGTGCACATGGTGAGGTGTGGAAAGGCTCGAAGGATGCCTGCTGCATGTACCGCTGTGACAACGACACCGTTGTTCCTGTGGAGTACAACTGCTCCAACACGGTGTCACCGGTGTGCCGTCGAGCCGGGGAGATGATCATCAGCCTGGCGGACGACACAAGCTGCTGCCCGCACAAAGTCTGCGGTGAGGCCCCGAGCTTTCATTTAAGTCCTGCACAGCATCTGAAACAACAGTTCTTACCAATCAAATCTGAGGCTCAGTGCATCTGTTTTCAAATTTCTGAATTAGAAGAAAATTAGAGAAAAATGTGATGATGTCATTTGTAACTCAGTGTGTAACCAGAGCCTGTGTGACCTGCTGCCACCTGAGTGTAAATATGGGGAGAAGCTGGTGTCGTACTACAGACAGGACTCCTGCTGTCCAGACTTTGTGTGCGGTGAGTTTCCTCTCTGATCAACAACTGATGACTTTACTTTGTTGCAGGGATGCTCTGTATTTAAATTACCTCTTCTTTATGTTCAATATTTTTACTACCCGTGGAGTTTACTTACTGGCCTAGTTACTCTTCATCAGTAACTGTGATAAAATCAGTAAACATAATATATTTTTTGTACTTACTTTTGTACTTACCAGCAACTCAAAAAATGCTGTTATTGCATTTGTTTAAAATTTAGAAAATAAAAACAAACAAAAACCCCCCTGAAGTGTAAGACAAAGAAAAGTTTTGGTTTCATGGAATGTTTAATGTCTTCTGTGTAATGTGAAGTTCTGAAGTCTTTTGCCTCCTGGAATCACAGCTTCTGGCCAAAGAAAATATTCAACATATCACCTCCAAAAATCACTAGTTGTCATCCTTAACACCTCAGTTAATGTACAATATTAAAATCATGTTCATTGCTAAGCTTTAGAAGCTTATATTCTTACATTTGGACAGAGTCAGGCTCTCTGTCTCCACCTGGTTACAGTCTTTAAGCTTAGCTAAGACTGACTGTAGCGTCATATTCATCAACTCACTCATCATTTAAGCCTTGGCAAGAAAGCAAGTAAGCGTATTATCCTAAATGTGGAACTATTACTTTAATGTTCCTGTGTGTGTGTGTGTGTGTGTGTGTGTGTGTGCGTGTTACAGAATGTGACCATGAGCTCTGTGAGTCCGACGTCCCTTCGTGCAGGGATGACCAGACTCTGATCGCCACCAGAGCTGACGGCAGCTGCTGTCTCGCTCACATTTGCAGTCAGTTCAAATATTCACTAAATTGGCTTTTCTGTGTCACATTCCGCCATCAGTGACAGATTGATGTCATCAGTGTGTTGAGTGAACTGTGCGTTTTCTGCAGTGTGTTCTTCCTGTGCGGAGACGCCTCCAGTCTGCCTGGATGGCGAGGTGCTGACGGTGGACGCAAACACCACGGACCGCTGCTGCCCTGCCTACCAGTGTGGTCAGATAACACACACACCTGTTCATCTCTTCATCCCCTTTTTATATTTTACATTTACATTTACATAGACTGTTATTTAAACTTTTTAAAATTATTATTTTCATTGCAAATTATGTTTCAACAACACACATGATAATAGTAATTCAATTTTATTGCTGTTTTGTTGCTTTTTTGCCTTTTACCTCATTTTCCAATTTGCTGAGGCCCCTGGTGTCCTCTGGCAGCTGCCTTTTACTTTGATAACCAGCTCTGATGCATAAACCTGAAAACAGCTATGAAGACACTGATGACTTGTGTATTTTACCTTCTGTGCGTGCGTGTGTGCAGTGTGTGAGCCCTACAGGTGTCCTCAGCTCAGCTGTCCTGTTGGGATGTCGGTGGTGTCTGTTTCCAGTCCGGGTCGCTGCTGTCCAAACCAAACATGCGGTATGACTCATAAAACCATCAAAACAGGAGCATATGAAACTGAACATCAACAAAACTTGCTGCCTTTATTATCCGTATGGGAGTAAAATGTCACTTCAACATTAAAAAGAATTTGAAATTGGTTCAGTTTTGGTACTTTGGAGCCTGAGAGTCATTAGAGTCCTGTCAGCTTTAAGTCTGAACGCAGCAAAAATGTGAAGATCATTCATGTTTTTTTCTTTCCAGAGTGTTCCTGTGAAAAGATTGCCTCCCCAAAATGTGGCCTTGTACGTATGATATTTTATATTCAGCCCGTCTGGTTTGACTGAGTTTAATGTGGATATTCTCTTGTTTTTGGTGATTTTTATGTTTCAATGTTAGTAGGCTTTCATATTACAGAGAAGAGGGCTTCAGGTTTCTTCTTCTCTAAAATCACTTAACAGACGAAAACTACTACCAAAAGTCTCATTTCCTGAAGAACTGACAACTTAAAAATACTACAGGACACCCCATTGTGTATTTTAATCACTTGTCCTCCTGGTTCCTGTTATTTTTTATTGTGTTTTGTCTGTGTGAACTTGGTTCGGTTCTCTTTGTGTTCTGCAGGGGGAGGCAGCTCAGCTGGACCGAGCCTTCCTGTCCGACCCACAGAACCAGTGTTCCTGTAAAAGATACAAGTGTGGTGAGTGAAGCTCAAATCAAACAACTGCTGCGTATTTTCTCTTATAACAACAATAATGAACTTTCTGTGGACTTAGGTAAACAAATGTTGAGTGACGTCAAAAAAACGAAAACTTCTGGAGCACACGGTCAAATTTGGCAAATTTAATGTGGTGTAAAGAGACTGAAGTTTCTACAGAGCAAGTGTCTTCCTCAAAGTCAACAAGATGCTGACTGAATATTTGGTGGTTTCCATCAGAAAAGTGCCAAAATAGCATTTATTTATTTATTTTTTTTACATTGTGACCTCTGACCTCTGTATGTGTGTGTGTTCAGTGCGTGAGGCTGTGTGTGTGTTCGGAGAACGAAGCGTGTTGCGGCCCGGTCAGACGCTGGTGGAGCACGATGACACCGGCTTGTGTCACAGCAGACAGTGCAGCCGCAGCATCGACCCAGTGAGCGGCTTCCACCTGCTGCGCACCAGCAGCATCAACTGCTCTGCCCACTGCCAACCAGTAAGACCACAGAACACACACCAGAACAAACTCTCTGTGTGTCTCTCTCTCTCACACACATGCACACTCATACACACAAATAAGTCTATTCAAAGGCTTGATGGCTTTTCTTTTTCCTGCACTTTTGTCCTCATCTTGATCTTGAACAGATTCCTCCTCTTCCCTTTTCTTGATCCTTTACAAACATCTGAATTTAAAAAGAAGCATGAAAGTCAAACCTCCATCCAGGTAAAATCTCACAAACTCCACTGATAGTTGAGATGTTACCTGGTGCATGATTGACAATATCAAGTAGAGCTGGAACAATTGCAAGTACAAAAATCCTTTGTTCTGTGTTCTAACATATGAGAGTCTGCAGTGATGTTCGTCCTTTGTAACAGTAAACTGAATGTCTTTCAGTGTTTGGCTGTTTGTCAGACAAAACAAGACATTTGAGGTCATCACCTTGGTTTTCATGCAACATTTTTTTTTTTTTACAATTTTCGGACATATTCTAGACCCAAGATAAATTCATTTTGTCAATGGCTGTCCAATTTTTGAGCATATCCCGTCCTTGAAAGCAGAATTCAGATTCTACGGTCTCTAGGGTAAATTTTGTTTCTGTCAGAAAGGCAAATGTCACAGTATTTGGATAATTCAATGTAAATTAAGCTGTCATCAGCCAACCAAACAGTGCCGTGTTTCACCTTCATTCACGCAGAGACATCAATAGACCAGCTGGACATACCTACATTGAATGATGAACATCCTTTCCTCCTACTTTCTGAAAGAGTTCTGTTATTTCTAATTTCAGATGTTTCATTTCATAAAACTAAATGGAAAGTGTGTGTGTGTTTCAGAATCAGATCTATGTTCCTCCAAAGGACCAGTCATCATGCTGTGGTGTTTGTAAGAACATTTCCTGCCTTTACGAACATGAGAATGGGACAACAGTTCTCTATAAGGTGAAAGAAACAACATATTCTACATCGATTGTAAATTAACAATAATCCTGCATATTTTCTAAACATGTTGAAACTTCTCATACAACCTGCAGATTGAACAGAGCTCTGATACAAAGTGGCACAATTATTTTTTTACAGTTTGTCAGAGGCCTGATGCCAGATTTCATTAACTGAGTGTGTAGGCAACTTTTGGAAATTAAGCTAGCTGTAGCATGACACTCCTTGCACCCTCCCTGTTTTTGCTCTGGCTTGCGTTTTATTTTGTTTGTCATTGATCTCTCTTTTAAGTCCACTTTACACCAAATATTCATGACAAGACAAAACGGTTGCAGGGACAGTTGCAGCGGTGTAAACTGGTCTGTCTCAGCCTGACTCAAGCCGGTTGACGGTGTCGCTTGCAGACAAGTTATGTCGGCAGAAGCCAGTTTTAGAACATTGGGCACATCACTTTTTTCAACAGCCAATTGTCTTGTACTGACATCACCTGCCGCTGAGAGGCGCAGCTTGGAGTGGCCAATAGGAACACACGCTCTCTGAAATTACCGTGACTGGCTGAAAATACACAATGATGGTCTGAATACAGAGACGAGGAAAGGTACAGAAGTCTAGTGTTCTTTCAGAGCACCTGAATTACAATATGCTGAAAGGTTATTATGGAATTTTAGCATGATGACACCAAAGATAAACTGCCTATCCCAGCTTAAACAAAGAAACAAAAAAATGTATCATTAGCATGGGTGTTTGCTATAAAGGATGTAATATTTTAATTTAACTTGTTATTTTGTGTTTGCAGCCGGGGAAGTCGTGGGTATCAAACTGTGTGAAGTTTGACTGCACAGACACTCTGTCTGGACCAACGCTCATCTCCTACTCATACAGCTGCCCACCGTTCAATGAGAGCGAGTGTATTAAGGTCAGCATGCTGACAAACACAGACACACATGCACACTCTGTCTCATACATGCGTGCAGAGCTCACATTTGGAGAGCCTGGATTGTTCTCTTGATTCAAATGCCTTGTTTTCCCGTCCTCCAAGAGCATCTGGTACATTCCTCGTTGGATTGTATGGTGCGACCCATCCATGTCTTTTCATCATAGTTTCTTTACATATTGAATATTTGCAATAAATACCAGCCATCAGGGATGTCAAGCAGAGAATATAAACCTGCAAGAACCCTGTTGGCTGAACACTGAAGCAAGGACAGAGGGTTTCGCACAAAAGGAGATTTTCTTTATTGTTGTTTTAACCTTGTGACTCTCGTCTGCACTCAGATCGGTGGAACTGTCGTAAGTTACATGGACGGATGCTGCAAGACATGTGAGTGTTTGATCTGAGCACTGCAGCAGTTCTGTAGTTAGAGTGTAGAGCTGTAGGCTGCAGCTGACACTGAAGAGCGCCTTCACCTGCCGCTCAACATGTCTCCTACATGTTTGCCCTTCAGTTTGTCTGTTTCAGTCCAAAATCTTCAGCTACATTGTCTGAACTGGATCTCAGCTGTTGTTATCTACAAAATTTATCTGCTATTTGTTCAGATTAGAGAGATCTGTCAGCGTGCTTTTCAGTGAGCTAAGGCTTATCAGTAAAAAGGCGAGATGATTCTTTTGGAGTGTCACTGAAAAGCATCTGATCACATGCAAGGGGGTTTGTGGTTTATGTGCTGCAGCTTACCATCATGTACCAATCCCACCAGGTACTGGACTCCCTCTGTTCCCTTTCCCTGTTAGCTCCTCGACTCCCACAGTTTACACAAACTGTGAACGAGGTACATAAAACAACAAGGCTTGTCAGTGCCATTGTTGATATTCAACAATGTACTCCCTCCAAAGTTTATAACAATGTAAAACACACAGGAAGTCTGACTGCAACCTGTTCCCCTTTAAAGAACAGTCCTCTCAACTGCCACCTCATTTCAGGTCTCTGTGAGCCAAAGACCAGCAGGAACAACATGCAGCAAGAACTAAAATGTGCAGACAAAATGAACAAAATAAAAATATATAGGTCTCTAAAGATGGTGGTGCAGATGTTGCATTCTGCTTGTTTCAGAAAGTGGTTGAATGCTGAGTTTTGCTTGTTTTTGTAGGTTGTTAAGATTAAAAAGACAATGTTTTTACAATTTGAAAAGAGGCCTAAAGTGAGGTCACACGTTCAAGGACAGTAGCAAATACCCCCCTCCCCCGTGGATCATGTACATGTACACGACAGCTAAACTCTTTCCCCATTAGCACTGTCAGGGCAGTGCATTGTTGATTGCCAACAATGTACTGTTGGTAGTGGCCCAGTAGTTGGGCTTAGACGTCTGCATGTGTCGGTAGATGTGATGTGGGTTGGTGTCGGGGGTCTTTTCTTCGAACAGTTTAGCTGCTGTAGAAGATCTGCATGCTGCTGTTCCACAGCTGAACTGCTGCTGCTCTGCCACCAGAGGGAGCTGTGCTTGAAACTGAGTCTGCTGTGTGACACATTCCTGCATCAAAGAGTCATCCGTGCAACACTTCAACACACAATCATCTGAGCGTTCTTTTTATTTTTTCGAAAAACTCAGCAGAGAAGTGAAGTAGGACAAGTTTTTGAGATGGAAGAAACTTTTTTTAGATAGATAATGGAAGGTGACTCACAGTTGTGGACAAAGTAATCAGATCCTTTACTTTAAAGGAACACACTAGCCTATTTTTGACTTCTCACCATTAGCAGTTAAAATTTAACCGTGTGTGTACTTAAGTAGATCTCAGGCTGCATTTTTAAACCCCATTCACTGCCATTCATGTTGAAACACAGTATAGAAACACTATAGGACTCGTGAAAGTTGCTAGGTATAGGTAGTTCACCCTTCTAAAGAGAATATCTGAAAGTTATTACACCCTGAAAAATAGTTCCTTACAAGTGCTGCCCTCCTAGCTTGAATATCAGCGTGAAGAAAGATTTTGACACAGACGTTCTTTTTAACTTACGTTGTCACACATTCAGGTACTTTCTGTAACGTTCATTAAATATGTACAAATGTAAACAAACATGCTATCTCATAGATAAAGCTATTTTGTGAAAAATGGGTGGAGTTTATGTAACCTATGTGGCCGATGTTGACAAAGAACAATGTAATGTATTAACAGAAAGAATGGTCCTTTAAGTAAAAGTATTGATGCCACACTGTAAAAATACTCTACTTCAAGTCCTGCATTTAAAACCTTATTTGTGTAAAAGTATTTAAATATAATTAGAAACATGTACTTAAAATATTCAGTTAATTCATGAGCTAAGAAAAACAGCCAGTTTTAACTTTTGGGATGATGTGCTTTCCAGTTAATGCAAGAGGCTTTTCAAATGATTCAGTTACTCTTAAGAAGGAGGAGAATTTTCTTACCACATAAAGGAACACCTCATCCTCAGTTTATCACAAACCATAAACACATCTGGAGATATGTGATTTTACATGAAAGATGTCATCTGAAAAGTTACTAGTGAGTAAAGCAGTCAGACAAAGGTATTATAGAGGATAAAGGTGCATAAAAAGGAGAAGTAAAGTACAAGTACCTTGAATTTGTAGAGTACTTCAGTGAATTTACTGACACGCCACCACTGTTCATCTGTTCTTGCTTGCTGACTGGGAAGCTTCCTCCTGTGTTGCTTTCTCACTGAAAAGCTTTTAAATGATTTCTGGGCTTATTTTCTTCCTCTTCTTCATCTTACTCATCCATCGACTTAAACAGCTTGACACCTTCAGCATGATCTGCAGCCTCTTCCTTTCCTGACATCCTCCTCCTCTTCCTCCTGGTGTTTGCTGTGTTTTCTTTCCGTGCAGGAGATCAGATGTCTGTTCTGTAAGTCTCATGTTAATTAAAAAATAAACTGATTTGGTTTGTTGTCGTGTTAACAGGCAAAGAAGATGGGAAGTCGTGTCAGAAGGTGACGGTGAGGATGACGATCAGGAAGAATGACTGTCGCAGCAACAGACCGGTACGTGTCTGTGATGCTGGTCCTGTTTGAAGCTCCTGAGTTTTATAAATTAATTCAGAGCAGAACACAAAGAATGTTCTAAAATCGGACGTCGTCGTTCAACACAAGTTTTTTTCCTTTCACGGATCCTTGAAACATTTGATCACTTTTGTACTTAAGGGATTATATTTTCACAATTCTTTCTGTTACCATAACATTTTGTTATTGTAAGCGGCTGTGCATGGGTCAGTAGAAGCACCTTAATGCAAACAACTGGGCAGACAGGAACAGTAAGTGATTTCCTGGTAGAACGAAGAAAAAGAGCCTACATGTAATGACAGACATCCTAAATGGAAGGAGCCAAGAATCCAGTGGTGAACACGAACAAGAAAGGAAAAAGGTACAAGCAGGTTCAGGTTAAAGCTCAAATACGGGAAAACAAAGGAAAGACACTACACTGATGTTTCCTACCAGGAGTAGGAGATCTGCTGGTATAAGCATGGTAGGGGGTAATCTGCAAATAAGGAACAGGTGATCTGGTGGCTACAGAAGTCAGGTGACTGTGACAGGTAGGAAAGTCAGAGTGCATCTGAAGGATGGATGGAGAACATTTCCTCCTTTCTTTTCTCAGTTAGTAAATCCTCCATTATGCTGACGTTGGCTCTTTTACAAAGAGTTCCCTCAACTTTCATCAAGTTTTCCTGTTCTTTTTTAAATGCCCTGCTGCCCTCTGCAGTGACTCTCTCTGTCTTTCAGGTGAACATCGTGTCATGTGACGGGAAGTGTCCGTCTGCCAGCATCTACAACTACAACATCAACACGTATGCTCGCTTCTGCAAGTGCTGCAGGGAAACAGGACTACAGCGGCGCTCTGTGCAGCTCTACTGCAGCGGCAATGCAACCTGGGTCAGCTACACCATCCAGGAGCCCACCGACTGCTCCTGCCAGTGGTCCTGAACACACACACACACACACACACACATGCAGTCCTGTACACCTATTTTGTGGGGATCCATCATTGACACAATGCATCCCTCAGCCCCTAACCCTAAGTACAGCCTTATTCTAACCCTAAACTGCTTAAACTTGTAAGTACAGCATTTTCTCTCCATCAATATAAAAAAACAGTCACATACATACAGGGTTCAGACCTACATCCTCTTAAACCACAAGACACATGCTGAAGAAGATGAAGATTAAACCTCAGCCATGTCACTTTAGGATGTTGGGAAAAAAAAGTAGTGATCTGTGATTGGCAGGACTGCAGGAATCTTGCTCTTCCAGTAAGTTGTCCTGGTGCCTCTGCTGGCAGGGAGGTGGTACTGCAGAGCAGCTGAGCAGATTGTATTCCGCAGCTGGGAGCTGCAGACTACATAGCACTGAAGGTGACCTTTGACCTCTGATCCTTACTTTTCCAGAGAAGCAAAACAATTGTCACAAAGAGATGAGAGTGTGTACTACTTGTAACAGCTGATGATGTGTTTTTCTTGTAATCTATGAGAATTTTGATCTGAATGTTGTGGCTGTGACCAGCAGCTCTGTAGGTCGCTTACTGGTTATTAGGACCACAAAAATTTCCCACTCTTTGGCAGGCACAGTTTCATCCTAGCAGACTGAAATTTTGCATGGAGGCCAAGTGTGTGTGTGTGTGTGTGTGTGTGTGTTTTTGAGAACATCTCTCTGGGCAAATTGAATCGTAGGCAACTCACTAGTTCGCACTAGTCTGACCAAAGTCAGACTAGTGCGGACTAGTGAGACCGATGCGTACAAACTGATGAAGCCCCTTGGATAAGAGGCGAAACGTCTTCCTAGACAAAT
>JAQLOL010000001.1:32189340-32206352 GCA_029783665.1 Naso thynnoides
GGCACATTCTCACTTCTAAACTGATTCATGTAACATGGTAAAACGTTGTAGAAACACACACACACACACACACACACACACACACACACACACACACACACACACACACACATACACACACACACACTTTAATTGGTCCTTGCTTGCCCCTCCACCTACACTTAAGCCCCACCCCCTCTGTAATCCAGTGTTACCATGTGCTGCATAAGACAACTAACATTTTTAGCTGCTAGCTGCAGCTATTGCGAATTTGTGCTTTTTAAAAATTACTCACAGTAAATTTATGATTATTTTTTGCAATAATGTCCTAGAGGATACCTTTTGTGCACTCAACAGGTGATTATAATTAATAATAAAAAACCTGCAAAAAAGACGCTGCGAAGAGTTAAAACTTTCTGTTGTACTGCTGCTCTGCTGCCTCCTCATCAGTCTGCAGAAACAAGAAAATTTTCAGAGAAGAAAAAAGTAAGTTAATTTTTTTGTATTTCAGTCAGACAGACAACTGGTTTCTCTGAACCCCTCACTGTATTGCCATGGCTGAAAAGTGAAATATTTCAAAATATAGTGAAAACTTTCTAAAAACTTTCTAAAAAAAGGAGCTTTTGGTACAGACGGTCAGAAAATATCATCATCGTCATCATCATCATGTAAATAACTCAGTTTCCTTACTTTTTAAAAATTATTTGCAATATCAAATTCTTAGATGTTTTACTTCTAGAAAGACCAAAATAAACTGTATATTCAGTGATGTGAAATTTACTTTATATAACCAACACTAGTGAGCTGTATTAACTGATTTAAATCCAGCTGTATGTGGAGCACTTTATTTATTTATTGGAGTTTGATAGAGCAGCCGTTCTGATTCTGTGGAGATGAGAGGCTTTCTGCCCAGTGTGAGATCAAACAAACTGAGCAAGATCTGAATCTTTGATCTGGTTTTATTCCAGATGAAAGAGCACAGAAAGTTTTTAGGAGAACCTGTTGGCGCATGAAAGATTCATGAATTTCTGGGGATAAAATTCTTTGTGTGTCTTCATGTGTTTGTTGGGATCAAACAGACTCACCTGGATAGTTGAGCTAAAGAGAATTTGTATCATACAAATGTACATTTGCATTTTCAATAAATATTTCCTAAAGGATTTCCTCTGTTTATTAGATTACAACACATTGTGTGATAAAGGTTTCTTTTTCATTGTTAAACTTTTCTTCTTTCCTTTGGCTCGCTCAGATGTAGCACTTTAAGGCTAACGCGTAGCAGCAGTGAGTATCGACTTTGTTGAGCTTTTATTGGAGGCCAATGAAACGCCATTTCAAACTCATCTCTGTCCAGACAAACATTTTGTTCTCTGCTGCAGAAATAATCTCCATCTGTACTAACACCTGAAAAAGACTCATCACATGACCTGTGCACCTGTACCTGCAGGTGTAAACAGGAAGCAGAGAGTAGGTTGCTTAGCTGCAGAAAAGAATTTAGAGGAAAAAGTGCAGCTGTGAAAAGTAATGCCAGAGTTCTTTGCTTGAACTGACATAAAAGTTGAACTGTTACCTAGAGAAACACATAAGGTTGTCATGACCACCTTAAACATTGATCGAGAGTTACAAAGGGGAGGACACAACTTAATAAGAGACCCAGTCAGAAAGCAAAGGTAGTTGTCTGAGTCATCTAAAAGTCTCTGTTTCTATTCGCCAAGACTAGAACTCAGCCCAGGAGTGATAAAACTTAACAGGGTCAGCAGCATTTCCAAACTCTCATTGTAGGGGCTCCAAATCCCTTGAGTTTTGTAGACGCCAGGAAAAAACGTGGATGTAGCTTGATGGAGCAGAGAACTTGTTTGCCTTCTTGTCGTTTGCTGAGAACTTTTAATCCAACTACCACCAGATTTTTGTTCTCTCCTTGGAGCAACTGCATAGGACTTCTTTAAAGAACACTTTCGGTTAGCTGATAAAAGGGACACTGCTTAACCCAGCAACTGAGGTAAGTCACAAGCATCCTACTGCTTGTCATCCTTCAGTTACTTTCTTTAAGTCATTGTTATTTTCTTTCACACTCACAATGAAGAAAATAAGCACAGATTTACTGCCAAGCCTCATGAAAATACTCTGTGTGTTATGAGTGATAAAGCTTGATTAGGCAGCATCTAGAAATCACGCTAGTTGTAGCATGAGATTCCTAAGGAAGCAACTCTGCTGCATCCTCCCCTCTCTGTTTCTGCTCTGGCTCGCATTTTATTTAATTTGTTGCTGCTTTCTCTTTGAGGCCAGTTTACACCAAAAATTCTTATCAAGATGAAGTGGTTTCAGGGAAAGTTGCAATTGGTAAACTGGTCCGTCTCAGCTCGACTCAAGCTGGCTGACAGTGTCACCTGTAGCTCAACTTGTCAAGTCGCCATAGGCCAGTTTTAGAATGTAAGGTACGTCACTTTTGTAACAGTCAATCAGCTCATAGCGACATCACCTGTCGCTAGGAAGCACAGTGTAGAGCAGCCAATAGGTACAAGTGCTCTGAAATTACTGTGAAAAGTGCCTGTCATGGTCTGAATACAGAGCCAAGGAGAGGAGCAGGAGTCTAGTGTTCTTTCAGACTACTTGAAATACAAAATACTTTAAGTTTATGGTGGAATTTTTGCCTGATGACACCAAAAATTACCTACGGAAGCTTGAAGTAAAAAGAAAATATGAGATTTAGCCAAAAAGCTGTAGCCGCAGAGGGTTGAGGACTCAGTGAAACGGAAGTCAGAGTGCAGTTTGACTCAATCTATTGACATGTTTCAGACCAAAAAAAAGCCTCTAAGCCAGACTTATTCCAATGGCGGCCCGCGGGCGACATGCGGCCCAGAAGCAACCCCTCAGTGACCCAGCAAGAAAAGCAGAGATAAACTGAGAAAAATATGTTGTGCCAGCCAAAAGAAATTCTTAAAGATGTTGAATGCATCACTCTGCGTAACCATGCAACATTAAGCCCACAATTGCAGACAAACTTTTCAGAGAAATTGCAGGAGGGGGCTGCAGAAGTGCAGAGTTTGATTGCATCCCATAACTGGAGTTGTAACACTTTAATGTACTTTGTGATGTGCCTGTGTCAGATGCGATGAACCTTAAAAGGGAACAACAAATAAACATATCTTGCTTTTCTTTACGTTTCTTTGTGTTGGTCTAAAATTTGTCATCACCTGCTGCTTACCGGCTGCTGAAAATGCCTGGCCCAGCCAAATTTCTTGGTTTCAAAATTCAAACCAATTGAATCTGTAATTGACTTGCCCTGCTCTAAGCATGAACTTGTTGTGAATATTGAATGACATTTACAGTAGCCAATGAGGCTAAGGCCGTCATCACTGGTCCACTAAGGCAAATGATAACAGCCTTAACTCTGTTGCGGAGAACTTCTTGTCGCTGCTCAAACCTGCGGCGACGGATTTTACTGATGAATTTGATGGAGATGATTTTGGAGTCAGGCCAGAGCTCTTTGTTTAAACTTATTGCCAAAGCCGACAGTGCTGTTGGTGAAGGAGAAATACAGGTTCATTTCTGCCACAGACCTGATACATCCCAACCAGCAGTAGGCTTGTGTCTTTATTATTTGAAATAATCAAGAAAGCATTTTCATTAGACAAAAATTTAGACACCTTCAAGCGCGGGATTAGTCATCAAATCATTTTCCAATGAGAGAAAAGACCAGAGTTTGATGCAGAAATACACAAAAATGATTTTTTTTCAACATTTATTTGGCATAAACCATGAGATACACCAACTACCAAGGACAGAGAATTACAGGGAAAATATATTTTTAATTTCTTGGGGTCCTTAAATATATGATATATACTAAATAATAATACAAATACTAGGAGAGTATTTTCTGCTTGTGGAATGACAAAGTGGAATCTAGACTCTGACTTCACTGTTTGGTGTGTTGAGACAGACTGCTGGGCAGATGTAAGAGAGCAACATTTGAGTTCACTGAGACTGTATTAAAACTTTACAGTTGCTTCTCTAATTTCAGAATCTCAGTGTCCAGTATCAATCAACTACTAAACCAGATGTCTGATGATGGATATTAAGAGGAAGTACAAGCAATAAATCTCCTCCTCTAGTGCTGGTGTTTCACAGCCTGCTCAGACTCCAGACTGGCTGGCTGGCCTGAACACACAGCAGATTACATGCTACATCTCGCTGGCACGAGTTAACGAGGAAACGATATTGAAGCCACAAAATCCAGGGATTTTTGGCAGACATGGAAACCAGGCCACCATCGTATATATCCAATGAGCTGCCACAACCAGATGAGGAGATAAGTCAGAGCTCTGACGGTGAGGTGATGTCAGGGACAGTGCTGGGCTTCATGCCAGTGTTTAATTGTAGGTCATGAGACGGACTGAGAACTCACATGACATTAGCGGTTGATTGGTATTTTATACACAACACACACACATACAAACCTATAAAGTATTCTGATCATGATTCTGATTCTCTTTTACCTCAAATTACACGAGTTTGGTGTCCAAACGCCTCTGTAACTTTTTGAAATGGACATTTTGACATAATTTACTGACTGATGATGCTGTACTGAAGAAGACACGAAAGTAGCAATTAGGACTATAAATTAATTAGAAAACTAGGCAATAAATCAAAGAAGAAGCAGAGGGGCGTTCTTGTAGGCTTACCATCATATTTCTTTTTTTGCAACTAGTGGAATGCTCCATCCACTACTTATGTCCACTGTCTCTCGCCGCAATGTCCACACATACATGAATATTCATCAGTGGTGCCAGAATGAGTTTTGAGGTGGGGGGACAGTTTTGAAAGACAGCTATGGTGAATTTTTGCCACATTATCTTTCATTCAATCTCAGCCTTGCCTACCATTTTGGTACAACTAAGAAAATGCAGTCCCTCTTCTCAGTAAGATATTCTAGATCAAAATGGGAGCAGCTGTTTGTCTGTAGGCCAGTGGTCTGCCACCAAGTGGCAAAAAGGGTCTGACTCAGGAAGCACCTTGTTACACTGTCATCGCTAACCAATTAATCAATCAAACCAGTCATTTAAAAAAAAAAAAAAAAGAATCTAAATTCATCATTACATTCCTTTCCAGAAAAACAAAATAAAAATAAGGTAGGCCTACTGTATAAGCAAAACAGTAGTGAATAACCAACTGATTTAACAAGCATAAAACAACTTACTGAACTCGGTTGTAATTAATATTAACATTAATGCGGGTCAGTAGAATTCATTCACGTGCTGTCCACCATATCTATCTCCATTTCTCTCTCACACACATTCACACTCACTTACGCTCACAAGCAGCTGAATCAATGCAGCAATGAAGCAATGGGCGGACAAATTGTCCCTCTGTCCCCTCCTTTCCGACGTCTATGGTATTCATGACAGTATAGGTCTAGGGTTCGCCCTTGCCCAATGTCAGCTGGGATTGGCTGCAAAGGATATGGATAATTCCTATAGATAATGAATAAAGGCCTAGAGTTTTCGTTAATACATAGTGACCTTTACACCACATACTGATACAGTTTTAATTAACTGAAAACAGATCGAAAAACTTTCAAGAATGAAGTCATTAATGAACTCCTTTTCCAATGTCAGAGCTGCCATTTTCTTCTTTGTTTAAGCAAGGCAAAACAGTGTTGGTGTTGGTGCTTGTGCAAAAAGGTCCTCTGTCTTAGCTACAGATAGCCTATACCACTTGCTGGCTACATAATTGGCCAACAAAAATCGGCCCGATTATCCTGTGGTGTGTTCCTTCCATAAGGCCCCAGGCATGTGCCTAATGCCTGAGATCCTGCCCGGGTGATGCTCTAATGTGGACCTGAATGGTTTTCTATTTGTTTTAAATTGACCAAATTTAGGCCCACAGGATTTTTGTAACATGGATCAAGTAGGGATATTATTATTATTGTCTTTTGGATCACACTAATGCAAAACACACCTTTGTGATCAATGAAACATAAAAATTACATTAACCGATGTAACCATGTGATCTTCTTTCACTCACATTTGAAGGATTTATTTTGACTGACACAGCTTTGTAAAAAAAGAATCATAGTTCTACATCGAGCTGACTTGTTCATTTTACTTGCATGAGAATTTTATACAGAAATTATGAATATCTGTTAAATTTACATGACATACTTTTTGTTCCATGGCAATATAATCCCAAGAATCTGTAAAGATTTGTGACACCAGAGACCAACCAGAGTTGTGTTGCAGAATCATATTTATTGTTTTCTTAAAAGGTTTTTAAAAATGATGGTTAAACTGTACCCAGTTTATTATAAGTGTATCACTTTTACATTTAGAGAAACTCAGCTCTCTTATTAAATGTGAAATGACCGTTTAATGACAGAAAATTTTAGACCTGGACAGGACTGCACCAAAAACATGACCCTAATCTTTCCAATGGAATCTAAGGTGCAGGCAGGCCAGTAATTTCTGTGATCCATGGCATGAAGAAACAGACGTCCATCATTAGAGCTGTTGCACCATATATAACGCCAGAAGAGCTACGATGGACACCGTAAATCCTGCGATTGAACACCATTCCTCCACCAGAGTCACCCTGTGAGAGATGCTTGTTTCAGACTATTGCAGCATTTACTGAAATACTTATTGTAAGTTAGGTAAAACTTGCAAATTACTGCAGAAAAGATATAAGGTTAGACAGCCTACTTACTGAACGTACTGCCACGCGAGGATTGTTGCCACAGAACAGATATCGCTGTGGCTCTGGGTGGTCAGTTGTGATTTGATCCCAGTTACACTGGACAACATTGAGGTTCGCACACTGGAGGGTAGTTGATGCTTTAAGAACAGAAAACATGTTTTACTAAACTAAACTGGTATTACTCCACAACAAACAAACCAAACACTGCATTACCTTAACATTGGAACAAATATATTTGTACTTATTGATGCTTACATGAAGTCAGCAAGGGTCAAACAGCATCTTTAAAATTAGGTCATTTATCTAACATCTTGAATTGTACTGCTTGCATAAATCTGTGTGAATAAGCCTGTCTGCTTGCATATTTAAAATTTATTTATAAGGCAACAAACTTAAGACAAGAAACCTAGACAGACATACAAGGGGGAAAAAAAAGCCAAACACATGAATAATAATTATTATAAAATAAATAGGTTCATCTCACGTCTTTCGGGGCCTGGAGCTGAGGGTCCATAACCTGCAATCTGAATTATATCACCTCTGAAACACACATTAAAGAGTGAAAAGCATGATTTTTAAAATAACAGTTTTCTTTTTAAAAGGTCTACAAAATGACTCAGAAAACGAAAACAGAAAATACTTTCACCACAAATAATTTTACATTTAAAAAAAATTACAAAAGGATTTTTTTTTTTTTTTGGTTATTTTTTAGTTCAGCAAAAGTTGAACTTTAAGACTTGTTATAAGGGAAATATTACAACTCACACAGGGGGTCTTTGGTTAGGTCCACATCTAGGAAGTTCTACTCTATGTTGACCCCTAGTACCATCAGGTAGCTTCAGCAACATGATGTCAACGTTTCTGTTGTTGTTCCAGAAAACAGGGTCTGTGATATCCACAGGTGGTGCTGCAGGACCTGGATGCGGGCCTAAATATGCTTTCATGGTCCTAAAAATACAGAGAGGTAAAGAGGAACATCACTTACTATTACTACATCATGTTTTAATAGCAGTAATAGCTGAACATTAAGATGTAATGACATCTTTATTTTGAGAATTTTAAAAAAGTACTTTACATAAAAAAACAGAAAACAAAGAATAAATTGTTGCTCTAGGACATTCAGATTGAAGACAGTGAGAAATAAATTTTCTATTTTTAAGTACAACTGTCACTTTCTCACTTCTTCCAGCAGTGAGCAGCTGTCAAAATCCACTGGTCACTGATCAGAGAGCCCCCACACAGGGAATTATACACCCCATCATTTGCTATCAGTTTCACGTGGTATTGACGCTCATTGTCATTACATGTGTCACCTCCAAAGATTCTCTTGTGCAGATCCACCGCTCTGCTCACTGTGACACCTGAAAGAGAATAGTCCTCCACCAGTTACTGTCAGTGAGAGCATCGATTGTTGTAGAGAAAAACTCATTTGGTCTCTGGAAAGTTGTAAATTTACACGATAAAATGTTCCAAATTTGTGCAAGTGTTTCTTTGAACACCCAGTATTTTAATTTTTGACAACTGCTAACACCCATTTGTCTACACTGAGCACACTTTTCCAAAACTCTTCCCACATTTCAGTTCAACAACGTGGAGCTCAGTACAACACATACAGTGCATGGGCCAGACCAGATATCAGTACCACCTGAGTGGGACAAACTACCTTTATTAATGGTTTAGAGGCTCAGTGTGGGTAAATTTAAATATAATAACCTTTTCACAGGAGCAGCTTTTCAAATTGATTTTGTTACTTTTACCTATCAGTGCATCTGTACAGTTTCTAATAAAACAGAAAAAATAGTAAAGAAATCCTCAACTTACATCGACTGAAAAAATCCTTAAAGTTGTGTATTTCTAACAGCAATGTGTTAATTGTGAATATGCAAAAAAGATGCATTAATAAAATGTAATAAGATTTTATAATAAAACATTAATCTGAGTATTCCAATGTGTTTCCAATGCTTAAAAATATGAAAAGTTAGGCTGTAACTGAAACTGCCCACCAAACACCAGCTGTCCAATTAGATGTTGTTTTTTGGCTAAATCTAGTCGGTCTGTCATAGCCTTCATTTAATCTAAAAAACAGTTGTTAAAAAATGTTGCTATGTTAGTCTATCTAATTGGTCTATCTAAATGGTCCAAATTTTATCTAAAAAATAGTCGTTGAAAATTTGGCTGTGTTAAGTTCCTCTGATTTGGACTGAATTTTGCTCAAGTTGGAGGTCATTTTTTGACCACAGAGCTCTAACCTCACAAATCCTTGCAGTCGTGGAGACATTTCATTTTGGCTTGGCTGTGCCATAATACTTCATTCTGCTTAACTTCGACCTAAGTTTCTCATTTGTGGGTACTTCTTCTATCATCTTATGGTAGCAAAAGGAAAATACCACTCATCAACTCCTCTAGGTCCAGCGTAACACCATGTAGACAGTACATATGCAATAGACACAGTTATATTCAGTGAGAATGTGTTGTTTTCATGTTCTTAAATGACATGAAAATGAGCCAAAGTCTTTATGCATGTGTAGCAAATTTGGTGCTTTTATCACAAAATAAACAATAGGTTAGTTATGCCGCCCCGCCATTAAAGCATTTAGCAAAATAAAAGTAACAGACATGTAAAAGTGTAGTTGTCTACTCACCGACGCACAGCAGCAGGAGAAGAGTTTTCATGTCACCCATCTCTTTCAATGACTGTCCTCCTTGTGCAACAGCAGTGTCCTTCTAAATCTGTTCACACTGTCCTGTTGGTCTGAGAGCACCAATCACCTCGTGAAGGTTTATCACCACAACCCCACTGATAACAAAGTTTTGCACTGATGCAAATTTCTGAAAACTAAGCAGTTGTTACTGTCAATGTCTCAAATCAAGTAACAACAGGAAAACTATTACAGGAAACGAAGTCACTAGATGACTAAAAGCTGACGTCAAAATGATACATTTTTAATTGAATACGTTACATTCAAAGCCATGCAATGTTGTAATGTGGACATTTTTTACTGAAATTGTTGGCTCACACACTGAGCACTTTGAAAAACTTCAGCTTTGTCTCACAAACAATCCTATAATCCTGTTAGGACCCCAGAGGACCAACCCATTATTCCCACAGTCAACCACAACTGTACATATCAGTTATGAGTCATGCTACTCAACAGTTCATTTGCAGGGCTGAAACATCAATCATCCAACAGGGACCCTGTTAGACAAAAATTTGCATTTGGCCTCTTTTCAAATGAAAGACTCACCTTCTGTCAGGGCTGTTTGGGGGCAAAAGTGAATCAGAATCAGAGTCAGAAAAACTTTATTGTCATCATACCAGATGCATGATGAGATTGCAGCAACCACTGAACGGTGCATATATAGGTAAAAACAATATGAGGTATGAAAAATATACCCATATACGAAATAAATAATCAAGTACACAGAAGACAATACACAAGAACAATTCAAAGCAGAGTGCAATTCATATTAAAAGCAGCCAGATACGTGCTCAAGCAGAACCCTTATGCTCAGTTTGAGCCATAAGTAAGTGACAAGGAGGAATTAAGAGTTTGGACAGCCCATGGGTAGAAGCTATTCTTAAGTCTGTTAGTCCTGCTTACCAGAGACCTTAACCGTCTACCTGACGGCAACAGGTTAATATGGCCAACAGTAAAGTAGTCACTTAGTGTTATTTTGACTTTATCAATGAATGATGTGGTATGTAGAAACTGGGAACTCTGACTAAACAAATATGGCACCAAGCGCATGTGATGTGCTACCAGCATGAGGAAGCTTTTCTGGCATGTAGAGCAGACTACATTGATGAAACAACTCAGGAGTTGAAAATATTTAGAGATGAATTCACACAGATTTCTGGACTCTTATCAATCTGCTTCAAAAGGTACAAAGATGTGAGAAAAATAAAAAAAAATCAACTAAACAAAAGCACTTGCAGGCACACTGACACACCATGTCTGTGGCTAAATAAAAAGAAAAACCAAAATAGTAAAGCTGTAAAATTCAGTCAAATGACAGAAGATGCAAATTTGCTTTAGGTTTTTGGTATTTCTCTAACTCCCTGCATAAGGAATTTTATTAGTTTGTTTTAATGTGAAAGACTTTTTATCTGATATGACACAGGACGTTCAATATGGAATATAATAGCCCTTTAATTAACAGTGAGTTGGGAGGAAAATCTTAAGAACTATCTGAATTTCTTTCCTTTATATAGGGGATATAAGGAAGTGAGGCTGGTTGTTAAACTTTAACTAACAAGTGTACAATGCAAATAACATCATAGCTGCAACATAACTGCTATATGTGCACATGCATTGTGTGTGTGTGTGGTTGTGTGTGTGTGTGAATGAGCTCTGTTATGTTTTGTTTCATGTGTCTAACTGTTTTTTGTACTCAGAGTATTTTCATGTTTAACTGTCTGACTGTCAACTGAAGATTTCTGATAAGTTTCTATCTATTACTTAGGAAAATATTTCTTCATGACGTTTGCCTATTTGAATAGAAGAGCTCAGGAGAGGCAATAACAGTTAACAGTTGGGTTTTACTGGCTTTACAGTCACATTTTAATAGATAAACTTTAGCACAATGTGGACCTGTCCATACCGTGAAAGTATTCAAACGTGAATTGAAAGCACATTATCTCAGTGTGGTTACACAAATTCTGTGTTTTAATCATTTGTTTTAGTTTGACTTTTTCCTTTACTTTTTTTTATTGCTCTCAGCTTGTGGCAAGGGGTGGACGGCAGACCTAACATTTACATTATATGTACTAAATTTATTCTGACTCCTTTAGTTGGTGGGGATGGTGGGGGGAATAGGTTGCAGAGCCAAAGGTCGGAGGCCATGGAGGGTGGGCACTGGTGAACTCAAGATGTTTGAGGGGCAGGGTTGAAAATAGTAAAAATGGCAATTGTTTATGCCTTGGGGCACCAGCGAGCAAAAAGTTGCTGGGCATGTAATTGTATTTTGTCTACTCAACCGGCATCCTAGAGGCACTTTACCTTTTTTTTTCAGCACGGAAAGAGGACCCCAGAGGGCATTTTACCACATTTCGTCCACTGGATGGACACCCTAAAAGGCTTTATACCATATTTTCACAAATGGAAAGAAACCCTAGAGGGCACTTTACCATATTCTTTCCACTTCAGGGCACCTTAAAGGACACTTTATCACATTTTGTCCATTGCCAGCGCACCCTAAAAGGCTTTTTATCATGTTATATCTACCATAGGCGCATCCAAAAGGGGACTTTTGTGGCATTTTTTGTAACTTAGGGCACCACCCACCTCTCCTCTGAGTCCTCCAGTGAGGCTGAGCAAAGAAAAGAGTGGGTGGGGAGGGCCATAGGAGGCAGGGGCACTTCCACGTACAGCCCAGTGACTGCAGGGCACGGTCCCCAGGTGTTCATTCCCTGCTATCAGGGAGTCTATCCAAGATTTGACTCTCTGGGTGCTTTCTGAATCACGTCCTTTTGCTTTTTACTTGTAGCTGCAGTTGTCTTCACAAAGTACATACTTTTGCATGCAGTATGCATACAATTGGGAACTACTACCCTGTCATGATAGTGCACCTTGAACTTTGACTCTGGTGCTCTTATATCCGTCACAGCTTTAGTGTGAAAATTTTGAGTAGTTGAGCAAAAATGCTTTCTAAGCCATTCTAAGGTAATATTTGTTCAAATGTAACTTACCATTTGTGCACATGTATTCACTTAGCTTTGTGCAGCAATACTATATTAATATATCAATTGCACATAGGAGTCACAAAACTTATAAAGTGCTTACACTTACGGCACACTCACACTTAGTCCAGTTACCCTGTACTGTGCTGAAGCATGATTGCGCCCCCTCTGTTCTCCCCTGCTGGCCTGCACTCGCACTGCTCCAGTCTAACCATGCCTGAGCACACTTGAGTTACCTAATCCATGGCGTGTGACCCGTATTTTTACCTGCATTTTTTCATCTCCTGGCATCCATGATCCGAAGACAGTCAGATGTTTTTCACTACTCTTTGTCCGACTTTGTGTGCTGTTGTCTGTCTGAATTTAGGGTGATTCCTCCGCAAACAGTCACAGTGATGTCAGCGCCTCATGCTTGTGCTCATGCATTTGTACTGTGCCGAAGTCCACCTCTTCCAACTGTGTCAGGGCGGACAAAGCGTACCGGGCTTGAGTATGGAGTGGGGCGCTCACACTAGTCAATCAAACTGGATTTTGGGAGTCAAACGTGCTCAGGCACGGATTGCTCAGTGTGAGTGAACGTGTAAATGTGCTGTCATCTATCATTGTTGTGCTTGTCAATCTGTCAATCATCTATCATCTGTCTCAACTTTGTTTATATCTGAATGCCACAGCATAACATGTGTGACATATTCTCTGCTGCACAGAGGATTGTGAGTTCAAAATGGCCAGAAAAGCATGTTGGCTTGTACACTGCAAAATCCAACCGGATGTAACAGAACATCCTGGTACTTCTGGCATACTACATTTTACATACTACCTATTGGGACATAACAAATCTTTTTCCGGCATACTAAATAGTAAGTATGGGTAGTATAGGTGTTGGAACTCAGGGTAAGTTACTGGTTTACTTGTGCCCTTTTCTGTTATCTCTGCACATTTTATCCAATCAAGATGTTTTGATCTGCAGTTTTCGTCTCTTCTCTTCGTTTTCCTTCTGTTCCCATTGCCTCTCTTGTTCTGTGTTTGTTGTCTTGTCACCCCGTCTGTGCCAGTGAACAAGGCTGGGCATGGCCGACCTGGAATCATCTCTGCCACCAGACTATCAACCACCTGCTTGTAATCAGCGCTGATTGCCACCTCCTCCTACTGTAGTGTGTATACCGTGTCTCACTCTCTAGTCATCGCCAGTTCACTGTTTTCACCATTGTGGTAACTACTTGGCTGACAAACTCTTTGAATCTTGCCTGCTAACTTCTTTTTGATGATGTTGTGTGGGCTGTGTGGCGGGCATTGACCTGCCCGGGGGATGGAAATTAGCCACAGGCTATAATCTCGCATATTTACATGCAAATGTTCATTGATATGCATTGCCCCTTTTTTAAAATAAATTAATATACAAATGAAAAAACCTACAATAACTGTTTTTTTTTTATTTTTTATTTTTGATTATCTTTTGTCTTTTTGTCTTTCCATCTTGCCCACCACACTGACCTACTCTGTTTGCCACGCTCAGCCTCACCTTTTGTTTGTCTGCTGCTCACCTGCTCTTCTTGACACCTCTTCACAACTTGGATCTCCACCAGAAAATACCTTAGATGCGAGCTCTACTTCTCCACGCTCCCCAGGAACAACAGTAAAAAGAAATGTTTTAAATCTGTTTTTGAAAGAGTTAAATGTTGGGACCTCTCTAATATTACCTGGAAGGTCATTTCACCTGTTTGAAGCATGGAGACAAAATGCTGCTTTACCTGGGTTAGATCATACACAAGGGACAACAAGGAGACCGCTGGCTGACGGTCTGAGGCATCTCAGCATTTGAGCAGCTACTGAATATAATTTGGGGCAGAGCCATGCAGTGCTTTGTAGACATTTAAAGGGATTTTAAAGTCTATTCTGACATGAATGTTGAGACTTTTTGTTTTTACCCTTTTCCTCCCAACTTTCTGGCCTTTTTTGAACATCCTTTCCTCATAACACAAGATTACAGCCTTTTAAAAATTCTTTTAGACATCAGTAATGTGAAATATTTCAATATTTAAAAGTTGTCTAAATTGTAAACCCTGAAAAAACAGACTGATGTGCTTCAGGGTTCGGGGTTAAACAGCTTATTTCTCCATCACTTAGATAGAATCTGACATTAAAAGGTTATGATTATCTTTGCAAATTGTCACATTTGAGGTAACCAGGAACAGATTAGATTTTCTTTGTGGTAATGGTGAGATAGAACGCTTAAATCGCGACAAACAAAACAAAGCAGACATGAGCATGCGTGACTGAGAGTTGGCTGACTCCTCTCCTGTAAACCTGCACTGAGGGACTGAGAAGGGCACAGCGATCATCTGACGTCCAGCCGCCTGGATCGCTGCCCAAAACTCTCACTGACGACACTCAAACATGTAAGGGTTGAGCGCCAACCTGGCACCTGCAGCAGCAAAGAAACTTTACTGACGCTTGTGCGTTCAGTCGGTGCCAGGAAGGTTTCGATGCTTTCAATCAGCAGGTTGTATGTACTACTGCAGCTCTCTGCTGCCGGGATCACTGGATGAGATCATGTTCTGTTTTTATTCTCTATCAAACATCCATCACTTTAAATCTGGACATGTTAATTAAAGAAAAACAAACATCTCATTGGATCTCCAGTTAAACTCCAATGCTTAACAGATACATAATCCACTGAGGGAAGATGCAGACATGTGAGAATACTGCACATGTGAAAAACACAGCGAAACACTGAAATGTAGTTTAAGTGCACCAGGATTTACTGTGGAGACGCATCACATTTTCAACCCGCAGTCGGTGCTTTTAGATACAACTAATGTCAAGTCAGACTCTTGTGTGTATGCTGGCATGGAGGGTTTGTTGGGGGGCTGTTATGTTTCGGGTGGACGTCTGGGAGGCTGTGAGGGGTCACCTCGCCCTGTAATCCTGCTGCAACAGCTGCACGCCTCCCCCAACCCTCCAAACCTTTTAGAGCTGCGTGTTTGTAGTCATTTTATCAGCCAACAGCCAACAATGTTTAAACACTGAAGTGCCTCCAAACACAAACGTCATATTAAAATGTGTTAATTTTTGTATCAAATAACAGATGTTATTGAATAGCTAGTCTTACAGTAATTTAGTGTTTGTTACTTTTTATTTCAAAATTCAGCTTTATCTTAACAATATAATACAGGAATACAAAGGAAAGCAGCTGCAGCTCCAGCAACACCAAACAAAGAAAAAGTATGAACAAGTATTCAAGTATTTTAAATTAAACACTAAAATCCCACCACAAACTATCGAGGATTTCACAGCTCAACAGTTTTCAAGACTCTAGTTTTGACATATAGAAATAAATAGAATATAAGAAAATGAAAAGAAGCCAATGGAAACACGATTTTTTTTAAAGCAAAAAAGATAGCAAAAGGCAGAGAAAGTTTATTTGGTAAACGACTTTCAACAGATGCAGCTCAAGGTTCTTTACACAAGAACATAAAAAGCATCAATACGAACTTTGAAAGAAAGAAAAAGCAATAAAAACACAATTACTGCATGAAAATGAAAAAATGGAGGAAATAACAAATAGGCTAAATGGAATAAAGAATAATGTGAAACATATTCACAGTGCAAGGTACATACTGCATAAATTAGATCCCAATTTTATTTAATAAAATCCGAGGCAAACCCAAAAGTTTTGAGCCACAAATTGTGAGAACAGAGTTTTCTGGTAGGTTGTTTCTGATGCTCCATGTTTAGAAAAATGTGAATTCACACTTAGAGTAAGAAGCTAAACCAAATACACTTATGTGAAAGAGTTTTGTGTATGTAAACTTCCTTGCACCGGTGACTTCAAACTCAATCAAATAAAAGTATAAATTACAAAAATTGAGATAAATAGTGATAAACTAGTTATGGCCGGTTGAAAATGGATAAACAGGCTGAAGAGAAAAAAGAAGGAGGCTCTTTCTGTCCAATAGGATGAACATGAAACTTCATTCTACAAAACATGAAGATTTGTCAATGGCAACATGCTGGCACACACACCCATGGGATCCTGTCATGCTCCAGAACGTCAGCACTGCAGCAGAATCACAGCCAGAGAGAAATGCATTATGAGATGGGTAAAGACTCATAGTGAAATCACTGGAAAGTAACTGTCAGCTTGACAAATTTAGAGCAGCTGCAGAAACACACACACACAAACGACCACGCTATAACCCATGAAACACAAGTGTAGACAGGAGCTAGAGAGGGGCTGAGTGAATCAAAGTGCTGTGAGCCGCTTTAAATATATTAGTAACCAGAGAGCTTTTTCTACAATGACTTATTTGATTGAATAAATTTGAAAAGGATTAAAAATAAACTAATTTACCCAGCTGTGACTAAACAATATGTTTAGTCTGATTCTGTTCTTTTTTCCTATTGTTAATGGAAAAAAAAGGCTCCTGGTAAAACCTCACTGACACAAAAGAATAAAATCAAATCAATAAACGAGAAGGTTTTAGATTGTCTTAATCTGATTTTGCTTACTGTAGGCACCTGAAAAAAAAGTGCTGAAATGATACACTAAAACACTGATTATTTATCAGTGTTTACTTGTTGTCATTTTTTGAATAACAGGTCTTTGTTGATCCCCGCATCCCCGCCCCCAGATTAGGGGGATTAAATATATAAATATATAAAT
>JAQLOL010000001.1:32206452-32231103 GCA_029783665.1 Naso thynnoides
AAGTCATTGTTTTTTCAAAACACACATACACACACACACACACACAAACAAACCAGGACAGCTCTGCTGTAATCTGTGGAACCAAGTTGAGCAAGACATTTCTGTGGTTTTCTCTCCATCATGATTCATTACTTCAGTGTTGTTTCATAACAGAGGGGAAAACCAAGAGATTTTTCAGAAACATGAAGTCAGTTTCGGTTCATTTCTATTTGCTTTGTTTTGCAGCGAGGAGTAACACAGGAGTGATTAGAGTTCAAATCAGAGAGAACAGCAGCTGCAGATTTACTTATACTGCCTGATCACTGACTGCATGCAGAGGACATACTGTAGTTACAAGGATACGGCCAGCCTTGTATGAAGTAACCAGAAGCCACACTTGAGTTAAATGTACCTTACCGGAAAATGACTTTGGTAAAAGTGAAAATCGCCAATCAGAATATTACTTAAGTAAAAATCTTAAAGTATCTGGTATTTACTGTACTTAAATATCAAAAATACAGTGAATATAAATGTACCTAAGTATTGAAAGTAAAAGTATAAGTAAAAAGTACATGTAAAGAGTTCATGTTAAAAGCAGTCAATTTTGACTTTTAAAAATGGATTATTCTTTATTTATGGAGCCTCTGATCTATGTAAGACAAAATATCCCAGTCATAAAACAAAATGCCATTAAAGTGATAATGAAGAAGTGCTTTCAGAAAATTTTTGAAACTTTCTAATCTCCTTTGGGCCTGATTTGAACACAACAGGCAAAGGTTTAGCTGAAGCTGAATCTGCAACTGGGCGACTGCTACTATGTCATAGCAACAAAATGATTTAAAATCATTCATAAAACATGATTACAGCAGCACCAAAAGTAACAACACAGTCATTACTTGTACCGCAGCTTAAGAGCACCTGTTTGCACTCGCACCTAACATTATTAATAACCAATGATCCGACTTCTTGTAGTCTTCGATCTGATGTTATTGGCTATGTTGTGTTTACTGAGGTGTTGACATGAACAATTCACTGATAGAAACTGTGTTGTTTACTAATACTTATATTTATTGTCTGATATACTGATGACCACCGTGTCTCCAGGCAGTTATGTTCTAAATGGTCTGAAAGTGATGTCATGCCAAACTAAATCCCAAACTGATGTCAGTCATTTGGACCAGACTCAAACATTCAGTGACTCTGGGGTAAAATGCCAACAATGTTATTCAGACATACGGTCCCCATAAGATGAAACAGCTCAACTCTTTCTTTATAATTAATGCCACCATAATGTCAAATTTTAATTTTGTCCTACACTTTGATTTATGACCAAACACTTGCAGGAGTAATGAGTTTCCCATCCGCCTCAGCTGCACTTTGTGCTTCGTGCTCATTAGCACGAAGCACAAAGTGCAGAAAGTCAAAAGTCACAGAAAGTCAGAAAGTAAGAAAGTCTTGACACAACTAATCTTAGTTGTGTAAAGACAAAAAGTTTTTTTTACATACATATTTGCATTGGAATGTACATTTTATAGAGAAATGCTAACTGATTTTATGCAAAGGACTTTATTTTGTAGTTTTCTAAATTTATTTGAAGCTGTCTTGTATCATGTCTGAGTATCTGACCAAATATGAGACAGAGTATAAACTTGGGCAACCAAATGTTGCTTTATTTTCATTTCTTAAAAAGTAGTAATTCTGGACAAATACACAGACAATGTGCTCAGTTCACAGTGACAGTGAGGATACAAATAAACTACAGAGAGATTTCCTCAGATGATTTGTAATTTAAGATCTATAAGAGCTGAACGATGAAGATGAAATGGCTACCTGTGTGTGTGTGTGTGTGTGTGTGTGCGTGCCCATGTGTGTGCACATCTCAGTAGGATACTGAGGTCCTATTAGAGCATTTAGTCACGGCCATCACAGCGTGTCCAGAGGTCAACCACCTCACCATGCGACAGGAAGTAGTAATTCAAAGTCAGCACGTGGCAGCATGTTGTACACCTGTTAAACTCCACCTCCACCTCCATCAATACCACACACAACAGCTGTATGACAAAGCTGCTGTTTTTTTTTTGTTTTAGTTCGGACTGTTTTTAGTAGCTTTGACTCCTCTGGAAGTGGAGACTTTAGAATGAATCAACTTTCAACTATTTTTGTTTATTTGTGACCGTTTACTTGTGTTGAGACAGAGTTCAGTGAGTTCAGTGAGTTCAGTGAGTTCTGGTCTATCTATTCTGCAGCCAAACTGTTTGAACTGTCATATTTTAATTAACTTTGAACTAAAGCTGAGGTAGACTGTTTATTTTTGGCGTCATTACACAAAAATCCCATAATAACCTTTAAGCATATTGTAATTCAGGTGGTCCAAAAGAAGACTAGACTTTTCCAGCTCTCCTTGGCTCTGTATTCAGGCTGTGATATGAAGTTTTCAGCCAATTACTGTTTATTTCAGAGAGCACATGTTACTACCGGCTGCTCTACACTGCACTTCTTAGCAACAGATAAAGACTAATGGCTGTTAAAACAGGTGACGTTCCTTACGTTCTAAAACTGGCCTCCGAGGACTTGACAAGCTGAGTTACAGGCGACACCATCAGCCAACTCGAATCAAGCTGAGACCAGTTTACACCGCTGCAATTCCTCTTCAACCGTTGTGTCTCGTGAATCTTTGGTACAAACTGGACTTCAAAGAGAGAGAGACAACAAACGAAATAAAACACGGGCTGGAACAAAATATGGGGAGGGGAGGGTGTAGCAGAGTGGCTTCCTTGGGACTCTCATGCTAGGCTACAGCTCCAGACTTTGCCTATCTCAGTTTTAACTTGTTATACTTAAAGTGAATTGTTTTTGTTTTTTATACAAAAAGCCCGGTTTTTACCCAGATTTTCTATCTCCAACCACCTAAACCTAAAAGTTTACAGTAGGTGAGTTCTCTTTGAACCGCTGAAGCTCAGAAATATGAAAGTTTAGACATACTTCAAAGACACCCTGAAGCGGTATTTCCATAGTAGGCCGCTATCTAACTGCTGTGTGGTGACAGGATGTAGAGGCAGGACCTGACTTTGGGAGGAATTTGATTGGCGAACACCCAAACACAAACCGCTTTACCATCCTGTTGCTAGCAAAGCTAACTAGCAAGCTAACTAACTACCTACCTTACTGGTAACGTAACAACTTTACTCTGAATCTAACCGTCTCTCTAAATCTTTCTCTTAATCTATATCAGTCTAAATATGTCTATCTGCTATCTGATAGATTTTAGGTCTGAGTCGCCTGAAATATGAATTATGATTGACAGGTAGGTGTCATGATATGATTAGTTGAAAATTAGTTGATCCTCCTCTATGTAATCATTTGACAGATTTTATTTAATATGGATAAAAATGATGCACTTTAATATGAGAATACAAGGAAATGTATTTTTTATAATCTTTTTGGCATACATTATTCAGTTGGTGCACACTACAACCAGGAATATTTTAGATTTTAGATTTAGAATGCATTTTTTATTTTCAGTTAAATTTTTACCTGTAAATCACCAAACTTTTAAATCTTTTTAAATCACCACTCTGTTCTTACAAGGAATAAAGTTAACACATTCTCAACTCTTAACACAAGGACACTTGTGCTGTGTCACTGCTAAATGCAGTTGGTACCCCATTTGATTAACTTGTAAAAAGGCTGCAAAGCATAAACGTGTAGTTAACCTTATTAAACAGTCACAGTTTGGTTAAGTTTAGGTACCAAGACGTCTTGGATAGATTTCAGAAAATATAGTTGTTTTTTATTTTACTTCTGCTTTTGCACAGGACACAAATCTTTGGTTTTCCACCGCTCTCCCCAGAGAACCAGCCTCATATTCCACCTTTAATATTAGCTTTGGTGTTTATGTCTCATGCTTCTTCATGTCCATGAATTATTGCCAGTCCAGTTTCCATTGCATCAATACAACAGCTTTTTTCCTCTCAGAGAAGTTACTTTTACTTTTTTAATTTTCAGTGCTTCCTCTGTTAAACGTTTGCAAAAAAGCAGGTGGATGGTCATGACGTTCTAGAGAGTGAAGAGACAAAATGGATAAATGCACTTACACATGGTGCTAAAGGTTGACACTTTGAGACTCTCCTTTGATGCATTCACAACGTTGAACGCACAAAGTGACTGAAATAAAGAAAAACGGAACAGGAGAGCTTGAGAGAGACATTTGGCCAGTTCTGGAAGTTGCCTTGATGGTCAGATTTTCAATTGTGGGTGTGATCCTCTAGATTCCTCTGAGTTTGTTTCAAAGGTTTACAAACGATCCGACACTTGCTTTGTTTGAAGTGAGCTCATAGTGTTGAGTCTCCTCTCCATTAAAAACACTGTGAGAAGATGTTTAACACTGAAAAGGTGCCGAGAATCAAGAGGAGTCAAACAACTCATAAGCCAGACGACGTCAGTTTGCTTTGACTGTTAACAGGAGTCGTAAACCTGAGGAGGGGGTACAGTGGTGTTTGTGTGTGTGTGTGTGTGTGTGTGTGTGTTTTTGGGGAGTCCCTATGAGATCCATCTGGAATCCACATTGAGGTCCAGCAGCTTGTCCTGCATGTCCTGACATGTCCACTCACTGCACATCAGATCAGATTCGTGGTTTCCTCGTTGGAGCTTTGATGATGATGTCGATGACAGCTGACAATTACTGTGTGTTTTTTGCCATTAGAAAGATAAACAACAACAGCACTTGACAAAGAGACTCCAAGAAAACACCTGAGATGAAATGATTAATTAATCTGTAGCCTAACAGGAATTTTTAATTTCATAAGTGGATTATTTTAGTCAATTTATCAGTAAAAAATACCAAACAGTTACAGCTTCAAATACAAGACTTGAGCAATTTATTTTATGTTGTTGTGTATTTTTACGCTTTGTTTGTTCAGCACCTTTTTGTGGCTGCTGATTAAAAATGTTCAACTCTAGAGTCTATTCTGCAAAAAATTATGGACTGAAAGATTACTGATATTCATCAATAAAATCAGTAAAATCAATCAACTTATATCACATATGAAAAAAAACTACACTTTTTAGGATGAAAACAAGAAGCCGAATTTGACTAACACATTTAAACAGCTGAAGATGTTTTATTTTTTTCCAAATTAAAACTACATAATATCAAACTACTATAGTTAACACACAAAACAAAAATAAAAATAAAATCCAAGACAGCAGAGAATAACCACAATACTAAAGACGTCCCACCCCCCACCCACCTCCCCTTACACACACACACGCACACACACAGTAACAGCCTAATAAAAATATCCTCCCCTGGTACCCATTGCTATAAACTGACCTGGCATCAGTCCCTGGTGGGATATCGAGGGTCCGTGAGAAACGTGAGATGTTTGCTGGAACACAGACAGACGGAAATGGGATTAAGAGCTTCAGTCAAATTAAAAAAGCAGAGAAAATCTGGATTGAGGACGAGAGAGAAAGCCAGCTGGGAACTGACTGAGTTGTTTCTGCAGAACAGATATTTAATTTCTCTCTGCTACTTTTCAGCAAAGGCCGGTTTTTCACCAAACTGAAGTACAGACAAAATCCCTTTTACACTTCTTTCTCCAGCATTCATCAGTCTTCACCAATCACAATCTGACTGCTCTTAAATCTAAATTCTGTTGACTACGAGTTAACCACAGTTCACACAGTCTGTACACAACCTCCCACACATCTAATGTGAAAAGAAGTGAATGACTGATACAAGATAATGTAAGAGTTTACGGAGCAGTGTGTAGGAGTACAATTCCAGGCATCACACTCATACATACATGATGATGAAGACTTTAAAGGAATCAGGGAGGAGTGTTGAGGTTGTTATACAACAAGACTGAAAATAAAAGGATATACCTTGAAATCAAAGAAAAAAATTGAAATGTAACAGGATATAGCAACACCATATCACAAGATCAGATAAATATATGTTTGGTTTAAAGGTCAGATCGGCTTTATGTATTTTTCTGTTAGATGTATTTTTAAAGTGAATATGTTGTGAAAATAACACAAAAGTAAATAAAGAGAAGAAACTGGCATAAAATGAATTCCTCACACTCAGCGTTAAAAAAGATCAAAAGTCTCCAGTGAAGCTGGAATTGTTGTTAGTGTTCATACTCTTGTATACAAGTATGGAAATGAAATGGGAATGAATAGAAGTAATGACCTATCCTGCACTATAGTAGCAGAATTCAGGTCTGTAACTGTATGTATAGAAAACATGTAACACATCTGACAGCCATTTAGATTCTAAGTATCTCAGTATGAACCTGGTTGTTGCTGGACCATCGTTGGTCGCTGTTAGCCTTTTCCTTCTGATTGGCTGCTTGCTCAAATGTCTTTTCATACTCAGTCCAAAGTCTTCTGCAGTGTCACATGCTACATTTTTGCAAAAAAGTTTATTTTGTGCACAGAACGTTGTTTTATTCTGTTGCAAAAAAAATGCACTTGTTTCATTTTATGCAATATGTTTCAGCAAAGACACAATTTCCATACAACTTACATGCAAATATGTGAGACCAGGCACAAAACTTGTTTTTTAGGAGCATTTTATGCTCCACTTTATGTCTTTAAACTTTATTTTTATTTAAATTTATTTTATGATTTTATTGTGTAAAACATTCAGACAGAGCTGGAAAACTTCAAAGTGATGCCAGAAGTGGCACCTTTCTAATAGCATTTGACTCTGCGGCTATCAGGTTCATGTTCTCTTGGTTTATGTGAATGTGTCCTGAGCAGAGCAGAGTCGGTGGGATCTTCCAAAATGATACCAGCCTCAGTTTAAAGGGCACTTGTCTTAGATTTCACAAGCTGCTAAATTTAACGTTGTGCCTTCCCATTAAGCTGCGAGGAGTCTGTGATGTGAGCTGTTCTGTCCCGCAGCAACACTTTGTGTCTTTTAGGCTGTGAAAAGTCTCACATTCACAAGACCACAAAAACATAACTTAACACAAAACACTGAAAAATATACAAACAAAGGAACTATTTAATCTCAAATGAGAAGCAGAATTTAAAATTGAACTGTAATTTTTTTTATTTTAATGTTTTATTCAGATTCTATGAAAGGGAAGTTTTTCTGATGTTTGCAAAAAACCCCACAAATCTTGGGTTTCATAACAACAAAAAAATTACTGTACAATTGTTCATGTAACTGTTTCCTCAATATTTTAGGTTAACATTAGACAAACTGAGAAATGAATTTAAATAGTTTTTTAAAGTAAACCTTTGGTCACAGAGACACATAATTAAACTGTTAAAAAACAAACAAACAAACAAACAAAGTAAACACAAAACAAAACAAAGCAAAACAAACAAACAACATCAAAACTGAGTCATCAAAAACGTTCACAAATGATTTCTTTGTATGTTCAACAAGATATGCATTTATCTTCCTATGATCAGACTCTGTAAATCACACAGTTGCATTAAAGGTCCTTTGTGATTACAGAAGCACAGTCTTTATTTATTTTGAAGTAAAAATTATTATTTGAATTTTGAAGTAAAGAGAAAAAACAGATGGCGACTTCAAAGTTATAAACGAATGAAAATCAGTCGTCTGTGAAGTGAGATGATCTTACCTGGTTGGACAAATTGTCTTAAACTGTTGTCCAGTGATCCACACCCCCCAACACACACACACACACACACACACACACACACACACACACACATTCGGGGGGTGGGGGCTGGGGGTGGGGCTCGTCCTGTGCAGATAAGAGACCTGACAACTGTGTGACTGTGACCTCCTCAGCAGGACGTCAGACTGAGTCACTTTGCAGTCATGTCTGTGATCTCACATCGAAGCTCCCCTAATGTCACTGACACACTGAAGATTACTGTCATTGTAATGTAAAAATGTACATTTTCACAGTTTTCACAGTTTTAACTGTGCTTTCTTGAGGGATCTGACTTTTGAAATAGAGTCAGAGATGTATTAAAAATACCCTCTGGTGCACTTGCACTTGTCTGAATAGCTAAGCAATCTTTGATGTGTCATAAGCTGCATATATGTGTGATTTTATAGATTTTGCACTAAAAGCATCAATATACATAAATAAGTTGACAAAACTAACAAATTAATCTTATTTTATTGAGATTTTAACTGCAAAATACCTAAAAGAAATGACTTTTATGCCATAAATTGCCTATGCTTGTTATACATGCTTTTCTATTGGAGTGTGTCTAATGGTATTTTTTACTGAACCCAACTATGAGAATGAATCACTTTTAAATACAAAATACAAACATGTTGGCTCACATCACAAACTTCAATGCTCCACTGCAGCTGAGAGACGACTGTCTGATGCTGCAGTGAACAAAGCACAAAACCAAAGTAAAACCCTAACATAAATAGCACTTTAAGAAAATATTTATATTTATGTAATTTTTGAAAAAAGGAGTTTTTCTTTTACGTGAAAATCAAGATGAATTTATGGTAACACGTGTCTCAGGTAAATGTCGGGTAGAACTGTGGATAGATGTTGGATATAAAACCGTAGTTTCTGAAATTATATTTTACATAAAAAAAAAAAAAAATCTAGTTTATGCCTGAAAAATCCCAAAGCACCATTTTATTTTCATCTGGAGTTTGATTTTCCATAAAGAGGTGAAAACAAATCAGTTTTCTGATTTCCAAAATTTCTTTCTTGTTAAGAAACCTGCAAACTTCATTATTGTAGTACTTAATTTAAGGAAACACAGAAACAGGTGGAGCTGTATTAGAAAAAGCCTATGGTAATGTATAACCTTATATTTTTCTGTCATATAAAGTCGGGGGATTTTGTGACCTCATGGAGCTGATTTTCTATGACTGTTAAAACTGGACTTTTTTATTGCTTCCTTTTTGTTGCTGAGTTTCACCTTACTGACCCTCATCTCTACACACACACACACACACACACACACACACACACACACCCCTCAGACCATTGGTCATTTAAACCTCAGCCCCGCCTCCACACAGAGCCCTTTATAAAGAGAAACGAAGCCAAAAGAGCTGAAGTTACACAGACTGGCCCTTTAAAAACACTCATCTCCTCTAGAGACACTTTTTTCATCAGGTCAGCTGACTTTGACAGAAAACTTTGAGAGAGACCTTCCTTTTCTTTTTTTCTTTTTCTTCTTTTCCTCCTTTGCTTTATACCCTTTGTAGTTCAACAAATAGAAGACATTTTCTTTGTCATCCAAGGAACTTTTCTGGGACTTTTTCTCCTCTTCGTCCTCTTATCGCTTTCAGGAATCTTCTGGCGATGGATCTGTCCGACCTTCCCTTCCCTCTCTCCTCTGCTGATGACCTCTATGATGACCCTTGCTTCAGTACCACTGACATGAACTTTTTTGATGACCTGGATGCCCGTCTGATGCATGCTGGCCTGCTTAAGTCAGAGGACCATCCTCATCACCACCATCACCATGTCCCCAGTGCAGAGGAGGAGGACGAACATGTGAGAGCCCCCGGGGGCCTCCACCAGGCAGGGCACTGCCTGCTTTGGGCCTGCAAGGCCTGCAAAAGGAAAACAACCCATGCAGACAGACGAAAAGCTGCAACTATGCGAGAAAGACGACGGCTCAGTAAAGTCAACGATGCCTTTGAGACCCTGAAACGCTGCACGGCGTCCAATCCAAACCAGAGGCTGCCCAAAGTGGAGATCCTGCGCAACGCAATCAGCTACATCGAGTCCCTGCAGGCGCTGCTGAGGAGCAGTCGGGATGACAGCTTCTACCCACCGATGGAACACTACAGCGGGGACTCAGACGCTTCCAGCCCCCGCTCCAACTGCTCCGATGGCACGGTGAGTTCAAGAACAGCTGAACAGTTCATGTGTTGCCACATGAAATGTCTGGAATGTGTTTGGGATATTTATTTTTGGCCCCAGTGCTTCATATTCATTTCAATGAAGGAGATTTTTTTGAATCAACTCTAAATCTCATTTTAGACCAAAATCTTTCTGTGACTCCGAATAAATGCATGTACTTCTGACACATAAAAAAACAAACAAACCAACAAACAAAACACCAACAGTTGAAATATTTTGATATATTTAAAACTGATACACTGCACTGTACATTTATGAAAGTTTGGAAAGAAAACTGAAACAAATTATTTTAAAAATTTATTTTAATATAATAATGTTTTTTGTGTAGTGAAGTTTTACTTAAAGAAATTAGCTGACAATCTGTGTAGGTTTAAAAAAGTTACTTGTTATAGCATTTAAACATTTTTGAGCTGACACATAGAGGCTTCAATGGAATGAATAAAAGCAAAACAGAAAACAAATACTATTGAATGAAATTAAAATGCAGTTAGAGGATTGATGTGTTAAACATAAATCATTAATCAAATAAGTGATATTTTACTTTTATCATTTTTTCATTTCTCTCCTTAAGCAGTGTGTCTGTCATTGATTGATGATGTTTGATTCATTGACTATACTCAAATGTTTGTGTTTTCAGATGGATTTCATTTCTCCGTGTTCAACCACGAGTGAAAGCAGCGACAGTTCATATTGCAGCCATACAGCAGACGGTCAGTTTCATACAGTCACTTCTTTAGTATGATGTATTTTTGCTTTCGCAGGGATTGTTTCTGCTTCCTACTGATTAGTTTCAATTTCTGTTTTAATGAGTCATCTCTGATAGTGTGTTTTACCTTCTCCTTTATATAACTATTTTCTTCTTTAATGTGAACACTTTGTTCCCTCTAAAATGACTGTTCTTCTTTAATTTGTCATCAACATAGTTGTCTTTTAATGTGACCACACTGTAATTTCATATTTCACTCTAAACAAAAGCAGTTTTCCCCTCAAAAACATTTACTTCCTCTTTTAACAACCAGTTGACTCTCTGTTAAAATGACTGGTTTCCATTTAATTAAAAGTGAAATGACACATATATTCATTTAATATGTCCAGTCAATCATCTTCTCTGTTATCTGATGTGACCGGCTCTTCTTGGGATTTAGTCTCTATAAACTGTAGGCAAGGTAGGGCGATCTTCTTAACGGAAAAGCCCTGGTTTCCGGTTGTAGTCTTTTGTAGTTTGTGTAATTAACAGCAGACCGTTAACTGTAACGCTGTGTAACTGGCTTCTTGTGAAAAGATCGCTGGTTGATGTGGTCTCTCAATTCCAACTCCATCCTCGTGTTGGACTGTAAACAGTCGGACTGTAAACATCAAGTGGCATGCGGAGAAGGAAGTTGGAAACGGAAATTCGCCTCCTCAAACGAAAGCCCAAGAATAATGGGGCTTGCCCGAGAGGCTGTATTGCTGTCTGCTGAAGTCAGACAGTGAATGCAGCCAATGGGTTCTGAGATTGCTTTGGATTAGACTTAAAAGTGCAATATGCCACTTTTTTACAGGCCTGAAAACACATCATGCAAGAAAATAAATGTGCAGAAGTCTGTATATGTACTTACTGTAAATCCATACTTTTTACATTTCTAACATTTCATTCAGACAACTCAAATATCTAAAATCAACTTAAAAAAAAAAGCAGCAAACAAACAAATACAAATTATGTGTTTGGCATCCAAGCTCCGACCTCATCACTCCTCACAAATTTACATAGATTGCAGGCTGCAGAGCAGCAGTAGCAATGATGGGCAGAGAGAGAGTTGGGAGTTTCTTACAGTTTAAATAGACCGCCAGATATAGAGGACATGATAGATTTGAGACAGGGGCATGTGACATGCCACATCTGTATTGGTGCAGCTTGAGTTGTCTGTCTGAACTAGCTCACAGAACATCTCCCTATTTAGAGCACAAAATTACAAAAAGAGAACTTTGCCCTTCTAGTATGCAACCAAATTGTTTCTATGAAACAGTCATATTTTGCCTTTGTATTCCATACCTTTATTTTAATAACTGCTTTCATCAATAATCATAATTATCCTCCTAATTGGACATTTTAATTTGTTTTTAAATAAACAAAAAAAGCTTAACATTTTAGCCAACAGGTAAACTAATGCTTCCTTTGTCTGTTTTGTAGATTCCAGCAGCAGTAAACGGTCGCTTATTTCCAGTTTGGACTGTTTGTCCAGCATTGTGGAGCGGATCAGCACAGATCCAGTCATTGCCCCTCTTGGCGACAGCGTGGTCCCCCGAGGCCCCGGATCCCCTCAGCACAGCCCTGCAGGCTCCAGTCCCTCTGCTGAATCAAACAGCATCTACGAGCCACTGTGAAACTGACGGACCTGAGGACTCAAATTCCACAAAAAGATAAATTTCTAAAGACTTTTTCTTTTCCTGAAGTTCGAATCAAGTTTGTTCAGACTGCTGTTGTGTTCTAGCAGAAATGAAGAAGTTTCCTCACTGATTTCTGCAGCAGGTACAACAACTGAGGACCATTTCATACATTTGTAAATAAGAGCTGTTTGTTCATATACTGTTGGCTTCACATACATACAGACAAAGGGGATGTTGGGATTGTTGTGTCACGTTTCTGTATTATTTATGAGTGAATGATATTTTAATAAAGAAATATTTATATTCTGACTTCTTTTCTTCAGTGAATAATTCAGTAGCTTTGATCTTCTCTGTTATTAACACAGCCTCTGCTATAAACCTATACCAAATGAAATGCTTCTTTCTGGCACAGTACCAAACTAGTTTGTAATTTACTTTAAGGGCAGAGACTTCTTTGTGTCTATAGCTAATTACAGGTCTGAGCAGACAAAGATGACATGCAGAGTTCCACAAGGCTCCATTCTTGGGCCTCTTTTATTTAACATCTACATGCTTCTACTGGCTCAGATAATGGAAAACAACAAACTATGCAGGTGACACTCAAATTTACATAACTATATTACCAGGGAGCTATGGCCCAATCCATGCACTGAGTAAGTGCACTGAACAAATGAACAACTGCATGTGCTAGAATCTTCTTTAGTTAAAAGTTAGTGCTCAGCTTAAATCTGTTATGTATAAAAACCCACAAACAAACCAGAATCTTGGTGTAATCATGTACTAAGACCTAAATTTCAACAGCCACATGAAGACAAAGTCAGTTGACTATCACCTTAAGAATATATCAGAAATAAAAGGACTTATGTTTCCGCAGGCCTTGGAAAAACTTGTCAATGCATTTATCTTCAGTAGACTTGACTACTTAATGTTTTCACCGGTCTGAAATCTCAATCAGACAACTGCAGCTGATCCAGAACTCTGCCACTCGAGTACTTACTAAAAACATAGAAGTAAATCATATCACTCCAGCTTTAAGATTTTTACACCAGCTTCCAGTCTGTCAAAGAATTGATTTTAAAATACTAGTGTTGGTTTATAAAGTATGAAATGGTTTAGGGCCAAAATACATTTCTGATCTGCTGCTTATGAACCTCCCAGACCTCTTACATTGTCTGGGACAGGACTGCTTTCTGTCCCCAGAGTAAAAACTAAACATGGAGAAGCAGCGTTCAGTTCATGCTCTACATATCTGAAACAAACTTTCAGAAAACTGCTGGTCTGCTGCAACACTCAGCTCTTTTAACACAGCTAAAAACTTTTCTGTTTGCCACTGCCTTTTACTAAATCTTTTTTTCCTTTTTTAGTAAAATGCCTTTTACTAAATCAAATAGTTACTTTTTCACACTTCCCATACATGTTTTTTGGCAATTTGGGGACAGTGAAAACGCTGATATATTATCACCTTTTATGGTAATATATTGACCTTGGTAACAAATAGTACCTTATTAACAGAATCATCAGACACAAAGCAGTATTTTCATTCATTTACCTAATGAACCGAGGCTAAGACTGACTCTCCTTTTAGCTCTATTTTTATTATTTCTGTCTCCACTTTGTTGGCCAGCAACTCATGTTTTCATTTTGTTGATTTTGGGAACTTTTTCTCTTAAGAACAAAACAAAACAAAACAAAACAAAACAAAAACTTCCTGCTGAGCTGGAAAAAACACCTGATGGGGGAACTGAAAGTGAATCAAACAGTAAAGTTGCCATAAGACACTAAATGCTTCTTATCACTCAGAACTGTGGATTCACTGTCCAACCTCTTTCATTGATCTACTGTTAATAAAGTATTGATTACAACAACTTTACTCTATCTTGAGTATTATTTTGGTTATTCTTATGTTACTAAAGATGCCATATTTTAAGGAAATGATTCAGAAACCTGGAATATTCTCATTTGGTGTAAACCGGCAGCCACAAATTGAATGAATATCTTAAGTAAAATTATTTCACACAACACAAAAGAAATTACTTTAAGTCACCACTAAAGTGACATTTAAGCGAGAAAAAAAAATCCTAGCTAACAGAAGTTCATCGCTAGATTGTTTGTGTCTTTTGGCAAAAATCTTCCAAAATGAACTCTAGGAGGGAATTAAGAAATAAATAATTTCAAATAATTTGTACATTTTTCACAGATAAAAGGTCATGTTCAACTACAGATATCCATTTCAATTTTTTTTCTTGTTTGAGCTGGATCATATCGTTTCATTGCTAGTAATTTAGAGCGAGTAAATGACTGCAAAACTTTGAAGCTTTGAGTTATAAAATGTAGCCTCAACTTTAATATATAGGCTAATGATACAGAATATGATGCAATACTGTAAATCTTGTTACATAACTGCATTATTATATTGTATATAGGCCTAACCTCTATATAAAAAAAACAACACCAAAAACCCCTGCCAAATTAAAAGTAATGATCTTCAGTTATTTGTGTGAATTAATTTTCAATAATTATTTTATTTAGTTGCAGATTTGTTAAACAATCTTAAATATTGTTCAGTCATCTCTGACATTTAACTCAAAATCAATTCCAATCAGTTAGCTCAGATTGGTAGGCTACAGACAGACATTCAGACAAGAGTTTGAATAATTCTGGTCTTTTTATTCTCTGAATCTCGTTTTTTTTCTTCACACAAATAGTGAATTAAAATTGATTTATTGGAGCTAAATTCATCCAGAAATCCGTTTCACTCAAGCAGACACAGGCGGTGAGACTGCCGCCCCTTGTTGCCTTTGTTCCGGAGCAGCGGGTGTCTGCGGCCTCTCGGAGCCGCGGTCGTCACCGAAGGGACGCATCTCCTGTTGGGGCTGAATGTTGCCCAGGAGCCGCTCACTTCCTGCGGCGCGAGTGGGCTCCCTTCTTGCTGCTGCAAAGCGCAAAAAGCACAAACAGAGTCACCTCTGCACAATGAACCTTCATGACGAAACTATAAACAGAAGGTCTTAAAAAACAAAAAACAAAAAAACATTTATGCAATGTGGAGAGCCGTGGAAGAGAAACAAACCAACTACTGCGCTATAGAGACCGATTTAAAAGATTACCCTATATCGCCCTCTAGTGTCCGCACATAGGCCTACCAGTTTAAACCATCAACCTGCAATTTAGCATGAAGGTATCAATAACTAAGGCTTTGCTTGGCTAGCTATATTTTTAAGAATATTTAATCAGGCTATTTTATACCAGTAATATTTATTTCATAATATTTATAAATGTGTTACATTGACCAGGTAAATATAGCCTACCTTAAGTCAGTTTAATCAGAATCACGAAACAAACTAATACAAAGCTAAAGGTGCAATTTGTGTTTGTGTGTGTGTGTGTGTGTGTACATCTTGGAGGCAAAAATTTGACTTTTTTTTATCCACTGCATTTACTTAACTCCGTTAGTTAGGCTACTTTGCAGATTCAGATTACTAATAAACAATTTAAAAAAAAATTATCATGTATTATTGCAGATTAGGCCTATTATGCCAGACAACATATAAGGTAATAAAAATTAATGCAATTCAAATGGTGATGCATAAATGCAACACTAATTATAGTGCATATAACTAACACAGCAATGCTGTATAAGGATTATTTTGATACTTTTGGTAGTTTTAGAACGATTTGACTGTAAAACCTGCATGCAGGACTTTAACTTTACTTATTTTTACTCTTTAGTATTGCCACAGTAAAATATCTGAATCCTTTGTCCACCACTGATTCTACTACAGTAGCAGACTGTTTTCCACAACTTCAATTTCTTTTCATTGTTTTCACTCACCAACATCACATATCAACATTAAACATGAAAGTCTGTTTTGTCACACAATGTATGTGCTCCCAAAGACAGATTGCATCATGATGCAAAATGTTATTAATATTTTATCTCTTTGTTTATGTTGATGAGGAGTTACTTACTGTTTCTGCAGCTCATCAATGCGGTTTCTGAGAGAGATCACCTGAAAGACAAATGTGCGTTTGAAGCAGGTACTCCCCTAAAATATCTTTAATTACACACAAATTATAGTATTTCAGGACCAAACCTCAGATTTCCCTAAAACTGTCTGTGATCGGTTGTGACTTATGCAGCCAGAGGAGAATGTGGATGTGATGAGTGAGGAGCACAAGGAGTTAAGATGAGGAGAAGTCAGCTGACACACTCAGATGTTTCTCTGTGTATCATCCCGACAGGAAATGTTTGGAGTGGATAAAGTAACCAAACTGTCCAATCAGAGGAGAAACCTCTGCATATATAAAACTAATCCTCTTTGAAAGATAAACATGTCATACATGTCACATGTCACACATTTATTATTAGAAAAAAAAACGTCCTGTTTTTAAGCACTTCACTCGTATTTCTTTGGAAATGAAACTGTGTCAAAAATCTCCAACATCTTCCACTGACCTCGTATTTCTGTCTCTTGAGCTTCTCACAGTGGTCATATTTTATCGCCTCCAGGTTGTGCAGCCACTCCCAGAGCTCCTTCGCTTTGTCCCTGACAAACACAAACCAGCCACATTGTGAAAGAACTGCCTATAAAAAAAGCTGAAAATAAATGAAGAATGAGTTTGTGAATGACCAAAATTAACCATACTTTAACCTGTACAATTTTTGCCTTGAGCCAAAAACTAATTCTTTTTTCTTTCTTTTTTTTTTTTGGTCAAAATCAGATGTCCAAGTGCAATACACTGAATACACGAGCAGCACCCTGTGTCTTCATTTTCTTTGAAACGCCACCTTTAATGCCTATTTCTGTCTTTATTTACCGGCTCTTAGCAGAGTCGCTACATGTATGTATTTGGCATGTAATTCACTGTTATGCTGTTGTTCTTATAACAAAATTGGCTCATCAGAAGTACTTTTCAATTTGAATGTGAGCTGTACTAGAGGAGGGCTGACTAAAAAAGTCTGTTGCCTAAGGTAGAGGGAAGGTAATTTGTCTCATGTTACATGTATGTGCTGCTCCACTGTTTGAGTGATTATGTAGAAAAGTAAAGTCCATAACTTTTGTGACAATTCTGTTTTAAATAATTGAATATTGCAGGTCAGCCCTTCCTCACGCTCAAGGGCTGTATTATCTAGACTGTGAGTTACCTCAGTTTGTCATCGCTGAAGTTGTCGATGTTCAAGGGTTTGCATCTCTCTGCCATAATCTTCTTCTTCTTTTCTCTTTCAGTTAGCTTCTTGCCTCTCCTCTGCTCAGCCTGGAAAAGTCCAACCAGTTAAAACTCCACATCAGACACATCAAAAGTTGCTTTTTTTTTTCTAAAAACACTGAAGCAAAAATCACAATAATTAAAAAGAAAAATAAATGAGATAAATAAATAAATACCCTCTGCAGGATGCCGCTGTAGCCTGATCCCATGTTACTCAGCGCCTGCTTCTTCTTGGCTTCATCCTCAGCCTTCCTGTGGGCGTCAGCATCCTCCTTCCTCTGCCGCTCAGCCTGTAAAATAAATTTAATAAACTCATTTACAGCCGTTGATCTTAAGAGCTACATCAATGAAAAGTTTGTAGAGTGTCTTAATCTTGTTGCAGTGATGCAGACTTATGAGATGTGCAACATATTTGAAATTTAGAAGAGTTCAGCATGACACTATGTTTCCGCCAGTTACTCTGTAGTTTCTATGACAGGTAAATGGAAGCAGAGGCTGCTTACCTCTCGCCTGGCCTGCCGCTCTTTGTCCTTTTCAGCTCGAATCCTCTGCTGCTCGGCTCGCTCAGCACGACGCTTCTCCTGAAAATGAAAACACAATGCTTCAATACTTCCTGCCCTGTGCAGAAATTAAGCTAATGCTTCACTTGTTTAATTTATTTCCACTCTAGTTGTAGTGACATGTAAAACACATTATCAGGAAAGTACATGTAGAAAACATCAATGCAGCTTATCAAATGCATATTTTTTATCCAGGTAAAAATCTCACAATTCTCTCTTTGAGAGCAATGAGCTCCTCCTCCTCCTTCTTCCTACACTCAAAGTGAGCATCGATCAGCGACTGCAGCTCAATGAGGTCTTTGTTCTGACGTTTCTTCTGGATGTCCTGTAAGAGACAAATAGGAGACAGCAGGTACTAACAGGGTCGAGCATTCTGGCTCAAAAACCTCACTGATTCAATGAAATGTGGCCTCTGAGAATGTTCAACAAACACTCTTAACTGGCCGGAGGCGATGAGTGCAGTTTTCAACAAAGGGATTTTGGTTCATTATCCTTTTTTGTCCTTACAATTCTCTTAGTAAAAACAGTCAAAAGCACCCGTAAGAAAAGAACAGAATTTGCAGCCACTTTTAAAAGATTTCCTTCACTGAAAAATTTTTGGTATTTATATTTGCTTTACAATTTGCCTTTTATTCACCTGTTAACATATGCAGATTTCAAACTGCCATGACCATCAGGAGCAAATTGGTATTCAGGTTTTTTCTCAAGGACTTGTATACAGAAGGGGCTGGGAATCGAACCACCAACCCTCGGTCTAGTGGCCAACCTGAGCGGCTGTCAGGAGGTCAAGATTTTGAAAACGTTGTATGGATGGAAGAGCCACGTACGCAACCACAGCTGTTGACCATGATAGTAAAAGATGCATCTCTCTCGACAAACATAAAGATAACAATGTGTGATATAAAAGTGTGTCTCATTGATCAGTGAGGAATTTGCAATATGTTACAGCCTTGACATGTGACCGATGAAACAGATCGTTACTTTTACATAATAAATTTTAACTCCTTTAAAAAAACACATCTCTAGTTTGCAGAAAGGGACCATGCAAACATTTAATTGTGGTGACTGAGCTGAGCCTTTTTTAAAGCTATTGAGGTCAGATTTCCAAAGTATAGCATGGCTGTGATGTAAAGCATCAGAGAGCTTAAAGGAAGAGCTGGCACAAAGCCGATATATTCATTCATCCTTCCTGAGATAAATATTAGTCAACGAAAACACATCGACTTACATCAAAGTCTACTTTCTCGCCATCAGGGATCTTTGGAGCACTCGGTCTGATAAAGGAAATAAAATTCAAGTTATGACAACAAGATTTTAAAGGTGCCAGAAGTGTAAGATCACAATGGATCAGACAATGAATCGACTCACTTGAACTTCGGCTTCTCCTCTTTTGTTTCAGTGTTTCAGCATCAAAGCAAGGAGAGAAAAGAGAGATCAAACAATTAGACTCACAAATATGAGAGGGACTGAGACTTAAAGGCTGCTGGTTAATCGGGGGGAGATCCATGTGGACAAGCTGAGTTACATCTGACAGCTGCAAGTTGTTTCACACCTCCAGTAGATCAAAGTCATTTGAGTGAGTCTCAGTGTAGCAACACTTTAAAGGAACTGTGGCTCAGTTCCTGTGAGTCCTGTAAGTACTCAACGTTACCTGATTTTTTTATGTCACAGTGTTAATTTGTTGTGCATTAGTGTGTAAATCAAACCGGTATCATCGGAAACATGTGACTAATCAGTATCAGTACAGTGTGTGCCATAAATCATTGCATCAGCTATTTAATAGTTAAATTATTTGAACTGCACACTTTTCACAACAGGGAGTTTGGCAGTGTGATTACGGTTAATTGGTGTGAATGGTAAAAACACAACTGGAATCGTAAAATTAACAGATAGCTGAGTTTGTGATTAGCTTTTTACTTTTTTATGAGACCCTCACACTAAAAAAAAAAAAACAACAACAAAAAAACCCAAAACAGACAACACGGGAGGAAAATGCAGGCAAAGCAACAGCGACTCAGCAGGAAATACAAACTACCATCTTGATCTCCCTCGTCCACTGGCAGGACACATTCATGCAAAAAAGAGAAGAAGTAGAGATAAGCAGAGGGGTGCGAAACCATGACTCAGTATTTCTGAATCCTTCACCCTGTTCCTCTTTTCCACCTCTGACATCTGACGAAGAGACTAAAGCGAACAGGTATATTCTTCCTTTCCCTCGAGGAAGATCAGTGAAACAGTGAAATGCACACAGTTTGAATCGTTCATGTGTGAAAAAAGCCCTATAACAACAAACAACAAACAGGTGTAATCAGAAGAGAGAGAAGAATACAAATCCACATACCTTCTTCTTCATAGGCCTCTGCATGCAGCAAGCGTCCAAAGCAAGAGCAGAACAGACATCATTAGTGGTCAGACTGGGCAGCCTGCTCCTGTCCTCTACACAGTGCACAGCTTATGAAGCACATTTACCAAACTGGGGACATTCATGTTCGAAATGTTTGTGCAATGGCAGCCTCTGCAGAAGTCCCACTCATTTCATGCATTAATCCTGCTGACAGCTCTTACCTTCCTTACAACCTCAAGGTTTTATTTTTAGAGGAGACTTTGTGTCTATGGAAGCCCTCAGAGGCAAGTGAGGAAAAAAATCTGGTCATTTATTATCAGAGTCTGGTTGAAACTGTCCTCCTGTCTGTGTTTAGAACTTAAAAAAAAAAGAAGCCAGGACCATGTTTCTATTTTCCTTATATTTTTCCTTACATAATAAAAGAAAGAAACAGTTCTTTGAAGGACAATTACACAAATTCTTTTCTTCTTGGACAAATTACCTATTCATTGCTCCATGGGTTAAAGTGCCAGAGAACAATTGACATTCAAGTCAACACACAAATTTTAATGCAAACCTGCTACAATCATAAAATGGTGAGTCAGTGGTTTGTTTTGTTTTAAGGGTCTTTCTTTACAGTGACAGTGAGATATTTTTTCTTTTAACTCTGAAAAAGTAAATGCATTATTAAAAAAGAAAATTACAACAATTGTATATACTTTTTTTGTTTGTTTGTTTTGGTTTGTTATAAGTAAGTCATCATAAATCTTCCATACTAGGCAGAGATAGCTTATGCAGATTTATCGTCACTGAGCTGTTCATGAAACAGAGTAAAACTATTTTTTTCTTTTACAATACTCTTGAAGAAGTGAAATCAAAGCATTAGCTCAGCAGATGTGGGAATTCTGCAGAAACTCCATTTGTGTGAAACAGTTTTGACAGATGATCGAAGCATTTAAACAAACCTGAATGGTGACAGTGACTGATTTACATCACAACACCCCAATGTAAATGCTGTAGAGCAGATTGCCAATGTCACTCTTCATTTACACACAGAAAGAAAGAAGCTAAACATGGACTGAAGGGAGACAAAGAAACAGCTTTTACATGACTGAAATGACCCATTATCCCCTCTGCTGCAGCCTTCAAGACTGACACATGAGCTCACCAAAATGCAAACAATGGCAATGATCATTAACAAAAAGATGGCACATAAATATGGACAGAAGGCGATGGATGAGAATGGGTAATTGATTCATGTAAAAGCAGCTGATTTTCTTTTTCTTATCAACATTTAAATGCACAGCTCATATAACAAACACACATCTGACACTGAGCAATAATGCTGGAAACAGGACAAAATGTTTTGATTGCACATCAGCTAACACTTATGGTGATGTCATGTAATGACTGTGGACATCAAAAGCTTAAATGATTGCTGCAGCCTGCAGTGCACTCTATAAAATAGGGTTCATGGGGGTTCATCAAGCAGCCGAAAGACGCCAAAAGGCACTTTATTGTTCTTCATTAGAACAAAACCAAAGTGCAACGATTAGGGCTTGTTGTGACAGGCCAATCAGGGGAGTACATGTGATAAAATGAGAGCTGATGCTGGGGAACAGATGCTGCATGTGTGCGCGCTTATATAGACAACAATTAATACAAGTATTTGCCGCACTGATGGTGTGAGTAGATTGATGATTTCTCCATCAGTAGAATTTGTTTTAGGGTGGCGCAACAGAAAAATAAGAGTTGTTAAAATCAAATGGTTTATCATGTTGGAGGCATGAATTTATTGCAGTAGCCTGCGGTAGTGTGCTGGCTGGATAAAAAGATAAACTGCATATGCTTAAAATTTTGTCCAGAGTGATGAGCTAAAGGAAACACCAGGAATTGTCCAAAATGGAAAGGGCTCAACCTCTGAGGGGCATGGATGCACTCAAATTTAGATGGAAACCTACTAAAATTGTAATGCTTGATGGTCCATAGTTTTAAGGGAAAAGGCCAGGGATGACCCAGACTATTGGGATTTGTTGTCTTGGAACAATGAATATCAAGAGCAAATTTTTAGGGGAGCTAAAATATTGATTATCAGAGGATACGTGACCAGGATGTTGCTCTTAATAAAAACCAGAGTTCAACAGATCATAAGGAATGATCCTCTGAATGACTGTGAATGTCTACAAGGAATCCATCTCTGAGGTCATGCTGCTAGTAGGCCTACCATGATAAATGTTTGTGAAGTTTTTTTCTAATGGAAACTAGTGTGGTTGCTATTTTAAGGTGTTTTCTCACCTGCCTTGTTCAGTTCGGTTGAATCTAATTCTGGTTTGTTTTCCCCCTTGGTGCACTTTGTTTGGGTGGGTGTGAACACAGTAATTAAACTCAGATGCAGATCAAAACAACGGGACCAAGACCTGTTTGAAGAGGTGATCTGGGTCCAGGCACAAACAAACTGTGATACAGTTTGTTAGTGGTATGAACATAATCCGATCTTCTTCTGCCCCGACTTCAGGAAGAATTGCATGTTTTTGGACTAAATGAGCTCTCGTAGCCAGCTGTGCTGTGCATTAGGGGCTGGGACGACTCTGTAAACAAACAGCTACTGTAGCAGTTTACTTTGACACAAACATAAACGAGGGTTGACCTGGAGCAGCGAAGAAATACTTTGTCTTCTTGATTTTTGGGCAGACGGTCGTATAGCCCAACCGCTACACACAAAAATCATAAAATGTTCAAAATGTTTGAAGGCTGATAAAGAGGAAATCTGACCGACATGATTTCTGAATGGAATGACAGCTCCCACATGGCTTTTGTTGATACATTTTGGTTCGCTTAAAATTTTACAAGTGTGAAACCAAATCGAACCAAAGGGAAAATTGAAGTAAGTCGCAACTCATCCACTGATTCAGACCAAATGAACTGAGGTACAGGTGTGAAAACACCCTCAGAGCAATGAGAGAGTCAGTGGATCATTAGATGCTTATGGGAAGAGCCAGTTTATTTTAGAGTGTCTGCATCTAAGACTGGAGCATTAACCCTCGTCTCCATGATGTCCCAGCCCATGATGTAGTGGCAGTTTGCCAATTTTACATAGTCTGCATACTACTAGAGTAGTATAGCATATGTAGTAACTCTAAGTTTGAAATACATGTATATGTGGTGAAGTAGAAGTATAAAGTAGCAGAAATCTAAAATGAACTAACATAAATACTCAAGTAAAGTACAACTATGTCAAAATTGTACTTGGACAAAGTACTTGAGCAAGTGTACTTAGTTACATTCCACCACTGGTGTAAATGTAACTCTGAACCATTAAGTTAAGACTTAAATAGCTGCCTTCCCTGCGTGTTTATGTCTTCACGTTCTGCAGCTGGTATGTCGCATGCTGCAGCTAAATTTAGCAACATAACATATGGGTCCTGTGTTTGTTAATCACAGTGATTTATACCATCTGTTCCTGCTGTAAATGCGTCCTGACATTTCAAATTCTTTACTCACTTTTGTGGGCAGTTATGAAGAGGAGGTAACTCCAGTGGAGAGGGCTAAAGGGAAGCTAAAGGAAGATTAGTGAACTGCAAAAATACCAAACCCAACCAGGCAACTGAGTCTTTGGAACAAGTGGGAAAATATCTACCAGTAGATTGTTGATATGGCAGCACCGTGGGGCCAGTTTTACTGCAGAGACCCTGCAGAGCACTGCACCACAGACCAGATAACATGGCTCTAAACTGGAGACAAAATATCTCCACACACTGGCGGATTTTTATCACTGAGAGAAAAATAATGGTTTTAAATCCAGTATGAGTATGACTGAAGTTTCTGCTTGTTTTTAAGCATTCTCTTACAATTTTGTATCACTTTGAAACCAACATATCCATTCTAAAACAGGGCTGGATCCAGGGCTGGGGCCAGAGGGCACTGGCCCCAGCTGAAATCTGATTGGTCCCCATCCTGTTAGAAGTCTTTTAACAGTGCATGGATAGCAGGCATATAATTAGCCCCTCTGTGTAAATTGTGGCCCCTGATTTCTGAAAAATCATAGATCTGCCACTCTTCTGAAAATAACTTTATTTATAAATAAATACTGAAGTTACTTCTGATAAAAAAGAAGAGCTGCAGTCAACTATTATTGTTGATTTTATCATATGTATTGGCAAAAATTTAGGTCGCATGACCTTTTATTTGAGATCAATGCAATTTAAAGGAAACTTTTTATTCGTATTTACAAAGACACAAAGACATATCACTGCATTTATCATCGTCATGGTTCCAATAATTTTGGTAGTTAAACAAGCCGTACTGTGGTAGCAATGTTAGCTTACATAATGTTGTTTCTTATTTATTTATTTATTTATGCTATTTTCAG
>JAQLOL010000001.1:32281981-32296991 GCA_029783665.1 Naso thynnoides
TGTTACATAGCCTATTGTGCTTTTAATTAAAAATATTTAATGCTACACCAAAACATCTGCATTTGAACCGAAAAACCATTAATTTTGAATTCTATTCAACACACCTGATACATTATGAACAAATTAGAGTGTGTACTCGTGTAATCTGTGTCTAATGATGTGATGCTAATGTCGGAGTGGTCTCAAACACACCAGGTGTTTGATGTCTGAACAGCTCGCTCTCCATCACGTCCAGCCATTCACTTAAAATTCCACTCGTGTCGTTGATTTTTCCATTAATTGTTTTGGTGTGAACAGTGGTGATGGTGTGTGCGTGTTTGTTGTGGTTGAGTAGCTTTTCTCAGTATTCATGCTTTGTTATGGGATGCAGAGTGTTTCCATAGAAGAGAGCACTATTCATTTGAGCTCATTATGCGGCAAGCAGAGGAGTTTACAGTCTGTTGTGATTCACTCTCACTGCTCTAGTCAGCACTGCTCTCATCAGCTGAGGGCTGATATTTTTCTCAGAAGTTGGCGATGACCAAATCAGATGTGGGAGAGTATATCTAGACTGGCATATATCTAGGAATCAGAAACTGAAGTTAAAATGAATGCTCAAGTGCCCACAAGTGGCCAACAAATTAATGAATGCAGCTTCAAGTATTTTTTCAATGCAAGATTTTTTTAAATTCATTTTGGGTTTGCTTGCTTTAGGTCAGAAGACATACTTTGTTACATATAAAAATACTCTGCTTTGTATAATAATACTTCTTGTGATTACCTATGCAAATATTTTCTGTTATTTTTTTTATTTTTATTTTTTTAACTGAATACAAGGCTTGGGTGATACATATTACAGTGAACAAGAGTATTTAAAAAGTCAAGTTATGATTTTCAAATCCATTAAAAACTCAGATGCTCCTCTTTCTACATACAGAGATGCTGTATTGAGACGTACTGCAGTGCACAGCAGGTGCCACCAACGGAATCAGACTATTAAAAAATGTGTAAAAATTATGGCACTTAAAATCCAAAAGGATGCAGTAAACTCATTGTGGACAGGGGACATACCCTGTTTTTTATCAGCTGCGTTATGAACAACAAATCCATATCAAAATCTTTAGGAGGAGAGTTGGATAACTGTTAACAGTTAGCAGCTTGTACAGCAGTTTTCTAAACTTTCTAAATTCCTTTGGGCCTGGTTGGCACACAGTATGAAAGAGTTTCTGCAACTGGGCAGCTGCTTCTACGCCCTAACAACAAAATGATTCAAAATCAAACATAAAACATGACATCCACGGCACCCAAAGTAAAAGCCAAGTTATTATTTATACCACAGCTTAAGAGCACCTGTTTGCACTCACACCTAACACGATTAACCAATGATCCAACTCCTTGCATTCTGTGATCCAATATTATTGGCTATTTAACAAAACAAAACAAAAATACTGACTGGAAACCTACCAAATTCCACCTGGTTTTATTTAGTAACTAAGATGCTTGTTTGAAATGTTATGGAGGAAAAGTATCAATTTTCCTTGGAAAATGTGTGAAGTAAAAGTGTCTACAGAAATAAAAATAGTACAGTAAGGTACAGATATCTAAAAAAAAGGAAAAAAACAACTACACTGGCAGCACATCACCCCAAGCCTCATCCATGTACACTGGTGTATGTATCAGCTATAAAATTCTCCTTTTTACCTGCAAGTCCCTCCATGCCCTTGGTCCCCAGTACCTATCTGACCTCCTTCCCCTATAACTGTACACCATTAAATCTCAGAGAAGATACAACGACAAAAAACGATCTTGTTTCGAGCTCTGGTTTGTAGTTTGTGTCGTCTTGTTAATACAGCTGTCTGGCTATTAAAACATCCAGCCAGTCAACGTGCACTTACTTCATTATAGTTCTTCATGTGGGGCGAAAGTACATACACTGGAGATGGAGCTGAAAAAGTTCTTCAAAACCTAGTTCCAAGAACTATAATAGGTCACGGTTCCTGTGGTGTGGATGCAGTAAAACCAGAGGTTCTTAAAACTAAGTTCCTAGAACTATGAAATGGTTCTTGTGGTCCGAAAACGCCTAGTGTCACAGCTCCTACCCTCCTACAACTCCTAGGAACTCTCCATCGATATATGCAGCACCCCATCACCAGACTCCATCTGTTTACCACAGCCCCCAACCTTTGTTTCCCCAGCAGACACACATGTTCAGTTACATGTTAAAGTTTTGTATTTTTCTCTCAACTATGTTGAGCATCCTTGGGTGCTATATAAATCCAAGCTATTATTATGAGCTAATGTGTCATTATTCAACAAGAAGTGCCATTTTGTCCTCCATGGTGTTGGGCTTGTTACTCAAAAAAAGGAATGTATTACTCATTATTCATTATTCTTTTCAAAAGTAATATTAATGCTTTACTTATTACTCAATGCCAAAAGTAATGCGTTATATTACTCGTTATATTGCTTTCTGTTACATCAAAAAAGAAGGTAACTGCGTCCTTTCAACTCAAAATCAGACATCGCGTGCTCCTGTGAATGCGCAGCTCAAGCCCTATTCGAACAGGATTTGTATCATCTGTGAAATCCAGGTAATTTGTAATTATTACAGAGGATGTTGTGATTAATCCAGTACAATGTTTTATACAACTTTGCTATTTAATAAAGTAACACATAACAGGGCAAACAAGTAGACCAAACAAAATGTTGGCAAGAGAAAAAAAAGATGCCAACACATTCCAACGTATTTCTGTCAATACACAAATGTACTGCAAAATAACAACCTTCAACATTAACCTGACAATAATAACAGAAATATATAAAAAATAAATAAATAATAAATTAAATGTGAGGTTAATCAACTACACTTTGGTAAATCGTTCTGCAACAAGTTCAAGTCATAACTAAAGAAAAACTCTGAATTCCTTCAACTGGAGTCAAGTTAGAGAGTTTCAAGTATAGCATTTTTTTTAAGCAATATTAATCAAAGATCAATAAAGGAAATATCTGCCCGTGTGACAGCAGACAGTGTGCCATCATGAGATGTTCATTTATCAGTATGCCTGTTTTACTGTTTCTGTCTGTGTGAATGTCTGGCCTTTAAAACGAAAACATAGGACAACAAACAAAAATATAGACCTTGGCAAGTGCAACAGGCAAAAGAAAATAAATTAAATTAGCTATATGCTCTTTTCCCCATGCTTAATCTGGACCCATTTGCTTAACCACCAGCCTGTTTTACTGCTCCCACCTGAAATGCGTATTATATCGCATCAAGTGAAGCTTCTCAAACCATTTATCTGACTGTCTTTTTCTTTTTGGAGTCAGTGCCAAACTGTCTAAGCTGAATAGTCTTGTATGGAGGGTGGGTGTTGTATTTCATAAAAATGTTTTTGATTCTTGGAAACTGATTAAGGGTCTCAATCCCCCGTCCTGCCATCAAATACTCCATCACTTCTTTATCTACGGAGTGCGTTTCCTCCAACTCTGTTTCAAATGAGAAGAAGTCCATCTCGCTGCTGCTGCTGGTTTTTGTGGCCGTGGACACAGACGGTGAAGGTGCTGGGCCGGGTGCGCAACGCATGACACTCAGACATCAGCAGTGCTTGAGTATGCTCTCTCCTATCCTCTTCTCTCATCCACCGTAGTTTGAACTTCAGCAAACTTACAGCAGCCAGAAGTGTACCTTTGCTCTCAAGTATGTCAGCAAACCGGGCCTTGATTGCCTGAAATATTAAATAAAATGTTTCAATACACTGAACACCAGTCCACTTATAAGTTCAGAATAGTGCAAAATATGTAACTGTATCATTAAAGCTACTGATTTTAAACTACTAATTAAGAATAAAAGGATCCCGCTGGATTGCTGATCAAAGATGTTATTATTTAACAGTGGGACAACGTGTGAGATTTATGTACAGACAAACGTGCGCATCGGCCTTTAAGTAATAAATAGTTAATAACTTAAGCTATTAATATGAACAATTTTCCTTGAGCTCCCAAATTTCTGTGTAGGAGTAAAATAAATGTGAAGGAGAGCCCTGAATTGACTGCAAAATGTATGATGATGACTTAGTTACTGCATTTTATCCCATTGTGTGACCAAACTGTACAATAACGTCAGGTAAGCCAGCTGTCTTCTTTGAAAGGCTGTCTTTCAGGACAAGAGTCTTAGACATGAGGACTTCGAGGGTGGGTAGGAGGGTGCCGTAGAAACAGTTATCCTCCCCTTGTAAGATGTCTAATGCAATAGTCAGCAGCTTCATGACAACACAATATTCTTTTAGGAGTTGATACTCTTTGTCAGTGAAGCCTTTTACTCCTAGCCTGGCCATTAAAGTCGCTGATGAGGATCTCTGTGATTCGGCACACTGCTTCTAAGAATTCCATCTTGTGGACGTGGGCACCAGGAGCTTTCTACCACTCACGTCCTCCACATGCTCTCTCAATTATCTGTTGGAAAGAATGAGAATCTATCGTGGATATAGGCAACATTTCATTCACCACATATCCAGCCACTAGCTTCATTAGTTCTCTGTCACTTGTTGGCTGCTGTTCACGACTAAAATCCAACTTTGGTTGTTTAGCCACGGGGCTACAGGCATCCTCCGCGACCATAGAGGGCTTGTTGCTGGGCTGCACTTTGACTAATTGCACGCTGCTGTGTTGTCGAAGCAGGTGTTTCAGGAGGTTTGAGGTCGTGCTTTTTGCAGTGGACAGAGTCTTAGTTTCTATACACTATTTACATCTAACAATGATGTTCTAGTCGTCTTTCTTTCCAATAAAATCAAAGTAGTGGGAATATTTCCACCTGGTAAATGTAAATGTTTCCCTCTCCATCTTTCTAGCTAACTTGCTTGCTGCTGCCCTGTGCCCACTCTGGCTGCAGCGTGCAGGTGGCGCGTGAACATGGCTTTACAGCACGTTGTAACTTGTTTTGCGATAATTATAGTGTGAACAAAGTTCTACAGATTTAGTGAAAGTAACATTGTAATGAGCTATTTCACAATCTAGTTACTGTAATATTAATACTGAAATTCTGTAAGTAATTAGTTACACTACTCGTTACTGGAGAAAGTACTGTTATTAAGTTACGTTACTAATAACGCATTACTGCCAAACACTGGTCCTCTAGCAAGGATCTGTGCAAAAAGATATTTGCAACCATTTTTCCATTGACCGCAAGAATTTAAAGTCAGGCTAACTCCATGTTAGACACAAAAAACTCTTGGCAAAATAATGTCATAACCTACGTGCTAAAATGACTTCTGTCACTAACGGCTCTTTGCATTTTTTCTAACACAAATATCATTTACCTCATACACAGGTGAAATGCCAGGGAGGTGTGAAAAATAGATACTATCCAAGCCAATAAAACATGATGCCACCTACTTTACTGAAGAGTCCATTTTTTACAGTTTTGTAGTTTAATATTGCTTAGATTTGGATCTGTTATTGGCGTCCAGACTTTCTTCCATCAGTAGATTATGTGAAAATAGTCTTTTTAAGAGCAAACTTGCATCAGTCTGCACAGCTATGATCAATCATTCAAATGAAGTTGCAATAATCAAACACATACCTGGGTGGGTCTTAAACTACAGGATCAGAGGATTTCTTACACCACTGACAACAGCATTAGATATTGCCAGAACATTTCTTAGAGATCGAATAAGCATCTGGATACTGAGCCTCTCCCTCAGAATCAAAGAGCTTCGGATTTCTATCCAAGTCTTTCTATCATTTTTGCAGCGATGTTAACTCACACAGGGAGGAATCTATAACCTACAGAGACTCTAACTCCACAACAGTTAGAGGAAAGGACCAGAGAGCAACGTGGATGCAGTTAGACTCTGCTGTCAATAACATGTGCAAAATGACATTCAAGCAATTCAAACGAAAAGGTCAAGAAGCAGCTTCACTTTTTGTCAAATTACACATATTTTTGCTTATTATTTATTCTCCTCCTGGATGTAAAAACCAGCTGTTACAACGAAGGATCCTGTTTAATGTTTGATCTTATCTAATGATGCAGATACAGACAAGGCAGGTTGAGGAAAAACCATAGGATAAAAACGGCATAATTAGTGAACTAAAACGGGCTCGTGACAAGAGGTCATGCAAAGGTTCCTAAGATGAAGATTTTCGATGATTTCACATCAGTTGTTTTGCATATGATGGCTAATCAAAAACATCTACTTGAATAATCCTGACCAGTTGTGTAGTGCAACACTGATTCTTTTATCAGACTAGATTTGGAGTTGATTTATTCTTGAATTGTCGTCTTTATGTTTGTGCATCTGTGTATGAGGACAATTTAAATGCCTGAGAGTCTTGATGACCAGTCAGTCAATAGTTGCTGGTCCAGGAGCTGAGGCTGAGCAGCTTTAGATGCTCCTGTCAGCTCTGATCAGTGTGATGGAGCAGAACGCTGCAGAACAGTGCAGCAGTGTGCCACAAGGGTTACCGTGGTATCAGGAAAACCAATATCTGTCTTTGCTAATGCTCAGTGCGGGCATATATCGCTGGTCTCCTGGGAAACTCTTTTGGCTTCAGCAGGTGATCCTCACATAATATTAGACAAAGTTGTGCTTTGTTCTCAGTGAATAAGCTTTATGATTTTGTCATAAATGGAAACAATATTAAGGCTCCCAAACCATGTAAGCATCTCTGTGTCCTAAGCAGAAAAACAAATTTGTCCAAAGGGAGGAGTCAGAATAAGAGAGAGTTTGGTTGTCATTTCTGTTAGGACATATTCCCTAAATATGTTTGTTCGACTCTTCTTTACTTTTTCTTTGTGCGTGTGGAGGGACAATGGAGTGTTCACACAGAAAGAAAAGAGGATATTCACCTTGAGTTACTTTGACTGCAGTGATGAGGTCCCACCAGCACAAGTGCCTGACTCAATCATAGGTTAGGTTAGGTTTAGTTTTAAATCATAATGTTTCACTCCTTTTTTAGCATCTAATAACTATGTATAACCAAACATATAAGAAAAATGAATGCTTACATACAGAAGCCATTTTTGGGTAAAAAAAATTTTTGACGTGTACTTTGATCATTTAGTTTGACTCATCTCCCATCTGCTAAAACGGAGCAATGGAATTTATGAATAGCCTGCGCTGCGCATTTGCTTCATGCTCTGTCGTCAGTAAACACCCACTGGCTGCATTTTAGAGGGGGTCACAGCAATGTAGGATGAACGGGAAAGAGCAAAGAAATATATAGCCTGGAAAAAAGAAAGTAATGTTGGCATAGGAATGTCAACCGGATTCTGATGATGACACAGCTCTCTGACTGTCAAATATATATACTCAAATACCGAGATAGAAAACTCATAGTAGGCCTCATTTGTTTAATAAATTAATTTCATGAAAATCAGCATTATCTTCTAGTATCGTTTATGAACTGTAAAAATTCAGAACGTGGACTAATACTTGGTGATTTTCTGATACCATACACCTAATTTACATGCCAACAGGTGAAAAAGTGGAGTACTGGCACTTAAAGCACTGGATGTTGCTCGAAAAATTGTCCAGAAATACAGCGAGAGAATTTTCAACACAAGGAACAAATGAGGGTTTTTTCTTTTTTTTTTTTAATTCTGCATCTGATTTCTCTGTCCAAGCTAACAATAATATCTTATTTTTGCCAGCCCTGTATCAAAGAAACAAGGCTGGCAAAAAGTAAGAAATTAATCTTAGCTTTACATTTTGCACAGGTAAAAATCACAAGTAGAAGGAAAAAGAAACAATTTCATCCCCTACTCACATTGTAACATCACCTGTATTACTTCTGAACAGCATTTTCCCCTACATCTATTAGAATTTGCTCAAACTTGCTCGCTGTGTATTCAGAAGTTGTGTTAGGCAGCTTTTGTTTAGCTCTCTCCTGCTTCCAATCTTTATGCTAAGATAAGCTAAATACTCCAAGATGCTTCTGTACTGAGTACACAGAAACTAAACTAATGTTTACACCAAACGAGGAATAAGAAAACATTTAGGTTATTCAAAGTCTTAGTTGACGTATTAACTTTCACATCAGGAAATCTATTCTGTGAAACATATTTTTGCTGAAAAATTACACAAAACAATCATCGTTGATTAACATGGATCTTGTTTGTTCGTCTAAATAAGTGTAGTGACAAATCACATCAAAATCCATCTTTCCATTGATGCAAGCAAACCAACAGCAGTACTTCTCAGTGTTAATATAATCTGCAGCTCCTTTGTACTGCTCTGACTATAAAGCAGCACTCAGGTGCACCATGTGAGTTTTTTTGCGGGGTTTGAAGCGATCTGTCTTTGTTACCATTAATTCACATGGTAACATGTTTGTAGTGAGCCAGCCTATCAGAGAGCCTCTGGAGAGCATTGTGGGAGCTCTGTCCTCACTCAATAACAGCTGAGACGTGCACACTCCACTGACCTTGAGAAAATGTTTTCTCCTTTTTCTTCTTGTATTTGTGTGATATTCTGCACATTTGAGTAAAAGAAATCCCAGAGATTTTGCTTTCCACTGATTTGTTGCAAAGAAAACATTCCTGTTTTCTCTACTTAAGTCTTTTTTGGATTTATTTTCACAAAACATAGGAAAGGAAAGTGTGCTAATTTTGGCAAATCACTGAGTACTTTAGTCAGCAGAAAGCCAACTATATGTGAAACTTTGGCCGAGCAGAATTTTACTCAGTCATGTCATTTTCATTCACTTTTCCGAAGCCGGAAATACAAGAGTAAATGTGTCATAATTGATTCAATAGTGTGATTTAGTTGCAAACATTTGCATGCTGGGGTGGATTCCTATGTACATTTGTTGCCCAAGAATTAGCATCACTTAACTATCAGCTAACTAAATTATTTTCAGGAGTTACAGATGACAAAGAATGCCCTGTAGAACAGAATTTAGAGAAACATTTCTTTCCTGGACTCAGGGAAGTTTTGTTAGCAAAAATCATATGTCTCCATCTTCAAGGCACATTTCTTTGAAACACTTTGTGTTGTTTGAGTAAATTATTATATGTATTCTACAATAAAATTGTAAACACTGATATAAGAAATCTTAATATGTATTACATCCTGTGCTTTTTGTAATCCTTGAATTGGTTTTCACCAAGTTTGAGGTCAGTATTGTTGCATTTTTTATTAAAGATTAAAGGGAAAAAATGTGTTGTGTACACCTTTAAAAGGACTGGGGTTTTTGCTTATATGTGGTCACATATAAAATTTATATTATGATTTGTAGATTTGTGGTTTTATTTTTTTTTTAAAGGGATAGTGCATATTAATGAACAGTTGCATGTAAATATGCAAGATTCTAACCTGTGGCTAAAATCCATTCCCAGTGCCCCGGCAGGCCAATGTCTGCCACACAACCCACGAAACACATCATCAAAAAGAACATTGAAAAAAAAAAATTACAATAAACTATGTCGCTGATGGCAAACCATAAATTAAAGGACTATGAAAAATAGATGTTAAATATTAAAGTGCTAGAGTGCAAAAGTGCTTAACTGCCAAATTACCAAGGTACTAATGTTATTGCACAATGTTACTAATGTCATTGCACATTAAAAATTTAAAGTGCTAATTAAACTGCACATCCCTATTGCACAACCCCGTAAAATGCAGATGTAGATTGCACGATGCCCTATTGCACATGTTTTGCACATACAGACGTGTGTGTGCAGGTAATATTGCACTGGGTTAGCATACATAGATGTATCCATGTACACAATATTGCACATGTTTTGCATAAATAAACACATATGTACAAATATGTATACATGCAAGGACACAAGTCTGGTTTGTCTTCAACAAGTAAACCAATACATACAAAATACAGATATAATACACAGCCAACACATCCATTTGAACTAATAATTTACGACATGACATTTCAGTGATGTTGAGGAGTATGCATAAAACAAGTAATGTAACAAATTTCTCTCTACAGGTAATAAATTAGAAAAATCATGCATTTTTACTTAGTAGTGATATTTTGTTTATGTAACAACCACAACAATATTGATATTACTTATTTTTATCTTTTTATTCTGCACTGAAGTATTAGGATGAACTATTTATGGTAATGCAAGAACAAGGCTGTTCCTTTATCTCCATGTTTTCTGCCTGGGTCATCAGCTGATGCTGACATGAAGCTTTAGCCACAGTCTTTTTTAGTAAATGTGTCATTAAATCCAATGAATATTCAAGATCCAATTACAGTTCTCAGTGTTTACATTAACATAACAAGCTCTGATGCACCTAATTAAACCCTCATGTTAAAAAGAAAACTTCCCTTAGTAAAATTATCTGCAACTAAACTCAGCTTCACAGATAAATTTGGCAATATAATGTAAACTGTGCACCTCACAGTGTTAAGACTGGAAAAGTTAAAAGTGTAGCAACGGTAATTAAGGGGAGGTGGTTTGGCTCAGAGAGGGACATTGGAAATCCATCTCATTAGGTTTGAACAATACTCAATAGTCTACTTACAGATAATTGTCAACAAATTCAAGTAAATGTGTAGAAGTGAAAAGCACTGCAGCCGGTAGAAGTGTTTTTGCCCTGTGGTATAAACACAGAGAGACAACACCAGAGATGAATGTTGTAACTGTTTGTGGATGTTTATCATCATTCATCATTCACACAGTCCTCAGAGACATGTGACTGTTAAATGTATTGAGGCAAAACGTCTCACAGGGGACAAAACATCCGATTCTGTTTGCATCTGACTGCATCTATTTCCAAAGATGATATGTGGATTTAAAGGACAACGCAGAGGGATTTGAAGTCTCTTGTGCACATGCAACCTATTTTAAATTGTCAAGCTGATGTTTCTTAATCACTTTCCAATTTCTTTCCAAACAGTGTGGAAAAAGCAGCACTCATCTAATCATCCAGCTATTTGTTTTTTCATCCCTAATTAATTGGAATTATTTCCTAATTACAGGGTAAAAAGGCATAATGATGCTTTTAAGCAGGCCACTTAAAATGTCATGGGAGGTAACTTTTGTTTACATTGTAAGCATTTTTATCAAAACCAAGACAATTATTGTTTTCAACGCATACTGGATTCATTCAAAATGTTTCTACTGCAGATGTGGTTTTTGAAAATAAAAGCATGTTTTTACAAAATTCAGCAGTGTGGAAAATGCGTGAAAATACTACACCAAGGTGGCTCATTGCTAACAGCAGGTACTAATAGCTCTTCATTCCCTTCTGTCACACTGCAGCTATTTCTTGCTCCAGAGGGTGCTGGCTGGTGCAAAGGGTGTCATACTTAATAGCTGCATGTGCGCTGCCATTTATTATCAAAAGTAATTAACAAATTTACAAGCAGTAATCAGCCCAACTAAAAAGCAGTACATATTTAGTATCAAGTTGGAGAAAATTGCCAATTAAGTCTCAAATCTTAAACGAAAGACAAGATGATTAATCTACAGTCACACTGCAATAGTGAAATATTGTATCAAAATGAATGAATTCTGAGTAGAGTCGGTGTATTTGAAATCAAATTAAAATAAAAGAAATGCTTCCTCATAAAGATTCCTCTCAGTTGGTATTTTAATTGTCAAGGTTCATCATATAAGAGCTTTATTTCATTTACATGCTCTAGTGCTCCTTATTTGTACGAGCTAGCTTACTGATCAGGGCCTCATTTTCAAAAGCATGCTTGACATATGTAAAGCCTTCTTTGTGTTTCCACCAGCAGTTTGGCCTTTGGCTATCCAGTGAAAGCACAAAGAGGAGGTCATCACTGTGAAGGCTCTTCCCGGTGGGTGATTTCTGTGCTGCTTATGATTGAACTCAGGGTTGTTCTGATTTTGCATTGAGTGCTAGATCATGTATTTATTTATTTTTCTGGATGGTATTAATAAAGAGCACTATCTTTAAACATCAAGCAACATGTGAATCTTTAAGCACATTCATAACACTGATCAAGTTAGTAAGTGGTATAAAGCTGTTTAAAAATAAAAACACACAAAGTTCAGCTCTTGTAAGGGAAAGAATGGCAGTTGAACATTTCTGAACTCAGAAACAAATGATTCGGTTTTTGTGCTTGTTGTCGTTTCCTGAATCTTTACAATGGAAAAGTCAAGTTTCAAGGTAGCACAACCCATTGCACCAAAAAGTCCAAGTTGATGGGAAATTCACCAGATTTAAAGCTGAAGTAGGCAACATCTAAAAATCAAGCAAGCTGTAGATTATTATTATTAGACTTCTAAGGAAGCAACTCCGTTGCACTCTCCCCTTCCTGTTTTTTGCAGCAGCTTGCATTTTAATTTTGTTTGTTGTCACTCTCTCTTTTAAAGCCAGTTTACTTCCAAAATTTACAGTAGCCAACAAGGGCAAACGTGCTGAACATACAGAAACAAGCTACATATACAGAAATGCACTGCATACAAGAAGCAATTTTTTTTTAAACGTTGCAAAGGCAGAACTGTGCATGCAGAACCTCGCTGCAAATACAGAAACGCGCTGCATTTACAAAAACAAATGCAAAAAGAAATTGCTGCATATCTAGTCATACAATGGAAGTGCTCCACCTCTCTAGGGGCAGTAATGAGCTTTCACCCAAGAGACAGACAATGGATGTATCATCGTATGGTATGGAGTCGATAAGGGAGTGAGTGAGAAGAAGAAAGTTATGGTAGAGGGAAAATTGAGTGAGGAGAGGCCACATAAAAAGGCTCGTATTCTTTTTTTTTTCTTTCTTTCCTTTTTAACACTTGGCCCTAATCTTTTACAGTATTTTGAAAGAGCAGCTGATTTACACAGCTGACGTTAGCATGCTACATACTTTGACTTCTACAAGTGTAGTGTATCCATAGAGGTAACGTTAACGTTAGCTAACGTTACTGTAACTAACGTAACTGTTTTGCAGTGTTTTTCTTTTGCATTTGTTTTCATATATGCAGCTTGTTTCTGTATATGCAGCACATTTGCCCTTGTCAGCCACTGTACAAAATTCATGACAAGATGATATGAAACAGTTGCAGGGAAAGCCGCAGCGGTGTAAACTGGTCCATCAGAGTTCAACTCGAGCCGGTTGACAGCAACTCCGTTTCTCAAGTTGCCAGAGGTCAGTTTTAGAATGTAAGGAACGCCACTTGTTTCAACGGCCAATCAGCTCATAGCAACGTCACCTGTCACTGAGAAGCGCAGTTTAAAACAGCCAATAGGAACGTGCGCTCTCTGAAATGGTCCATGAATGGCCGAAAAGTCCTTGTCATGGTATGAAAACAGAGCCAAGTAGAGGTGCAGAAGTCTAGTGTTCTTTCAGACCATGAGAATTTCAATATGTTGAAAGATTAGTATGAGATTTTTTTCCCCATGACACCAAAGACAAACTGCCTACCTCAGCTCTAATATAGAAAGTTTGCTGTAAAGAGACAGTTCAATGAGGACAAGTCAACAGTGTCTTTACTACATGCTATGACTGACACCTCAACCTAAACTACATCAGTGCTGCTTTGTTCAGCAGTATATAATTTCACTCTATTCACACTGTATTCACACAGAAAGTCCTTTATATCCCTCTGGCTGCGTGAGTTTTGTACATCTGATGAAACTTGGTGTAGTCTGCCTTTAGATTGTCCTATTTTTTCACAATTTACATGCACGTCATTGTCTTTTATGAAAGCGTCAGCAGGTTGGTGCAGAGCTTCTTACCAGCAGAGAAGCTCCAGGCCATGAAATCCTCATCTTACAGTCCATCATGCCAAACCTCTGTGATGTAAGAGCATCTGTCGGCCTGCAAGGGGTTTTGATTGCAGCCTGATCTTCCTGGGAGAAACAACACAAGATAGGCTGGCAAGGAACCCTAGGGAAATATCAGGATCCAACCTATGAGGATAAAAAAGTCTAGAGAGTCAGAGAAAGATGAGATGAGAAGCAAGAGCCAAGGAATATATGGCACAGAGAGAAGAGCAAGAGAGGGGGAAAGTGTCAGATAAGAGGATGAAAAGGAGGTTTAAGGTGTGAAGAGAAGGAGGGAGGGGAGAAGAAGAAGAGAAGGAGGGGAAGGAGGAGAGGTGAGCTGTGATGGCTGAGCACAGAAATTGCATTTTGATGGAGGCAAATTGAATCAGCTCTGCAATAGAGGCCTCGGGGCAAAAAGACAGATTGAAACGGTCATGTCAGCAAAGAGAGAATACTGCCACCTATGTGTGTGTGTGAGGTGTGTATGTGTGTGTGTGTATGATGTGATGATTGCCTGCTGTCACCATCCTCAAGTTTGGAACAAGCATATTTTGTGCTCACACCATGACAGCCGCCCGTCTTTGAGGTGAATGAACAGGACCACACAATGCACGCACACACACACACAATTTCAGTGTGTGGATTCTGACTGAAATGCCATCAACATGCTCTAACAGGATTACAGCCGCTGGTAGAAAAACGGTGTCATCCGGGTCAGTGGGAGAGGACTCGTCGCTCTAAGTCTAACAGATGAAAAATAAGTCAAAGTCACATTGAAGAAACTCAGACACTCACTCTCAGCAGTCACATGATGTCATGACTCACATCTGTCATCTAACAGAAACTGTGTGAAGGTGAGAATGTATGTATGAGCCACCTGATCTGTTCTTAATTTACACTTCAAGGCTTTAAATGCCACATGAGAGTTGATAAACAGCGGATTTCATGTTCCACATGAACGTTTTCTCTCTGTTTTCTGTCATTTATGACTCCTGGACTTCCTTCTGTCACGTCATCTCTCCTGTGCTTACTGTCAGGGCAGCAGTTTCAAATCACATTTACTATTTGATCAGGTTTTAGTACAACAGGAGCTGAATGAAGCAATGTCATTCAGCTCTTTGTGCAGACTACCATTCATGTTAAAACAGGGTAAAGAAACACTAAAGGACACGTGAAGGTTGCTGGGTATGGGTAAGGGGTAAGGGGAACATCAGCATTTATTTGGTCAAAAAAAACCTGCAATGAACTGTCATCAAAGCTGCGTGCTGTTATGCAGGAGAGCCACATGTGCTGCTTGGGACACATGTTAATGAACCAGGCAACTGCAAAAA
>JAQLOL010000001.1:32304650-32317256 GCA_029783665.1 Naso thynnoides
AAAAAAAAAAATAAAAATTAAAAAAATAAAATTTAAAATAAAAAACACATTTTTAGAAACTTATAATATTGCCTAATTTCAGCCATCCTGGATAAGCGGCTTTTATTTGTGTTTTATTTTCGCACAGCGCCTTTATATTACTTTTTGTGATGGAACTGCTGTCACAAAGTGCCGCTGGAAAGTAAAAGTACAGGTGTTAATACACTCATGATGCATTGAGGCAGATTAACATCTAATCAAGTTGGACAAATTTAACACAAGTGTAAATGCAGTTGTGTTTTCAGTCCACATGAATACTACAGACTGAACAGCTTACAGGTGGACTGTGACAAAAGTCCTGTAATGACACAGCTAGGGATGGGAATTGATATGATATTATTGATATCAATGCCATTATTGATTCTGCTTATCGGTCCAATTCCTTTGATCAGTTATCTGTGTAAAAGAAAGATGGCCTACACAGGTTCTCAGTACCAGCATCACAACTGTTTTATTATAAACAGTGCATCAGGGAGTTTGTTGTAGACAGTCTGCAGGCTGCACTGCCCTTGTCATTGAGTTCTGCCATTTTCATATCAGCATAACCTGCCTGTGCATTGATAAGAAGAACTGATATGCTTGTAGGTAAACGATGCCGACTCCGATTCCAATTAGTCATCGTTCTCAACTGGAACAGGTTCTTATCCCGAGACATAACCGCTAAATTCTTGCCAGTTTCTGTACCAAAACAGATATTTCTTTCAAGATAGACTGCCTTGTTGAATTTTGCTGAAATTTAAACATTTTAAAGGCAAACAATGTAAAAAAAAATAAAAAAAATCGCAGCTACCAAACCGTTGTATGTAGTGAAAGAAAACTGCTTACAAGCTACAAACTCTTCAGAGTAAGTGTTAGATACTTGCTACGAGCTTCTGTTGGAGTATTTTTTAAAGTGCTGATGACAGATTGTGAGAAAAACAGGACACACTGCCTTTGCTCATGCTCACATCTTATCAGAAAGGCACAAGTCAGCGAGCAGTTTTCCATCCAAGTCGCAGCTCTGATGCTCTCAGTCAGTCTCTCTTTGTTTCGAGCTGAAGTGTTTCCATAGTTTTCCTGGAAGAGGATCATTGCTGCTTGCTGGTGCAACAGTGACAGGTGTCACTTTTCCCAGAGGAAGTTCTTCTGATGTGATTTTCCAGGGCTGAGCCAGTTAAAGTTTATTCTGTTTTTTTCACACAGCAGTCAGTAACCTACAGCAGAGTTCTTCTGTTTCATGCTGCAATTATTTTTAGATGTTTGATTCCAAACATGTGAACAGAACAGAGAGAGAAAATAAAGAGAAAATAAAATGCCTGTTTTCTAAAAGTCGCAGCTGTTCTTCTCCCTCTGCCTCTCGCAGTACTTTACTTTACTAATACCTCAATGTAACAGTTCATTCAAATACTAAATGCATCTAAGTACAGAACTAATGTGGATCTTCCTAAGTGATGAGAATTTTTTTGAAAAAGACTTGACCAGACCAATGCTACAGGGTTAAACCATGTGAAGGGTGGGTTTAAAATAAACAACAAAGTATTCACTGAAGAAAAAAGAAACAATTATGACTCATTTATCATGTGATAATGCCTCGATGTAATCGTGAGATGAAAATCTCATTTATTTTTTAAAAAAACTTGGATATTTTTCTTGTAATTATGGGTCAGGATGTTATTTTCACTAGATTACACCTCTTTTTTAGTTCAATGTAAATGCACTTTGTCAGTGCCCAAGCCTTAAAATTAAAAAAAAGAGAGAGAGAGAGAGAGACACACACACACAGTGAGTCAGTGTGGGGATGACAAAACTGAACATGATCATTGATTCTTTTGCACCAAACTGAAGCCTTCGTATTCTGAACTGACTCCTTAGTGAGGCAGGAACAGCTAATCACATCGGCGACCTTCTATAAGTCAGCGGAGGATGGCAGAGGTTTGATCTTTTAAATACGACTGAGCATTGTTTCTAAGCCACAAGGAAAACCGTCTGTTGCATACTACGTTTCCGAGGAGTCAGAAGGAGATTTGTTATATGTGCACTGATGACACTCTGTTGGACATTTGGTGCTGTACACTGAGCTTGGCAGTATGTCATAAATCAGCTGAACGTGGGCCATTTGCAAAGGCAGTTTAGCCAAATACACCTCTGCAGGCAACAATGCTCCAGAACACTCAAAGCAGATGGAGATCTGTTTGTTCTGAGCTTTCCAGTCTTAAAAACCACAACATGCTTCCCACACAGGACACAGAAACAGGATGCAACCAATCACATGAGAATATTGCCCAACTGCAGGCGAGTGTGCTGTCGAGCAGCGAGCACAGCTGCGGTGAAAAACAAAGAGAGAACCACAAGAGAGCAAGAAGTGCAGTCAAGCTATTTTTAAGCATTAACTTCACACCTCCAGGTTTGGATTATTGCGAGTGTCTGTTAGACACAAGTCATAAAATAAGCCCTGAGCAGAGAACATGACAGTACTGCAGCAGAGGATGTCTTTTGAGTTATACAGGGACTCATCTTGTGATTATCCCTCTGTTGCTCCTTTTATCCGTCTCCTGCAACATCCTGAAATGTTCACAGACGCAGTTCTCCGAACCAAACCCTTTCCTCTATTAACCAAAAATTAACCTTTGGCTAGCCTGAACATCTCTCCAGTCCCAAAACAAAAAAATCCATCAGTCAATACTTCTCCTTAAAGCCTCTCTGTTTCATCTTCCTGTGAAGATCAACACATTCAATTACTAATGATGAGACTGCGTACTTCTACTTCCTACATTTCCTGCAGAATTACAAAGGGTGTGAATTTACTGCATTTGCTGTGGAGAGAGTTGCAGCCTGCAAAGAAAAAAATGGAGGTGAGACAAAGAAAAAAATTGTGACACATGCATGCACAGACAGTTATAGTAAGGAGGTAACTTATTCCTGAGGTACAATCCATGGGCTTGAATTTCAGTGTTTGCTTTTGGTCAGAGTCAGAGGACAAGCATGTTGACTGATTTAAAGGTAGATTCAGTGGCATTTCGCTGAAAAACAAAACATAGACTTAAACACTATAAATCCGACTCAATGATCACTTCTGGGCCTCACCACGTGTGGTCATGACTGTGTCTGTACGTTGATGTTTTGGTTTCGTCGGGATGTTTCTGGATGGGGAGTGGTTGCGGTTCCCCCAGCAAACGAGAGCGCACAGGTGAGATTGGGAATGGATAAAATATAGTGACTGGACGTCATTCAGACCTCAGAAAATGACGGATGCAGATGTAGAGGGGCAGAAAAAGAAATATAGCCCCTGTGAAGCGAAACTGCAAGTGAATAAAGCTCGTCCTAGAATGAGAGTGAACCTGGTTCTCACCTGCTTTTGAGCACTGAAGGAGAGGCTGGAGATGAAGAGCAACGTGGAGTTGGCCTGCTTTCTGTTGGACAGGTAGGTACCAAACACCAGCAGTTAGCTTGCGCTACCTTGCGAAATTACAGACTTTTCCATTGAAACAAACCTGCTGTGTAGGTACAAGCAGCAAATGTACACACTACGATACTTCTGGTGGTGTTGAGCGCGGGAGGAGGGGCCCATTTTAAATGATGTGTTGAATGTGCTGCCACAAATTATGCTAATGACTCTACCTTTACGTTAATTCAAGTCAGATTGCATAGAATGTTAATTGTCTTGTCATACCCAGCTTGCCAGAGTTTTCCATCAAAATGGCTGCAGTTATGAGAATAAGACGGATGAAAAATACCAGAATGTCCCTTTTTAAGTAATGTTTCTCAAGAAAAGTTTTAAAGAAACAAATAGGCATGAAACATTTTGCTCAAGGTGCCTTGAAGGCATTTCTGAACTGAACATTTAACTTACACAAGGATTCAAGTTTTAACTAAAACATAAAAATGTATGTGCAAAGAAAATAAGAATAAGAGCAGGAGAAACTGGAAAAAGAAATATCTGAACAACTGTTTGATGAATTTTCTAGAGACGATTAACCAAGAGGATGAATATGATGGATTTTTGTGATCCCTTGAATTTCCTTCTAGCGCTTCAGCTCCTTACATGACTGACATTTGTGTATTTGGTCCTCATAATCACACATAATGAGCAGCAGTGCACCGGCCCAGTCTGCTGCCTCACTCGTGCCTCATCTGTCACTGGTGGATCGAACCCTGCCGTGTTTCTCGGCACGACACTGCGCTGCTGCCATGGCTGTAACTCTTCCTTCCTCCCTCTTTCTTTTTCTTCTCTGCCTCGCTGCAGTCATATCAGGTGAACTGACAGGAGTGAGGGAGCAGGTTTTTTTTGTACTGAGAATGTGGCAGGGGGAAGAAGACATCTACAGGACGGATTAGAGTTCATAGAAATGGATCTCCTCTGTTGTTTGCTGCAGCTGACAAGCCAGACTTACACCTCAAAATCTTCCTTCCTTTTGTATCCATCCTTTCTATCTTTCTTATTATCCGTGCCACCATGCGGTCCCCAGGCTGGTCCTGTGTTTACAGTTGAGCAGGCAGCTGACAGCACACTGACAAGTGTTGAGGATGGGAGGATGAGAGGCAGTGGAGGAAGGGGGACTAATGAGAGGGACAGCCGCAGCAGGGGTCTGTCACTGCACCTTCAGATAACAGCCCCCCGACTCTCTTTGATATCTGTCCCAAGTGACCAGGTCGTTCCATCTTCAGCTTGTAGCAGTGAGGTGGGGCTAGAGGTGCTTATTAGCCTCTCGCGCTTCTATTTTTTCCTTTGTGCTCTTGCAGAGGAAGGAGGAAAAAAGCTGAGGAGGGTGGTGTCAGACCTGGCATGGATCAAAACGGATGAAATTGTTTATTTTCGAGGATTACAGGCACTCACGCTCTCCTCTAAAAACATTCTCCCCACTCTGTGTTTGTAAGAAAATTGCAGGATATTGCTCTTGACATGAGGAGCAGCAGGAGGAGGCAACAGGGAGACACTCCCCATTTATGATGTCGAAAATACATACCTATCATTTTGTACAATGAAATTTTCTTTATATATAAAATGTGTAATGAATGTGCATGACTGATCATCATTTCTTACATTCAAATGTGTTAAATGTAAAGATTATTCCAGAAAATAGTTTTACTAAGAAAACCAGCATTTCTTCTGTTACCAAGAAGTACACATGAAATTAAAGTCAAAACACTATGAAGTACTTACATGTATGTGGATTTTGTGTGAAATACATTTGACAAATGACATAATATGTAGAACTGTTGTTTTCATAGATAATGTGCATCTCACATGTAAAATATCCCAAAATCACATTTTCAATGTGAATTTTCCACATATATGAAATGTAATAGATTTACATGTTACATCCTGCTGTATATGTCAAGTTTATTTCATGTTTTTCACATTATATTTTAAATACATCACATAATGGGTGGTAAAACGCAGGCAGTTTTTGCTGATGCTAGTGTTGCATCAACAGGCTTTTCAGGTTTTTCCAGGAGAGTTCAAGTATTCACATTTTGATTTTTATTATGCAAATTCAGCTGATTTTTCCTCTTATTTTCTTTAAAATATTCTTCATAAAATAACTTGAACCCCAAATCTTCAATGTTATGTGAGGTTCTGTTTGACACTGTCATATGGTCTTGGTTAAAAACTTTGTGAACAGAAATCCTAGAATGGAAAAGGCTTTATCAAATTAGGACTAACAGCTCATATTCAACAAGACTTATTAAAATATGTTGTGTTTGCAATGCTGTTTTTTGTTTTGGTGCATAAAAGCTGAGGCAGGATTGTTGAAATTCGACCTGAGTCCTTTTTTGGCCATGCAAAGCAGCAGTGCTTTAACAGTAAGGATGAAAAAGCATTAATTCGAAGCTGCACCTATTGGCTCCACAGGGCTTTCAAGAAACGACGGCTCACTGAACTGCAGCTCTAACAAGGAGAGTACTGAAAAGAGAATTGGGAGCTTGTTAGATATGCTACGTTATGTATGCAATCACATACTTCTGTACTAAACTCTAAATATTTTGAGTGCATGAGTGCACTAAGTGTGTTCATCCTGATAAGTACGGGAAAATGCAGTGTAATAACTAGCACACTCAAACTGGTCCAAAAGTTGAGTGTGGAATGATGGACGCTTTTCACCTTCAACTTTTAGTCATCACCAACTTCTCAACTTTTTGCAAGCTAATGGTAACATTCACTGGCAAACTAACTTGCTCCCAGCTGCAGCAGCACATTTCAATCAGGCACTGACATTGTGGCATACGTTTGGTTTATTGCTGTCTTTATTGTAGAATATTGAATATTAGATGTGTGGCCAGAGGCTTGACAAGTTGTAACCTAAGTATTTGCAAAATGCGATAGCTAGTGGTAGCTCGGTAACTTAGATAGCCAGTGACAGCCGCTGACAATAGGCTGTGTTGGGATTAAGTTGTAATTCAACAGTTTCATGTTTCTGGTTTTGATCTGTTAATAATAATCCGATTATGCTCCACCGTCTGTTTCGTCATTAAAAAAGAAAAGGCAGTTTAAAAAAAAACATGTCACCTCTGTAAGTTTAAAACAGTCACTTTGAGACTAATTTTACTTCCCTGTTGAAATTAGTGCACCACACAAGAAGTACATAGTGTGCTACACTGAAGTGCACTAATGGGAGTATGTGGTTTGAGACACACTCCCAGTGTGCAAGTAAAATTCACTGCGTGTGAAGGTGTGAAGAAGTCCATACCAGTGTGTACTAGCCCACTACAAGCACTACTTACACTGCAAGAAAAACAGAAACAGTTTCTACCATCCATGTTCCTTATTATTCCTTCAGCTGTGGTGCTCATAGCTCAGCAGATCGGGCAGGTTTTCTGAGCAAGAAACTAAACCTCAAACTGATAAGTTGCTGCTCGGGGGACAGCATCGTCCATGTGGCTGTGAGTGATTGTGAGGCTTTAGATAAAAACAGTATACAAATGCAGTCTACATGCATGAGCAGTACCTTTTATCTCTCAAACACATTTCATTTATCCTGCAAACAATAGAATTACTTTATATTATGGTAATGTGTGTGTAATTTGAGTTACTGTATATATTGGTAACATAACATCCTCAATGTACAAGTGTCTTAAATAGTGTGTCCACATTATTAAGCCATTTGTGTTAAAGTAGCGGCGCTGACTTATTTTTGGAGCACAGGTCCCAGCCTCAGTCTGTTACTGTTTTTAAAGTCTCAGAGAACTCACACTGTGAACACATTAGAGAGGAACAGACACTTCTTACAGCTGACAGAGTGTCCTGATTGTATTAGTTGGTGGAGCGGACAGTCATGGTGTCTCTATCTTTGCTGTTGAGAGCAGTGTGATGTGGAACAGAAAAAGAAACTGATTTCCACAGATCTCACGGAAATCAGGTCCCTGACAAAAATCCCATGCAGTCATCTCTTCAGAATCTATTTAAGGATGACCATTTTCAAATCAGCACAGGAAACAGAGCCAAATTTTCCAATTTGTCACAGATAAAATGCTAAACCTTCTGTTTTTATAAGAGAGCTCTCTTTCTCTCTTTCTGCAGATCTCAAACCCTGGCTTCAAAAAGCAAGGCAGTGTGAAATAAGAGTATTAAATATTTATAAATACAAACTCCGAGGGCCACAAAAGGTGTTTTATTTCAGACTGCAGGTGCTCGCTGTCAGTTCTCCTGGAAACCTCAAACTCCTCTGAGCTTTTGTCTGCACACATGCCTGATTTTATGAAGCGTGCAATACAAAAGTCAATGTGGATGAACTCCAAAGACATTCCCCTCAATAGAATTCTTTTCTCCTTCAAAACTAAAGAGCAGAATCATTAAAGACCATCCGATTCCTGGGACGCACACTTTTATTTCCCCTCTATCACATCCTGATAATAGACATAATCATAACGGGACCGATCACTTTGATGTCTGTCCTCAGTCAAAGTACACATTTTGATATCGACTTCTAGTCAGGGGTGTGAACTTTCATATCCACCCTCCCTCAGAAGCCTGTGCTTTGATTCTGCCCTCCCAGCAGGTAGGACTCTGACTGAGGCGCCTTCAGAACATCAGTCACACCCTCCAGCCTCCATGGAAAACAGAACGGCCGTATTGATCATTAGGGAAACTGTGTTTAGATTTTTCTGTGCATTTACGGGCAAGCATGTGAACATAGGAGCAAAATGAATTTCTTTGTGTTCTGTATGAAATTGATTGGAGGAACTGAAAGAGAGAAGCGGTTTCGTACACTTGCTAATGAGACCCGGAAGGTTTCTGAGTCGGAATAAATCGTTCACCTGGCTGAAAGAAACAGGTAAAACACATATTGATTTTCATTCTTTTTCAAACTGGCTGCGCTCGATAGATTTGAGAGGCCAGTGAAGTCTGCTAGGTGCTTGTTCGCTCACTGTGTGTCCCAGTGGACTGAACAATATTGAGTTTTATAACCAACCTGTGGTAAATGGAGAACATGTGTATGTTTAGGTGTCCTAAGGCACAGTCCGCCAGCAGTCTGACTCATTGATGGTGTTGGAGAGTAACTAGTTACACATAACAAAATTATGTAATATAACTACAAAATAAATGTAATTGTAATCAGTTACAGATACTGAGAAAGAATGTGTAGTTAAATTAGGATTATTTATGAAAATGTTAATGATTACAAAGCGGTTACATCTGAATATTTTCTGTAAAAGCTCAGGCTATATGTTGAATAATATTCATTTTGTTGCTTTGCATCTTTTTGATGTGCACAGTGTCTTCTTTTGCCATTTCCAGTCAAGGACTTTTAGCAAAGTTTGATGCTCTTCTGATGCTTTTGCTTGGTTCTCTTAGTAGAATTTCCATCACCGCACATCTGCTCTTAACACTGCCTGGTTTAAACATTTGAAAATGGTTAGAAACATTTGTTAGAAAAATTAGAAAAGTAATCAAAAAGCAATCAAATGTAAGGAGTTACATTACTTTAATATGGAAAAAAGTTACATTACTTATTACATTTTAAATAGGGTAACTAGTAATCTGTAACCTATTACATTTCTAAAGTAACCCTCCCAACCCTGGTTGTTGAGTATTTTGTCAGGATGGAATCTCTCTAAATGCAAACGTAAAACTGGTGATTGCCAAATTTAAAGCAGAGCCTTTACATTTAGACGAATAATTTTTAAAAAACACAGCCACAGAGTTTTTAGAAAACTTCTTCCCCCCATTGTTACTGTGAATGAATTATTTTATGATTTTTAAAGAATTCTGAGTGATTGTTTTATTTACCTTTGTCTAAGAGAGTGAAAGACTTATGAGTCAAATAGTATATGAGTCAAATAGTATAACAATGTTCATATCATATTTTGGTCTGTGTTGTCTGTTATCAAGATTCTCCATAGTTGTCCGTCAGTGCGGAAGAGTGCTTGATTCTGACTTTCCACTCTCTAATTTTAAGATTTGTTTTGGTCTTACATACGAGAGATAGATAAGAAGGAAGCGTAGCTGTCCTTTTGTGCATGAAAATAGGGAAAGGAAGCTCCATGACAGTGAACTGCGACTAAAGCAATCAGGTTAGCAGAATTTGTCTGCTTTTGTAGTTTAAAAGTGGAGTCAGTAGGATTTTACTAAAATATAAAATACAGACACATACAAAAGTAATGCTGCTCAATCATCACTTCTGAGCCATATGTATTTTGGTGACTGTGTATAGTGACACACCACCCCTCTGCCTATATTTTGATGTTTTGGCTGACTCTGGACCTGCTTGGGACGAGTTACCGTAAAGAGCAATGTAGACGTGCAGTCAATTTTTAAGTAACGACAGCGCATCTCTGAAGCGTAGATGGCCTGACCACAGTGAACTGGTGAGTTTCCCCCAGCCAATGACAGCGTGCAGGTGAGGTTGAGAGCACCATGGAACACAGCAACTGGACGCCATCCAGACCAAAGAAAGTTCCAAATGTGGACATAGTGCAAAGAAAAGGAAATTTAGCCCTAGTTAGCAAGTGGATAAAACTTGTTCCAGAGCAAGTGTGAGTCTTGGTTTGGCTTTCAGCCATTTTGGAGCACTGAAAGAGAGGCTGGGAAGAGCAATGCATAGTTGGGCTACTTTGTGATAGACAGGTAGGTGCTAAACACTGGCGGTTAGCTTGTTAGCTTGCTAAATTATCAGCTTCTCTAAACAAATACAATATACCAGTGTAGCCTGCTGTGTAATGTTAGGTAAGCGGTATAGCAGTACATGTAGTACGCGTTAAGTTATGATACTTCTGGTGCGTTAAGCCGGGAGGAGGGGCCTAGTTTGAATGTTGTGTTTACAAACAGCAACGAATGAATGCTACTGACTCCACCTTTAAGGTCAGCAAATAACATTTATGTTGATTACTAACTTGTAGCATCTCTGCGTTTTTTACTAATCTGTTTGGACTGCATGGCATGGCTGTGTTGTGTGACAAATGTGAGGTTAAAAAGCCAATAACGTTTGATTGAAGCAAAACGTTACTGCAGCTCTGTATCATATCTGTAGTTTGAACAGCCTCTTTAATGACCGACACGGTACAGTGTGGAGTAAAAACTCCTGTCTAAATTACAGAATATTCAGCTCAAACAGAATGCTGATGCTGATCCTGATTTTGCCTTTATGTTGTTTATGAATTTTGCTTGAAGTGATGAAGTAAAGTATACATGCGTGTTATGTATGGGTGGGGGAAAAAAATCGATACTGCGTAATATTGCTATATTTTGCGTGACAGTATTTTTTTTTACATGAATCCTTAGTAAATGTTGCAAATACAAACTGAAGTTTGATTAAAAAAAAAAAAAAAAGATTTTTCAGTCCACCAGAAGGTTCTAACTGCTCACTGTCCAGTGAGGTAATAAAAAATGCGCTAAAAAATTATTTAGGTAATATGAAAAGACTGAGAACCTTTATCTAATTAGATGAAACAGATGATGTTGACAAATTTTTACTTTGGGGAAATTATTTGCAGTTGAAAAGGGGGAAAAAAATCGCAACATATGATATTGCAATGCTCAACACAACACAGTATTGTAATAATATTGTATCATGACTAAGCTTTCGAGATAATATCATTTCGTAGGGCCTCTAGCGATTTCCATCCCTAGTGTTAGGTGAAGTGAGAACTGGCTGGTGTACATTTTGTACAAATAAGTGAACTGAAGAATGTTTTGGACACAGCTCTGAGAGTCAGTGTGTCCTCCCAGAACAATAGTTCCCCATAAAACCACCTTTCTGTTTGTGTACAAACTACAGTAACAAGATAAAATGTGTTACTCAGCTCTGGAGGTGTTTTGTTGCAGGAATTAAACAAGTATTTTTCCTTGCCTAAAATTTTTATGCTTGCCTCAGCTAATTGTCTCCTGCTTCTAGCTCCATACTTTGCCTACAGACATCAGATTTATGTTAAACTTCATAATTTAGCTCTTGGAAAGAAAGCAATGACCATACATCCTAAAAGTTTGAACTTTCTCTTTAAGCTGAAATGTTCTTGTATGTTAATGAGGAAGCATAAAAAACAATAATGTGTGTGTGTGTTTGGGTGTGTGTGTGTGTGTGTGTGTGTGTGTGTTCACCCATGCATATGTGTGATGAGTGTTTCTTCGTTATTTTGGCTTCAGTGCAGGCAGGCGACTCTACAGTGGAACAATAGTTTTCTCTGTGTGGCTTTGATCTAATGAGAGTGAGCGAGCGAGGGGGAGGAGGGGGCACGAAGAATGACACGGAGACACAGAGAGAGGAGGGCTGTTCAGGGAAACAGAAGAGAAAGAGATGGATGTCATGATGCTAAAACAGCTACTCCAAACAGCTAATTTGTGTGAAGAGTGACATCACTATTGTTTTTAGAGCAAACAAATGATAGTTATTGGCTTCTCCTTTACACTAAATTACATCACTACCTTGCTAAGTAAATTACAGAATATCTGTACCAGAGCCTGACAGATATCTCAGATACAGCGTTTCGACGTCTAGCGTCTTCATCAGGGTCAAATGGTGTTAGTGAGGTTTACATCATTTAAATATCCTCCCCATTGTGGAGGGCAGCCCGTGATTGGGTAAGCAGGCTGGGGTGTCAGCACCAATCAAGTGGTCACACGCATGGTCCTCAATCAAAAGTGCACATAAGAATATAAATAAATACAACCATCAATATTTACTACAATAATAATAAACATAATAATCGACTGAGTACAGATTGCAAGACCCACAGTCTGAAACCCACAATAATAAAAAATATAAATCCACAATCCAAAGACACAGTTTTTTATAGAAAGCATGAGAGACTGAGTTCTTCATTCAAACCTAATGGTTCAATGGTGTTCAAGGAGTAAATCCAGAACGCCTCCCTCCTTAGAAGCTTATTGATGACATCACCGCCTCTCAAGAAGGGGGATATCTTTTCAATACCCCAAAAACAGAGAGTGGCAGCGGAACTGTGGTTAGCCTGCTGATAGTGACGTGCTATGGCGTAGTCCATGTTGTTGTTGCGGATAGCTGCTTTATGTTCCGCTATTCGGGCTTTGAGGGGGTGTTTAGTTTGACCGATGTAAACCATGCCGCACGGGCATTTGAGCATGTAAATGACGTGTGGTACTGCAGTTAATGAAAGAGTTTATTGGGTATTTTT
>JAQLOL010000001.1:32317356-32357209 GCA_029783665.1 Naso thynnoides
GCAGTTAATGAAAGAGTTTATTGGGTATTTTTTACCAGTCCTGTGATGACAGAAGTGTTGGAGCAGTGGGCGCAGGGACCACATCTGTAGAATCCAGAGGGAGGGGAAGGCAACAAGGTGGTATAAGAATGTATGTCTAGAATGTATAACAAAATATTTTTATATACGAATTAGACATTCTCTAAAAAACTTGTTTAAAGGGCGGATCACACTGAAAAGCGTTGAGTTAGGGTTAGGATGCTCCTCTCATGCTGCTAACAACATGTTTTTCTAGCGGATTCTGGACAAACAAAAAGGGTAAAATAATTTGAACTTATGCGCTCAATGCACACAGTCACACTGCTCGTTAATGTCACTTCTGGCTTAAGCAGCCACATAAATCAAGTAGGAGGTGGGCTTTGCTACTCACCACATCCTTCCTGTTTTGTTGCCGGAGGAACAGGAGCGGAAACAATAGGATAATGGTGAACGCGAATGAGAAGTTAATACTGGCTGTATTTTTCTACAGATGTGTTTCCAAGGCGTTTGTGGAGCGGCCACGCCTGGTGCAACACCTCTCGCTGTGATCGGCCCTTAAGAAGTAGCTTTCTGAGTACTTTTGCATAGTCATATCAGTGCAGAATCAGCCAACAATCTATAGAGACAAGGTCTATTTTCATTCCAGCTCAAAATTTCACTATATCGGCTTCCATATGGGTAATCTGTGAATTTTATCCAATATTGGTCAGGCCCCAATCTGTTTGTCTTCTTTCCTCACACTGAAAAGAAATTGGTTTATTGTAATTTATGATGTTAAATTGTTGAAGCTTGTTAGAAGATCTTAAGTGCTTTAATTTAGAGATATTTTTAAAAATGCATCTATGAGCAAAAAAACTGCAGTCACAGTGGAATCGTTAAATTCAGTCTTAGTAACTGTGAAACAAACTCAACATGGGGTTGAGGGTTAAGTGGCCTCCCGAGAGCTTCAGATGCTGCATGTGCTCAGGAGCAGGAGGTAATATGAAAACATATTAACAGATTCTCAAAGCAGACTTAAAGGTAATATAAACTTGTAATCCTCTGCCAGGCACTGAGAGTCAGAGAGTGGTTGTTTTGCTTCAGTCTGAGGGCTAATGTGTTTATCACCTTGAACAGATGGCCCGGCATGGAGGAGAGATTCACTCACACACACACACACACACATACACACACACACACACACAGTCAGATGCACAACCACAAAGGCATTGTCACACATGAATATCATACATGCGCACACACAAGGCTAAACACATGCATGTACATACACATACTGCACTCCAACATGAGGAAAGGAGGAAACAGACACACAAAAACACACGGATGCACCCACAACCACACACATTATTTTTCACAATATTATCTAGGGCACACACACACGCTATACACCTAAACCCACATTTGCACAAAATTACACTTTTAATAAATATACACACACACACTGACACACATTTCTTCTGATACACACATCAACAGCAACCTACGCAGCAAGAACTACACAAACACACACACGCACACACACACACATTCCCACCTACAATACAAAGTTATAACGGTCATACACACACTGTGTACAGTATATCCAGTCCCTTATAAACACACAGACGACAGTAACATGGACAAACAACTTCCCACATCTTCATGTTCTATTTTAAATCTGCGCTCACAAGAGATTGTGACATTTATTCAGCTCTCCTTCTCATCATCTCCTTCCATTTCCTCTCTCTTCTCCTGTCCTCCTTTTCATCCCCATCTCAATCATCAGTTATTGATTTGTCTCCTGGGAGGAGAAATCAGCTTTTCTCCTCTCTCTATTTTTAGACATAGGGAAGATCCCATAGTGAGCCACAATCTCAGAAAGAGACGAAGTAGAGGCAAGATACGACTGATACTGCCAGTTGGTGGTTAATTTGATGGCGAGGTGATACAAGAGTGGAATAAAGAGGGAGCCTGTAAAGTAATAATGCTGCCGATGTTTGGTTCACTCCAGTACAACCACTTACACAACCACCACCAGACTGATATGCTAATGTAGCGCCTTTTCATATCTTTGCAATTTACGTGATATTTATTCAGATGGAGCTTCACAGGTCGAAAACAACGATCCTTGTCTGTGATACACTTTCACAATCCGCTGTGTAATTTCAAAAATGCATGAAGGTCAATCTAAAAATAAGGCTGGTTCTGAAATCATTGATACGCTGACCTTTTGGAAACAAAAGGGGTTAAGCTGACAGGTTCCTACTGGTTTGAAAACACACAAATAACTGTGGTTGTGTTCAGAAATGGTTCTTCCATCTCTCCCTTCCACCCTCTATCCATTTCTTAGAAGGGCACATCAGTCGTTTTAAGCTTGAGCAGACTCACTCCGAATGTCAAACATGATTACAGTCACTGAGATTTTGTAGATACCAGAGATCAGGTGACAGTGTTTGACGGCTGAAATAATTTTCCAGCTGTGGAAAATGATGAAAAGAGTAGGGTATGATACCTGATCAAATCCCTTTTCATTGTGAGAGTCATTCCCTACACAGCCAGCTCCTCTCCCTTTCAACCGCATCACCTGACAAAACAGTTTGTATGTCAGGTCTCTGCAAAGCACTGGGCTGTACTCAATGTCAGTGTTTTTAAAACCTCTACAGTATCTATGCATGGTAACCACAGCATAGTTGACAGAAAATTTAAATATTTGGAACCTGATATATTTTACATAAATATGTCCCTGTGGCTCTATGAACTGCATTTATGCATAGTCAGAGTCTTTTCTATTTGAACAGACACACATCATTGCCTTTCAAGGCACTGGCCTGCCTATCAAAAGCAACTCAAGGTTGTTTTTTTTTTGTTTTTTTTTGCTCAAGGACACCGAAACAATCCCAACCGATACTGGACTTTTGGGAGTCTAATAATGATATTAGAGAGAAAGAAGATTCAGATGACTGGTATATTCGTTAATATTACATTCCAAACATCAATGCACTGAACAATATTAGTTGTTTAATGGGATGCCCTCTGCTGAACAAATTACATAATCACACCATTTTAAATCACTAATCCAAGCTATTTTTAGCCTTAAGAACAGTTTTCGGCATATCAGAGAACATATACTCTGATAATAATAAACCTACAATAAGCCAGTATCCACAGATAATATCTACAAACCGATATATCAGTCGGGCACTAAGCAGGTGCCAGAATTGTTTCTTTTAAAGTAGGGCAAGCTTATGGTTATGGTTAAAGAAAATGCAAATAGGAACAGCAGATTTGTGACAGCATGTGATCTGATCTGGTAAGTCAGACATGCTACATGTCCCTCTACCACCTCCACACTCTTACTTTGCACTTCAACAAATAAAAGACTCGCTCCCGCATTGGCATTAGACATAAATCTTGAGATTCAGAATTGTCCAAGGGACACCGGGGTACATTGTGTTTTGCCCATCAGGCATTGCATCAGACCTCCATCCTTCACACGATGAGTGACGAACACACACTCATGCACACCAGCAGTCCTATTCTGCTGCTTCAGGCATCACTCACCAGAGCTGTGGGGAGTCGCCCGTCCATGCAGACAGCGACTGCTCGCCTGAGACCAGCCTCCTGAGATCAGAGTCCTCCTGGCAGGGTCGCTGAGGCGTGCAACCACTCGTCTTCCAGGATAACGTAGAATTTCATGCTGCAGAATTAAGTTAAACTGGCAGAAACCAGTGAAAAGATTTGAAATCAATCAATCAATCAATCAAACTTTATTTATATAGCACTTTTCATACAAAATAATGTAGCACAAAGTGCTTTACATACAAACAAATCAATACAAAAGAATACAGAACCACCCACCCACCCCCTCCCCACAGTGCTTAAAGTTAGAGAACTTGTCATGAATACAGGACTCAGTAAAAACAGGTACTGACAACTGAGGAAACGCTAACTTGAATTCGTAATGAGGAAACATGGGCAGTAAGGTTGAAATGTTAAAATAAAATAAAATAAGTTAGATAATAAAACACTAAAAGGTAACTCAGTGAAATATGCTTAGATAAGATAATGAAACACTTGAAATGAAAAATAAGAGCAAGACCATTAAGAGCTTTACAAACCAGTAAAATGAATCAATTGTAAAACAAACAGGCAGCAAGTGCAGAGACTTTAAAATTGTGAAAGGCCAATATGGCACAGAGAGAAAGGATTCACGCTGCTTTCGCTGGCAAACACCTTTAATGGTTCCTCCGGAGGCCGTCATTAGTGGTTGTGTAAAAGGAGTGTTGAGTCTTTTTCTGATTTGCTGTGAATTTTACCTGAAGTTTTTTTCTGGCCTACTAAAATAGCCAATACTAACACGCTGTTGGAATGTAATGAAGCCTACTAATGGAATAGTTACTAAAAATATTTGTTTTGTTGGTCAGTTAAAACTATAAAGTCCCTGGTGCATCTTTAGAAGTTACACAAGTGTTTCCTCTTGTTTTCTGCCGTCATGCTCTCCAGCTTTTATCTCCCTTTCTTTTGTGGATCTTTAGAAGTCATGCTAAATGTGTGTAGGTGACATTTGAGCAGCCATCCAGACGAAGAAAACTAAAGTAATTTAAAGTTGTGATGAAACAGACTGTGAGATTAACTGTCACTGCAAAAGCAGTGGCTTTTTAGACACTTGGTGAGACTTTGCTCATAATAAAAGAGCTCAGGCAAAATGCAAAGATCTGGATTCAACCACAAATCTTCATTCCATCCCTCAGCTACAGTAATAATCCTTCAGCAGTGACTGAAAGCAGCAGTAATGAGTGGTGACCATAAAATAAGTAAATCAGACTTTTCTCTGCTGGGTGGGTACTTTTTTGAGCGTGTGAAGAGCTGATTGATCTGAAGGGACCACGACCAATTGCGGCTGCCAAACAGAGCAGCAGCAGGTGCTGCCCAAGGGCCAGCTGGTTTGGGCATCTGGTCGCTCAAGCAACGTTATTTGAGTAATCCTTGCTGCAGCCCACATGATGATGATAAGGGGGATTTTATGCAAATGTATATTGACGTAAGAGATGTTCATGTATCGTAGATCTGCTGGATGAAGGAGTATTTCACAGCAAACTCCCTATATTTGCTTTGCGATACGCAAGCGGTGTGCTTGTTTTCTTGCTGGAAAAGAGCATTAATGTCTGCAGCAATTTTGGTACAAGAGCCAGGCTGCTAGGTGCAAAAACATGTAGAATAGCTTCTACACATTTAACCTTTCTAACTTTCAAAAGCAAACATGGAGGTTGAGTACATTGAAATGAAAGCCTGTGAAAATGTAAATATAAATATGGGTTGTCTGACGGTGGAACCAAGACTGGTAGAGGAATTATGACTCTTGTATGTCTGAATCAAAGGAGGATGTTGCTTGATTATTATAGAGCTGTCTGTAAAGGGACGATGTCAGGAGATGGCTGCTGTTCATTTCCTTTTTCAAACTGACCGTTGTTGGTTTATCGAAACCATGGCTACGATCATTCCCTAACCTTAACTACATGCTAATTATTGTAACCAAGACGACAAAGGTCCCTTGACCTCACTGAATTATTAATTGTAACCTGAACCACGTTTGCCTTCAACTAGCCATGCCATTTTCATGTGGACACCTAATCAAATCTTAGTGTTGTATTTTCCTAGCACTTATATATATTTTAACAATGATTTGTAACAGTTTTGGAAGGCCAACTATATCAATAGAGATGTCAGATCAGAAATCGTTTCTGTGTTGTTATAAGTGAGATACGTCGATAACTTTGGAATCAGTGGAACCACCAAATTAAAAAAGAAACCTAAAAGAGGGTAGGCTTGAATTAGAGGTGCTCCGATTGATCGGCCACTGATTTAAATCAGCCGGTTTTCACTCCAAATGACTCGATCAATCGTCGTCAAATTACCCGATCTGTAAAACCAGTCTTTTATGAGCGCGCTGTGCAGTTTATGTACAAATTAAAGTGCAGTTTTAATTAGGAATCGCTCTGCATTGTGGGAAGCACCATAGCACCCACTTACTTTACAACATGGAACCAGCGTGAAATGTAAACAAGAAGCACGTCACCCCTAGCTTGAATGGAAAACAAATGCATCTCTCCTTCTACTTCCTTGAGAGGAAAAAAACACAGTTTACATATTCAAATACTTCCAGAACATTTGTGTGTGTGTGGTTTTTTTGTTTTTTTTTGTTTGTTTGTTTTTTTTGGGGGGGGGGGTTGTTATTGTACCTGTTTTGAAGTCTGCGAAGGGTGTGTAGATGAAGCTTGATCCTCCTGTGTTTGTTTCTGTTGCACTTTATTCTGCAAAGTGTGATTTCTATGCGGTCTCTGCAAATGGTCAGTACAGCTCTGCCCAACACAAGCAAGGAAGCAAGAAAGAAAACTGTTTCCTAAAACACAAGCAAAAGTGGAAGAAGGATGGCAAAGGGATTTATTTACTCTGGCACATCAAAGTAAACACACCATGTCACCATCCCCAGGCTGCTAAAAGTTTAAAAATTGAGACAAACTTTGAGGAAACCTGAGAGCAGATCCAGGACTCACAGCACAGAGAGGATCTGTGAGTCTGCTCAAGCCTCTGGGGAACCCCTCGAAAGGAAGAGGAGGAAGCTGGACTCATCATGTAGTGATTGTAGCTCAGACCCAGAAAAGCAATGAGACTAGATGATAGATGAACGTTTGCAGATTAGTAATTATCAGCAAAAATTGTAATTAATAACATAATTCACTGCAGTAATCAAATTCATTAATATAATCTGCTTAGTGTCTTTTTATCCATCAAATATGAACTAACGGTTTCCCTCGGTCTCTGTGTTGGCATTTGGCCATCATAATTAAGTGCTGGTGGCCACATTAAGTTTGCATAAGCAATAATTTTACTGGAAGGTTACTGGTTCATGCACAAATGAGTGGGAAGCAGCACCGCTGCACTACTGTGAGGGAAAAAATGAATTTACAATTTGCCTCTCCTCTTGAAACAAGTGTCCTCAACAGCTTTCATCACTGTAATTAACTGCAGTTTACAGTGAAGCTGCTTAGTGAAAAAAACTGGCAATGCGCTGAGAGTCGAACATCACTGTTCTCACTAAATACTTGAATCACTTGGGAATTGAAAGCAAACACAGCACAGTTATCATACAGAAACACAATGACAGAGCCACTTATACCAACGACAAACATTTGTAAATTATTAATATTCTATATCATTTAATTTGCTGACAATAGTGGAATTGTAGAATACATAATAAGGACCAGTTAAAACCTCCAAATGCTCCAGATTTTCAGCAATGAAGGCAGAACAAGTTGTCTGTGCTTCAAATTATTTGCTGCTGTAGAACATAGAGTGTCTGTGACCGAGTTTGGCACGTTTTTCTACAGTGTCACTCATGTTGGCATGGACATGAATTGTAACAACTTTCTCTAAATTTTTTATGTAGCACCATCATCAGATCATTATTGAAAGTGGAAAGTGAAAGTGTAGCACTTTGTTTTATGACCAAATATCTGCAAAACTTATCACATTCCAATCTGCCGCAGGTGTGTTGTGCGTTTTTGTGCTGAGCAGCAACTGTGTAGTACTTGTTCCTAAAAATAAACCACTTTTTTTTTACTCGTGTGTTAGCTGTAGTGTCACTAGTGTTACTTTCACAGTCAGGCCCAACCGATACAGATTACTGATGTTATCATCTGATATTGGCCTGTCGCAGATATATCCGTATTGGCACACACGTTCTCCAATATGCACCGATATTAAAATGGTTCTTTCAGGCCGGAAAAAAAGGTTAGAATAGTGATTTAAAGTGGTGTTATTAAACAATTTGTGCAGCAGAGGGCTGCCTGTTATATAATAACTAATAAGTGTTTACTGTTCGGTACACTGATTTTTGGAAAAAAGTATGTCTTACAATGTACAATATCCTGCCTCCATTACATATTTTTGTCATAAGTATTTGATAACTACAGTGAGCCAATATATTGGACATCGAAACTGTTTTGATCCCTAATATTGGTATTGGCACTGGCCCTAGAAATCCCATATCAGTCGTGCCCTCCTACACACCCCTTCTGCCATCATATAGACACCACATTAAAGCAAAAAGCAAGAGGTCATGATTTACAGTGATTTTAGAACAGCTAAGGGGTGACATTAGGCCTAAAACCCCCTTAGCTGTTCTAAAATTACTGTATATCATGACCTTGCGGGGCTTATTGCTTTTATTAAATGGTTACTACATACCTGGCAAGGTTTCATTAAAAAAAACACTTCAACAAAAAAAGCAATAATTTATTGATAAAAAATAATCACTCTTCCGCCAAGCAATGTAGTTCTTCAGCAACACTGAGCAGAATGGTTGCCCAGCAACACACAGACACAGTGGAAATCATGCTTAAAGATGGGGTGATTATTAACATTATCTGGATATCGCCATCAATTGTGCAGTTGTTTTGTCACGTCCCTCTCAGCAAAGATTTTGCAACTACTCCAACGAAAACGTTGTTGCTTGGTAAACGCAGGATCTTTCATCAGACACCAGGAATGGCTGCTCGGTTGACCATGTAGCAGTTAAGTAGGCCAACAAAACTGCTGACACTGTTCACCTTTCCTGTTTTTCACAGCGGCGTAAAACTGACGGAGAGACTGTTAAAGCTCCATTTTGGTGATTGATCTAAAATCAATAGCCAGATCTTTCTTGGCACATCAGGTCTGAAAATAGCAAACTGACCAGACCGTCTGTTTGACGGTCCTGGCTTTGTTTCTTGACGTTTCCAGCTCCTCGGTGTCTCACTTATTAATTTCAAGGCGTCTCCTTTTTCTCTTCCTCCTCCATCCTGTCCGTCTCTTTCGACCACTCATCCATGCTTAGCCCTTCCAGTAAATCAAAATTAGCAGCAAAATCTGACATTTTGAAACAACTTGTTTGGCTGGCGCAGTTATATTGTTGCAATGCATTCACAGAGTATTTTACAACGGCTTGGAACATGGCTCAACCAATCAGAATCAAGGACCGGAACTATCTGTTTTATAAGCACAAATTTACTGACACGTCTAAACCATAAACAGGTATGCAAGTGATATTGCAACACAATGCTTCCTCTCAAAAATAAAGTAGCACTCCTGTAAAATAGTGCATTGAAAGAAGTAAGACCAAAGAAAGTGACGAGTCAAATTTTCAAAAGCGCGTAACAGTGCACTTTTTATATTTGGAAGTGCTAATTCTGCTCTAGTCTTTTCTGCTCAGCTCTGTTCTGCGGTTCCTCTCCGCGCTTAACTCCCATGGGCGCTCATTATGGAAGAGGTTTGTTTGATCTGTTCTTTCATCGCAGTTTGAACCTGAAGCATCACATTCTCTGAGGAGTAAAGTCTGTCGACACGAGTACTTAAATCTGCTGCCATTACACAGACAAACAAACACTATTTTTTAGTGAAAGCTGCCATTATAGGAACACGCCTAACTGCTGCATTGTCAGTTTTCTGTTTTTATGACTTGAGGCTATTGTTTAAAAAAAAAAAGGGAAAAAAGTGTGCTGGGATTCATCAGAGAAAGTTTTAATATATGCAGTGAGCTGCTGCTGCAGCATCTTTTGCTTTTGTAGGATGGATTTCTCTTCCTGCTGCAGAGGGACAAGTTCAGTTGTGCCTCAGTGCTTTAAGTACAATTAAACGCTATAATTAGTTTCCATTTAACAAGGTCGATTCATTAAAACAATGCAAGAAGAGCTCCAACAGTAAATAACCACAAGGCCTTAGCAGTGATGCACCGGTACTGTAAAAACAGATTTAGTGCACGATGAAAGAAAAAACCACCAGCTGAAGTGTTTCATCATTCAGGGGTGAGAAGGAGGCTGCCAGAGGCAAACATGGTTGATAAGCAGTGATTCACACCAGTAATGATAAATAACATGATTACTCCTCACAGATAGCAGTCCGACACACATGCATGTTTTCTGTTTCCAAACGTTTTCCAAAAGGCAACTTCACAACATTGTTGCCACGAATGTTTTCAAACGGATCTTTCTATCACAAATAAAAACCTGACACCAGTTTCTACTTGTTTCCCGTAACCATGAAGAGATTTTTCCTTCTATTTAACCATTTATTTTTTCAGGGATTCTAATAAAACTGCTGGTCTATTTTTATTTGTTTATAACAAAGTAAAGAGCAATAAAAGCAGTCAGACACTCCAAAATAAAATCTATAATGGGTTTGTGAACACACAGTATGCTGTCCTTTTTATGTCAAGATGGATATTATTGGAGCAGTTACTGCACAGCAGTAGAGGAGAAGTATTTGAACCTCATTTTTTTTAAAAGAGCAAAAGTGAACTTAAAAGGGAAAGGAAAAGAGAGGCCTTTTGGATTTATAGGAGTTCATTATCATCAAAATTAGACACATAATTATTTTTATTTCATAAAAAACAGGAGTAACAGCAGTGGTTTGTGCAGTATTTGACATCATTATTAAGGAGATTAAGGAGCAAATCCACTTGTAAATTTGTCATATATTTCTTAACAGTAGTATTATCGCCAGGCAGGTTGATAAACTGCACTGCAAACTGGTAATACATGACCTCAGGATCTGTTACGTACACAATTCCCTGTGTCTTTCTGTCACTGGGGTGCTTTCGGAGCGCTTGCAGCTCCACCTAAGTGTGTCTGCTTCCTGCTGCTTCATTAGTGAAGGACAATGAGACAATGAGAGCACTTGTCTCCGCTAATAAAAGCCACTGTAATACCTCCACCGCGAGTGATCTGTTTGAACGAAACACAGCTTAGGCTTGTGTTTGAGTGTTACCTCCTTTAGGTACATTTATTAAGGCCTATTTTTTAAAGTGCAAATGTGTTTTGCTCAATGTGTGAGTGCTGTTGTGTGCCAGGTTTTGATGTTTTATCTTCAGAAACATCACAATGTGCAATGCCTGTATCAAAACTGAAGAACCACAAGGTGGTTTTCAATGTCCGGTTGGTCAGATTTGTAATTTAATTCTTAATAGTTCCTTATTGTTCCTTATATGTATATATATACGTATATATATATATATAGTTGCATGTTTTCTGTCTGTCTCTACTGTCAAACTGGTTTTATTTAAATAAAACCCTGTAAAGCAAAGTTTACTCTACTGTTAGGAAATGAACAAAAGAAAAAAATGTAGAAACTCTTCTGTATAAAACAGTGCTGTGGTTTGCATTAACAATCAAATTTTAAATGAATTTAAAATGATGTGATGAGGCTGAACTTCAGTGTTTTGCAAATAAAAAATATGAGACCTATCACAGGTGTTTACAAAAATAACAATGAATGAGAAACAATATGAACAAACACAGTTATCAATGTTGTGTTACATCAAGGCGTTTAATAAAATTTATTAGATCCTCATTAGGAGTCCCATGAAGGGGACAAAGAAGAAATTCAGAAAACAATAGGCTACATCTGTTTTCCCAGTTTCCCCATCAGTCATTTGTAGCCTAACCTTTGCCAAGTGACAGTCTTTTCTTCTATAAAGCTGATCTTTTCATGTGCTGATACAAAAACACCACAGCAGCGTCTCACCGGCAGTAAATTATCATGTGGCTTAAAATTTTAAAAGTCTCTTTCTTAAATGTTTCTGCAGATACAATGCTGCTCCCAGCGAGCCTGCTGATCGGCCTGCTGTGCCTGAGCCATGCAGGAGGCGCACAGGGTTTTGCCCGTCTGCTGGATGATGTGGAGCTACGCTCAGCTTTCTCTGTTGCACGCACCAACAGCATGGAGGGCGGGCCCAAGATGACTGTGACCTTTGACACTGTTTATGTCAACATTGGAGGGGATTTTGACCCAAAAGCTGGCTTGTTGCGCTGTCGTATCCCCGGGGCCTACTACTTCTCTTTCACAGTGGGCAAGTTCCCACACAAAGATTTGTCTGTGATGCTGATGAAGAACAGGAACGAGGTGCAGGCCATCGTGTACGAGGAAAACGCTGGAGAGGAGAGGAAGGTATGTTTCAGAACTCTGAATCAGCCATGCTAGCTCTTTTCCCTGCTTTGTTGTGTCTCACAAAGTCTAGTTTTGTGCTAAGCTAAATTAAATGTCCCTAGCTCTAGGTCCCTAGGTATAATATTGACACAAAAGCGATCTTCAGCTTCTCACCTAATTCTTAACAAGATAGCAATTAAGCATATATACTAAATGCAGGTCTCTCAGTAAAGTCAACCTCTGGTTCAAAAAATGGCTGACTTCTCTGTTGTGATGGATATGCAAGGAAATGTTTACAAAAGGTCTTTTGACAAGTGAATTTCCCAGGTGAGGATCAATAAAAGTCTTCTCCTACCGTTTATCATGTCAGAGCTCTTCCAGGGTCTTACAGTACAATATGGCTCTTATCACAGAGGGCGTGTTTGTGTTGAGGTGGTGAATGAAAGCAGAACAGAGGGGATTACACGCCAAATTCCCCTGAATGAAAAGCTGCATGAGGTAGATGATCGGATTATGTTTGGAGTCGGCTTCCTTGATGTTAAACAGACCTGGATGTGACTCGGTAGCTGGGATATTAAAGTCTGCTTCCTTCCCAGGTGCAGAGTCAGAGTGTTATGCTGCAGCTAGAGTTTGGTGACACCGTCTGGCTCCGTCTCCATGGTGACCCTCGCTACGCACTCTACAGCAACACCGGACACTACACCACCTTCAACGGTTACCTCGTCTACCCTGACACCTACGGCTACCAGACACACCACCACCAACACCATCCTGCCTTCAACTCCCAGCAGCCCCAGCAGGACAACATCCCCCTGTTAGGTAGTAACCAGGCCACAGAGCACATCAGATCCGTAACAATAGACACAGTGGAAGAGAAGGAGCTACAAGAGGAGGATGAGGAGGATGAGGAGGATGACCAGAGATCTGCTTTCTCAGTGGGGCGCACCCAGAGCATTGTGGGAGTGGATCAGGTGGGAATGCCGCAGCACCAGCCGGTAAGCTTCGACACAGCCTTCGTCAACATCGGAGAAGACTTTAACGTGACGGAGGGGGTGTTCACTTGCCGCGTCCCTGGTGCCTACTACTTCTCCTTCAACGTGGGCAAGCTGCCACAGAAGACGCTGTCTGTCAAGCTGATGAAGAACCGTCTGGAGGTGCAGGCGATGATCTACGACGACAGCCAGGGCGAGAAAGCTCTTCAGAGTCAGAGCTTGATGCTGTCCCTGAAACCAGGAGACACAGTCTGGCTCTACTCCCATCAGAGAGATGGCTTCGGCGCCTACAGCAACCACGCCAAGTACATCACCTTCACTGGCTTCCTGGTTTATCCAGACTTCCCCACTGCTACCACCACCAGCCAATCATATGCAGACAAGAAACCCTAGCTGCAACACAAGGATGAAGGACTGAACATTGTGGGAGGAATTCATGCAAAGTGGAAAAGTCACAAGTCCACAAAAGGCATCGCATTAATGGCGTACGTGGTTGTCTTTAAAGCTTCCTCTTTATATGAATTCCTTCCCAAAGTCACAGGGACCTTGGACTGAGTGCAGAGCTTAAATTAAAATCTCTCCAATTTCCAGCTAATGGCCCCCCAGGCTACGACTTCATCACCCTGAAATGTGTAACCTTGAATGACAGTAATGTGAACTCTAATTGAATATTTCACTTTGTAATGAAAACTCAGTCATTACCTACTCACCTCTGAGTCTGCCAAACTCTCATTTAAGTTAATATGACCACCAAAAGGACGGAGCTGTACTTCAGTCATTGAGATTAAAAACAATTATCCTGTGTCCAGAGTTAGTTCACCATGATTAAAGAATTTTATACTTAAATGATTGCACTGCGGATGCTAACATTGACACAGATCCTCTGGTTCAATTAGGCTAAAAGAAAAGGCGATTTTTAAAAAAGCTCTCTTTTGAATTAGTCAGGCTCATTAGCTGCGGTTTTAAAATTGTTTACCCTTCATGTTGCACTTCAGTTTTGACTGACATGAAGGTGAGGGGGTAATGTGATGTGGAAGTGAAATATTTCTGTATACTTGTCAAAGACTTGGTGTGTATGCTTGTATGTGTAAAGTCACTTTACTTTCTTTATGTCTTTAGAGGCATGTGAAAACGATATTCGTGTTTTGTGTCAAAATGAGTCTCTTTGCTTCATCTTTAGTCGCTTCTTGCCCTGATGCTCAGCCACAGCAGGAGCAGAGGACAACAGGACAAAACTGACGAAGTTTGGGAAAGTGCAGACTGCATATCCATCCTGCACCAACTGTTGACCACAGGCCACCTCTGGGCCATATGGGCGGAGATCTGGACAGTAATTTGATTTCTAATTCTAGCAGCGTTTAATTCATTTCTTCAGATGGCGACCACTGTGGGGAAAATTGAATTGCTTCTCCCGGGCCACTGTAATATGCATGTCTGTTTAATTTCATGCCGCCGGGAGAAAGATGATGCTGTTCAAATTGTGATGAACCTTGACTTTCTGAAATCACCTTCTCGGGTGGAAAGTGAAGTGATGCTTCACTGTGACTGAACATTTACATGTTTTTATTAGAGTTTACTGGATGGGAATTTTCGATGAGTCGAGTTCTGATATAAACATGGCAGTGTACTGAGAACAGGTCAATTTACTGTTTGAAAACTGATTTCAAGAAATTAACTCAGTGAGAGGGAGAGAGAGAGCTGCTTTTATTTTAAGATGATAACATGTTGGACTACAATTTTAAAGGGATGCTTCACCCCATTTCTGCTGCCACTTTAATAAACAGAAAATTATTTTGTGGGGCTCAAAGCATGAAAATGTCTATTGAAAGATATATTGGTTAACTGATATTATCGGCTGATATCGGCCTACTGCAAATATATCGGTATCGGCATCGGCATATGTTCTCCAATAAGTGCTGATATAAAGACTGTGTTTTTAAGGCTGGATTTTTTTTAAAAAGGCTCATTTAAAACTGTGTAATTCCTTAGTTTGTCCAGCAGAGGACAGTCCATAAGTTAACTGGTAATAAGTGACATGTCAGTACTGGTCAGAACTATCAGAACTGGTCAGTGCAGTGATGTTTGGAATAAAGTTTGTTAGATATCCTGCCTTCGTTACACATCTTTGTCACACGTTTGTTTGAAATATTACAGCATATATATTCAGTATCAGCATCGGCCCCAAAAATCCCACAGCGGTCAGGCCCTCGTTCAAAGTTACATCAATCAATATTTTTGTGATACCAATGGATCAAATGACCATGTGTAACTAAAAGAGAAAACTTTAGAGATATACTTGACTCTACAATACTTAGCTCTACGGAGCATTTCAACCTATTTTAGCTCAATATTTTGGTTTTATAGCCTAGAATTTTACTGTTTGTCAACTTTGTTTCCATAGTCAAAGTATGAACAAAAGAAATTTCTGTTATGCGCGACCTACTCATCAACAAATAACAGAGGCAGTTAGGGACTAGATAGTGAACATGATGGAGCAGGTCACAAGAAGCTCACCAACACACAAAAAAAAGCAAAAAAATGTGTGATGAACATTAACACTTGTATTTCTTTTCTTAAATTAAATTCGCACCTCTTCAGGTCTTTGTGAACCATTTAAGGATGCCATATGTAATTTCTGCTGCTACATTTTTAGGCAATTTAATGTGGAAATTTTGCATATTGTAAGTTTTAATTTAAAAAAATCTCAGAATGAAACATCACTGCTTACAAATCATAACACACCACATGGAACCTGTGGTAAGAGGCCACAAACAGGCTTTGAGGGTGTTGGTTTCCAGAACTGAGTGAAAAAAAAAACAAACTGTTTAACCAAATTACGTACATTTTTTCTGATTTTTATCCTTCAAATAAGACACTAAGGTTACAAACTGTGTAGCTGGGTCACAAGCAGACACAGGGGGCCGGCAGGCGGTGCACCACGCTTTTGAAACAACAGAGCTGGTTCACGAACCCACATGGGTTTACGCATGCTAAACAGTTTCTACTGAAATTAAATATCACAAAAAGCTTATGGAATAATAATATACACTTCCTCCTCTAAAGAGCCACATTCAGACCATCAAGATAAACCTGAAAACGTGACCACACCGTGCAGTCAGGGTGATGAAACGTTGAATTTTCCTCCAACTCATAAAAGCATAGTTCACCTCACAGTGATCTCTGTGGCACGAGGGAAATGGTTTCACACCTTCTCTGAAAACTAATAACAGACGGTCTCAGGCTTCACACTCACCGGCCTCTCTGCACCACCATGCTACCAGTCGACAATTTCCTGTCCTCTACGGCTGCAGTGACTTCTAAGAAAGTGACAAGAATTCGACAATGAAATGCTAATTTTTTTTTTTTTCACACAAGTAAATTATGCCTTGAGCGCGCCTCACGTTAGATAATAATGTATTCTGCCACAGTCTAACTCTTGGTGGTTTCTCTATTTCAGCCTCAGTGACTGAGCAGAGCACCAAAGGTTAACCTGTGACTGCTTCAATTTTACTTTGAAACAGAGCCGACTCACTTCAGTAAATCTGACTGTGAAGGTGAAACCTCTCAACGAACAGTGAAAGACCTGCACAGGACTGGAGCATAACTCATCTGACTCACTCAGAAGCGCTTGTGTGATGCATGCACGTAACTGAAAATAAAATGAATTAAAAAGATATGTTGTCATGACGGCTGAACAGCTTCACAGGCCCAGTCGACGCCTGTTAACTGTGTATTTTTATTAAGTGAATTATCTGTACAGTAACTGACAATATGTTGGATGTTTCTGGTCTGTGCTTCTGTCTTTCTGATAATCCCGATGAAAGATTGATCTTTGTGTATTAGAAACTATGTGGAGCAGACATGGGTCAAAATGAAGCTGAAAGTACATCCTGGTTGCTGCTTAATCTAGTTGGTGAAGTTGCTAAAATTAGCAAGTTGATGTCCCAAAAGCACAAATCCAACCATGACAGAAAAAAACAACTAAAAGATTATTTAAAAATATTTTGACCCATGTCTTGTTTTCAGTAGTCTGGCTCATGTTGACTCTTTGAAATGTTTTGAGTATTTCTTACATGTGACATGAATGCTTCGATGAAAATTTGACAAAATAAAAAAATAAACAAATGTACAACTGTTATTGCATTCATAGCATTAACTCTGTCAGAGGTCATGAGGTGACAGGTGAAAACAACAGCATTCAGAGACAGTGACAGACAGCTGCACCTTTGGTTTCTTGATTTTTCATTCTGTGCTACAGTGCCATCTGCTGGACGATCCCAGTGCAGTGCATTTACATTACAGCAAAGAGGCAGAGAAGAGAAGGACTACCAACATTAGTTAGAATTCAGATTTCAAAGAAAAAAAGTAATAACATTTTAAGATTTGAACTCATTTACTATTCCTAAAAACATATTCTCTAAACCAGCTTCTTACCGTGATTAACAGGGCTCAACGTTACACGTTTTGACTGTGGCTTTAGTCACAAATTCGGATTATTGATATTTAAGAAACCCATTGTAAGAGGCTTTAACGATTGTACTTAGTTTAATGAACTTATGATTTAAACATCAAATATATAAAACATTAAATCTTTCAAGTTTTTCTTGTAATGGAAAAAACTATGTGGACATCACAATCTGGACCATATGGAGGTTGTGTGTGTTTGTGGATAACTCACCAGTTTAGCCAGGTCACAGTTTTCTTTCAACGCCTACCATTAGAGTTAGCCATCTTAGCAGGTGAGTTTAGCGAGCTAGCTTTCCTTTGGCTATGTTAGCCCATCCACTCTAATATGTTTTCATTCAGTTCTAGAGGCGTGAATATTTACATTTTCTACAGGTGAAACTTTGCATTACTACTGCACACTCTTGTAGTCTGACATTAAAGGCTGTATTGTTAACACATTAATATGTAGACTAACAATTAAAACACAGTTATAATAAATCCAGAGTTTTCCAAAAGATGCAGTGTAAATATTGCTTTTCTCAAAAATACAATAAAATATTCAATGAATTAAAGATAGGGAATTAATTATTTGAAAAATTTTGTCAGGTCCATCTTTGTCTGACGCGGCCAGCAGCTTGTGAGGCAACAGTACTAAAAAAAACCCCCAAAACACTCGTGCCACGTAGTATCTGTGTCTTCAGTGATCAAGATTCTTCACGGTGCTGGTTTCAAGTTTTCTATAGGACCTTTAGGTTTTGAATGAGAAGTTCAAAGAATCTTACATGAGTTTTAAGTTCAAGTATCCATATATTTTTGTAGTAGAGTAAAGAGTACTTCTGCAAAAATCACAGCTCCACAAAACATCTTCTGAAGTTTGTGTTATTAGTACTTTTATTTACATAAATATTTCAGGTGGGTTTGTTCAGGAAGATGGAAATCCCAAAATGACACTAACAGACAGAACATGGTGATGAAACTGAGGGACATCATTTCTTCTCAGGGGCGTCACCAGCCTCCAGTTTGGGTGCAGCCTCTTTGGGCTCTCGGTAGGCGGGGAAAACCTCCGAGGGTGTGTTCAGGTCAAACTTCCTGAACTCCTGCGACAGCTCAACAGGCTCGGCCACCACACGCTTCACCTCATCATCATAACGTACCTGCAGTGGGAGTTATAACATTTTTAATCTCTGAATTTACTGAAGTCATTTCAGTGTTTTCATGGTTAAGGCTGACACATTTCAAGGACTAAAACCTAAAAATATACATATGTATTTTTTTTTTTTTTTTTTTAAGAAGGAGAAAAGCACGAAAAGCATTCCTTATAATGATATCCTGATCAAATGATGAATATTTAAAAATATCTTTTTTCCCTGGAGTGTAAAATGTTCATCCTGGGACAGAGAAGTAAATAAGATGTATTTGTGCACTATGATGAAATAAAAAATTAATTTTTTAAAGAAAATCTACAGTTTCAGAGAGTATTTTGGTCATAAATTATTCTCTCTCAGCACAAACTATCAAGGATTTTAAGGCCTGTGAGAACATTAAATTTATCATCATGAGCTGAGAAAATAAAGAAATGAATGGATAAAAATCACAGGATTCAGCAGAGTTTGAGTGTCGGGGCACAGCTGCCATCCTGTCTGTCTCACTGACATCCAGCCAGTACTACTTCACTCATATTTTGACGATGCGAATGAATGAATGAATCACACACTGATGACTCTAACCGATGACCAGCCGCTGTACTGAGTGCATGTGTTTCTGGCAGAACTCACCTCCACATATCCTGAGAGCGGGAAGTCCTTCCTGAAGGGGTGACCCTCGAAGCCGTAGTCTGTCAGAATGCGCCTCAGGTCTGGGTGGTTGGCGAAGAAAACACCAAACATGTCCCACACCTGCAGAAAAACACAAAAACAGGAAATTTTGCTCTCAGTCTGCCTGTGCCACAAAGTTGTGACATTTCTGACTGTTACTGTAAACACTTAAACACTACAGAGTTCTCAGGTGGGCCTGCAGGTTGTGACTCACCTCCCGCTCGTACCAGTTGGCAGCCATGTGCACCGAAACCGCAGAGTCCACTGGCGTTAACTCATCTGTGTACGTCTTAATGCGCATACGAGAGTTGTAGCGTAACGACAGCAGGTTGTACACGATCTGCGAAGCAACACACACGCATCATCACTATGAACACACTCAGACAGCTCGTTTAGATGATTTGCATCTTAGATTACCAGGATGGCCCCTGCATGTGAATATTTTCATTCTACCCATTAAACATTTAGTTAAAGAGCAGAATGGCGTGTGTGCTGCTGGGGGCACAATATACACACCAACAACACAGAGATGAATTTACTGTTCGGTCTAAAATTACGGCTTTTGACGTTAGCAGCACAGACGTTAGCAACACTACATGGATGTGTCGTGCATTATCGGGCACAGTTGTGCATTTATTGTAAATTGACGTCATCATGGTAAACCGTTTGTTAGAGCAACAGACAAGAGGAGGTTTGGTATAGAAATGCACACCCACAAAATTACAAATTCACCTCCAATTTTCTTCTCATTTTTGTTCATCCCAATGTAAATCAAGATGTTTCTTCAAATACAAACTCAGGAGCTCACAAGTTTGAATTTTGCTCAAGAAGGTCATTCATGCTTACTTGTCAAAGGTAAAAATATGGCGCCTTGTTAAGGACTTAAACTACAAAATGTAGGAAGGCAGTCTCATCTATTTTACATGTCATCATTAAGCCTCGTGTCTCTAGATGTATGACTGTGTGTGTGTATGTGAGAGTCAGCTACCTCAAAGCGGTTCTGCCGTGTGGGGATATCGACAGCCGTCAGATCAATCATGTTCCTGAACTGGGCGTTGGTGTGATCCCTCAGGAAGGTCAACACGGGGATCACACCGTCAGGATGGATCATCACCTCCAGCTCATCATAACAGGTCACCTAAAAACACACACGCACTTTCAATTCAATGTAGTTTCTAGCTTTACTGGCATGACTGTAAAGTTACAATATTGCCAAAGAAATTACTAATTAATGCATAAAATTGCAATAATAATAATAATAACAATACAATACAAAAAGATGAGGGAAAAAACAAATAGTTCAAACATATAAGTAAAATTATTGATATCAAAATGATGATGATAGATAAATCGGATAAATAATCAAGAAAACAATACAAATAATACACAAACACACAAATAAATTGTGTGTGTGTGTTTCAAACCATCCGCATGCTTCTGAAATCTAGATGTAGTCATTTTAATTGAGGAGATTCATTAGATACTACTTTAAAAAGTTGCATTGAAAAACTGATGCAAACGGTCTCTGACTTCAGCAGCTCTGGTTTATTACCAGTTACCAGATACATGTGGCATGGTGGTCGCTTTAAATATTGCATAACACATTGCAACTTAAAGAAGAACTGCACTCTCATGGTCCTTTGCTCATTGTAGTACCAAATCACACAAACAGTCAAAGTGCTCACAAGTCGGACACACAGAAGAGTGTCTGAACTGACCTGGACCTGCTGGACATATTTGGGCATCATCTCTGACACGTACTCCCCAAACGCTGCCAGCTGGTTGTGAGTGACGGCATCCTTGGGCCTGACAGTGGCTACATGAGGAGACGAGAGGTTTAGAATGTTTGAACAACACAGCCACCGCTCTCTGTAACAGATTTCATTTTTTAGTATTGACAAACTAATCAGTGACATCGTACAACAGGTTGTGGTAAGAAACTGTTGTGCTTGAGTATGTATAACATTTCTGTTTTTCTGTGACAGACATTTCAGTTGAATATGTTATGTGGAAATCAAGCATCTTTTGCAGTAGCAAGGTGCTCTTCAGTATTTTGTCATGTCAGTTTAATCCCATTTGTCCCCCTAATGTATTATTACACCGGTGTCAGAGGTAAATATGAGTTATTCTGAAGGATAAATCCCTGACAGTCTGTCATTTAGCAACACTTAGCACTTCTTTGGGTGTTTTCATAACGACACCTTCTGACTGGATCAAAATATGTTCAGTCTGCTGAACAATACAGATTTTAATCAAATGCCACACTGGGGGTCAAGTGGCACTGGGGCACCAAGGCAGTAACACAAGTTGGCTCTTACACGAGTAAGAGAGTTCAGTGGACCAGCCACCCTGATGGTAAACAACAACCTTTCATGGACAGGCTGCTGCAGCATCGGTTACTCACGTTTGTTCTCGGTGGTGGAGCTCTGCAGCCTGCTCTGCTGTTGGAGGAGACACGAAGTCCTTGCAACTGTGAGTTACAAAAGCAGAAGAAATGTGACAGAAATGTGTATTAACACGCAACTGACACCTTAATGTACAGAACATCACATGAACGGGTATAACCACCGTGAGCATCACGCAAAGGATAACAAGCAACAGCTCGTCCTACATCAACTCTGTCTGCACACTGTACGACTGTTTTGTTGCCTGACTGTTATTTAGCGCTGCCTTCGTGCAGGCTAACGCTGGATTAGCATTAGCTAGCTGGAAGGTCAAAACCACAGACACCTGACGACTGAGAAGGGTGCGCTTACTTTTCAGTGACAAATAAATGCCCTCACAATCGCACTGAACACCGCCGCTAACAGCGTGTACGAACACAAACTAGGGTTTGGTCAACTTACTGTTATAACTCCTTCCAAGACCTCCGCGGACAAATCGCACCAACGACGCCGCCATGTTTGCTGCAGTCGTTCTTCTTCGGAGGGGCGCGCGACAGGTGGTGATATGTCGCCTCCTAGTGGGTCGGAGGAGAAGGGCCCTCTCGTTTAGTTCATGTTGGATAATGTACATCATGTAGGGGAAAATAACTCTGTTTCAAATTGAAGTGCCTTAGATGATTACCAGCAAAATCAGAATTACTTTACACGTAATTCACTTGAGGGAGCAGTGTCTCTGCGACAGCTGTGCTGGCTTGAACCTGCTTTATACAGATAAAGGAACAGCCAGGCAGACCTACTAACACCTGAGCATACACTGATGGAAAAAGTATGTGTCAGATTGGCCGCTCTCAGTGCTATATCATTATATTACCTGGCCATCATTATTGATGTAATAACATGTAAACAGCACATTAATGTTACAGCTGGTTGAGATGGAGCTAATTTGAAATGCTCCCCATACATTCAGGCATCTAAAAGTGCTAACAAAGCTTATAAATTTTACATACAGTTTGTAAAATCTTGATCTGAAAATTAACTACTAACTATAGTTGTTAAATACTGCAAATGAACTGCAGCACTAATTACTTGTATGTGCAAAAACATTAAGATACACATAATATCTGGATGCTGAAAAAAAGCATAAACAACATTAGACTGTATTCATCACACAATTTATTTTCCAACATCATTTTCAGTGCTTTAAAGTTATGAGGCACCAAAGTAGAACATGATAAGTAAAAATAAAGCTTTTGCTAAATTGTTTTATAACTGTATTGTTCACCACATAACTCCTCTTGTCCTGCTGCGTCACTGCAGTCCAAATACAAGAACACAGCAGCTCCAGTAAGTGGAGTGTTTTTACTGCTCAGGCAATCTTAAACTTTTTTTTTTGGCTGAATCAGAATGAAGGGTTGGAAAAGCCAAATATGGGACTGTCCACTTTTTTTTCCTTGTTTTAAAAAAAAGTCTCCTAGTTTTTCAGTTTTATTTAAAATAATTGTGGGCTTCGAAAAGTCCTGATACAAAACAAAAATGTTTCAACCTCAGGCAGAAAACCAGCTAGTCTGGGAGTTCACTGATATGTTGTGAATTACCAAGTTAACCAGTTCTGTTTTCCAATAAAACTCTGAGAATTGGAAGTAAAATAAAATGGGGGAAAACAAATAGTTTGGCGTTTTCTTCAGCAGGTACACAGTATGATATGGACTGGCTGAGAAAACAGCCATGTTTTCTGTCACTGTGGCTTTACACAAGGCCGTGAGTCCAGTCTTCCGGCTGCTGTAGGAACAAAACGAGGTCTGAGTCGCTGCTCTGCTCTCTCAGCTGGACTGTCCACACACCTGCTGGTGGTACTTCTTCAGCATCTTCAGCTGAGCCGAGCGCACCAGGATGTGCGGTCGAACAGACGCCAGCTTCTGACAGGCTTCCTCTGGAGTCCAGCAATGTAGCTGTAGGCAGAAGATGCAACGTCAAAATCAACATATCTGCTACTCACTGACTGAAGAAACATTTTTATTGAATCAGTTTTGTAGATCAATGACTTGAAAACAGCAGAATCTGCTGCATCCTGATACCACTGTTGCTGTCAAGCTCCTCCATCCTTTTTTCTTTTCCTTTCTTTTTTTTGGAGATTTGCCTCAAAAAATTTAACCTATAGAAGCCTTCTGAGAGCCCATACACACATGCAGCCCATATACTGTGTGCTTTACAAAGTATTTCATTCAGTTGAGTCGACTATGTTGATAGTTTGACAGCATATTTTGAAACACTGGTAGCATTGTACTCTTCATAAGCACTGCAGACAGGAGGAACAAACACAGCAGATAAAGTTCATGCTGTATGTGCATGTCACTTCTGTTTGACATCAGACTTCAAGCTAGGACAGCAGTTATTGTGGTGAAACTGTGCAAACCTTCTTCTTAAAACGGATGTTTATGTTTGCAGCCAACAGACATGACAGTGGGACATGTGATGTCCCCATAGTTTAGTTACTGACCCGAATGAGGTAAGCAGCAACCAGTGTAGCGCTGCGGGAGCGTCCAGCCTTACAGTGGACGTACACGCTGGTTCCCTTCTCTCTGTGCTGCAGGGCAAACTCGACGCCTCTGTGCAGGTTCTCCAGGCTGGGAACGCCGGTGAGGTCCACGGTGCTCAACCTCAGCTGCTCCACCCCTGCAGCCCCCCACTCCTGCCGCCACACACACAACAAAGCATTTACGAAAGACTGGACTTTATTTCTAAGTGTTGCTGGATCACTTAAGTTTCTATTACACACAAAATGTTCGCCAGGCTGAATCTTCAGCTTCAGAGTGGACACACAAGTGAGGTAAACTTACCTCAGCAGAGTTGCAGAAATATTTGGTCTCATACATCTCATTCATGGTGATAACCCCTCGAACATTCTCTGTCTCTACCAGCTGCAACACAAGAAACAGCAACCATCACTTCTGGAGTTTACGCCTCTTTGGCAACTAAAGCTGCGGAAAGCGACAACCATTTGATAACTTACTAAATAAACGTGTGTATGTTTCATGACTGCAAATATTACTTCAGCACTGCAGGGACTCAAAACAGGATTCAGAGATGAAGATAAACTTACAGTAATGGCTGTAGGAGGCCTGGTGACCATGGAGCATCAAAACAGTGAAACATGACATAAAGAGCCAAGTCAAGAGATAAGAGCTTACTGTTACTTTCATCTTATCTATGTCAAAACTTACAGAGGCTGTGAGAAAGACGCTTAATTAAGCATCAAAAGAATCAAATCTTCACACCTGTAAACCTTCCTATCTCACTTTGAGCATGATTATTTATTCTGTAAATAAAAGCTGCTAGCCTATAGTTCTGCTCCCTGTGGCAATGACAAGCTAAAGTACTTAAAATTAAATGACCTCAGTAGCAAATACCAAGGGAGCAGGGATGGTAGCTAAAATGACCTTAACTCACAACCACCATCATCATCATCATAATCGGTGCGCGCGACCGCGACAGCCCTTTTAAAAACTTTTAAATTAGCGTTAGCTCAGCGTTGTTTTCAGAGAGAGGAAGACAGGCAGGGTTAGCGTCACAGGCTCATCATGTTCGGCGGTCTGACCTGTTTGGTCATGGACCTGAACGGCAGCGCTCCGAGGATCACCGTCTCGTCCACTCGGTCAAACCACCGTCTCGAGGACACCTTCTCCATGACAACATTGTAGGCTAACGTTGGATAGAAAAGCAGCCTTGCTAACGCTCCGGACATGATGAACTACTCTGAACAAGGTAAACAAAAGTCGAAACTGGCCTGTTAAATTCGGTCAGCTTTTCATTACGTATGATTTTACTGTAGCAGTGAGCGTTTGCCCAACTGTCAAACACTTAGCATGCGTTCTGGTAATCTGTAAAGTTCCGCCTCCGGAAAAGTTATTCTAGTAACAACAGAACTTCCGGCAACATTCCTTCAAAGTAAAATCCCTGACTGCGCCAGGCTCCTAGAACAGCGTTTATTTCCTTTGCTGCATTTGTGAATATTTATGACCCATTAGTGCACTCTGTTTAATTTCTAGTCTGAAATCTAAAACCTAACCTAAAAACCTAACCTGTTATCTATGGTCCCAAGCTCATTCTTTTTTTGGTATTATTTTTAAATCATCCAAATTTTAGAAGTAACTGTAATTTAATTACATTTCTTTCTCAGTAACTGTAGCTGATTACAGTTACATTTACTTTGTAATTTAATTACATAATTTCATTACGTGTAACTAGTTACTCCCCAACACAGCTTGAAAGCCGTAAGCCATAATGTCCAGTCATAGGTTAGCACCTCATGATGGCTCATGCACAAAATATTCCTTTGAACGTTAAGTTTCCACCCTTTATTGATTAAAAATTTGTTGTTGAATGATAATAAAATATCTCTGTTAAAGTGATGAGTTACCAAAATTCTGCGAGCAGTTGGAGTCCACACAGCTTTTAACTTTTCAGACAAGCCAGTCAAAGAGGGCCCACCATGCAAAAATACACAGAGGATACTATAGGCTAACATGAGCTCATAGAGCAGCAGGTTGGCGGAGCTGAAGGCCAATGAGATCAGTCAGAGGTTTGGTTGTCATATCACAAAATGAAAGCTCACTGAGTCACAGTCAGATAACAGCACCTCTGGTCCACTAATGTTTAATCAGCAGTGATTTAATTAGGCAGACTGGGTTGCCAATGTACATAAATGTTACCAACATTAGTCTGTTTTAGGTTCTGAAAAACTAACCTCAAATCAATTGCTGTGGTTTGCTGTTGGTTGCACATTTTATTTGTGTGATTTTAATTATTTCATATCTTAATGTTAATGTTTATTACCATCATTTGAAACATTGCACTGTACTGCCTCACTGATTAGTCAGTATTGAGCTTTAGTTTTAATAGATTAACAGCTCTTTTTCTGAAAGGTGACTCCTAAAGACCCTCGATCGGAGGAATGTGTTGACACTTAAGTCACAGATTGTTGTTTTTTTCAATGAAAACGGTTTGTAATCTATATTATCTCACACTTTGTATGGACTGGATCTCTTTTGGATACAGTGGGTGAAAATATGTTAAATGTATCTGTAATAGAAAGGATGTGGTATTCTTTCAATAAAACTTCCTCCAAATATTAGATTTACTTGTTTTATTGTCTCTAAACAAGACTTATGAAAAACAGGTAACAGATAAAACAACAGGAAACCATGTTATGTAGTGAAATTATCCGTCTCAACCGTCCATTCAATTATTAAGAAAATACTCCAAACATTCACAAACTGTCTGTAAGAACACGCAAATTTTCCTATTTTGTCTCTAGGAAAACTGTGAACCTTAAAAGAAAACCAGCAGTCTCTTTCTGAGTGAAAATGCATTTATTATATTTTGACAAGCTCTTTCAAGTCAGCCATGATAGTGTGCTGAATTCATGTGATTAAACAATATCTGAACAGTCGTGCAGCACCAAAACATGACATACTCAAACAGTCTTTACAGTCTGTTCAAACAGGCACCATCTTTGTCAAACAGAGCCGATTCTACAGAGAGAGCAGTGGATAGAGAAATATGTACATAAATACATACATGTATAAAAACAGATTGAATGGAACATTTTGAGTGTGTGTGTGTGTTTAAAGTTACACAATGCGCTGCAATATATTTTCTAAAAAAAGTGCAAAAATATTCGTAATACATTTGGCCTGTAACCCCGGATTGCATAACTTCAGAAAGCTAAACTTTCTTTCGTTTCTCTTTATATAAAAAAATGTGCAGGAAAAGACGCAGAGTACATGTGTTACATCTCAATAACTGGCGAAATTTAGAGCCAAAGTAGTGTTAGTTTAATTTAGGCTACAATTTTTTACCTCCTGCAGACAGTGACAGATAAAGATCCTGCAACACGCTAAGCAACAGATTCCTTGTTCATCACCGACTTAACACTTTATATATTATTAACTTCATTTACATACAACAGTAGATAGCAGTGAAAGGTAGATCAGAGTTCCATTATGAGGACTATCAAATGACAGCTGATGCAGTCACCATCAGCGTGGAGGGGTCAAAGGTTGGTGGTGGTGGTGGAGTTCAGGATGCCGTGCTGGACCTCGGCGTCAGAGGTCTTGGAAAGGTCTCGCTGTGGAAACAGACGCAGCAGTTAAGGTCGATTCCTCGGCTGAAATGTGACAGTATGAGATAAAGACGACGATACTGTACTCAAAGTGTTCAGTGGAAACGCAGCTATAAACTGATACTAATACTACTTCAGCACTACATTTAATGTCATGTTACATTTCTCATATTTGCCATTTTCCCAGAAATAATCCTCCCATATTCTACTTCTTTCATTTGATCAGACTTCGGGTGGGTAGTGCAGCCGTACTTTCACACATCTGGCGGCATCTCGGGACGCTGAACTGACAATTTTGTCAAATACACCACAGAGTGTGTGGATTGTTGCTGCACGTCACATTAAAATCAAATAACACTTGCAATAAATGTTATGAGCAAAACCATACAAAGTCTTTTTTTCCCCAGATATGGATTAAAAAGGGATCATATGCAAGTATTTACCTTTTTAGTCATTTGTTATTTTCAACTCTTTTTTTAAATTCAGTTTTTTTATGTTTATATTGTTTTGTGGACCTGAACAATCGACTTTTACTCAGCAATCCTACATTAACAAGATGTCATCTTTGAGCCCTCCAAAACATGCCTGAAAGTTGCTCCTAAAGTAAATGTAGTTGGAGAGAAACAAGAAACAAAACAGATTTTTCTCCATTAAATGAAAACAAAGCTGCAAGACAGATCAGTGAAAAACAGCGTCAGGTGTAGAAAGAGAGTTAAAAACGGAGAAGCAACGACCTGTCAAAGCTGTGAGTGTGAGCATTTTTGGCCTCATTCAAACCAACTTCAGCCCTGTGTAAAAAAAATTCTCTCCCCTATTTAAACAAGGGCCAATGGAGCCCCAGTGATTAAATAAATACCATTTTAAAAACTGATGACTGCGACCTTTGAATTTGATCAAAAGTCACAGTGGTACCTGAGTAGGCACTGCTCTCATTGTCTTTAAATGAAGGGCTGATTTCAGTCTGAATGTCGGCAAACTGTGCATGTTCAAACTAAAGCAGCATGTTAAGTCGCTCTTTAAGGGTTATTTTCCTTTGATTAGAGGTCAGCAGCTACTGTTAGTTCAAAAGGCTTAGTCAGCATTACACAAGATTTCAAACACACCTTGACTGAACAGATTCAGTGTTGACCAAGTCCCTCTACAATATAAATTTACATCATTAGCATTAATGTCTCCACTACAATCAACTCACATGTGTTACTTCTATCACTGAAATAGGAAAATAGGATGCACGAAAAAGAGATTAGGGACAAAAGTGTAAATTACCACAAACTCTGAATATGTGCTGGCAACAGAGGCTATGCTGAAGTTACGCTGTGGAGTACCAGGGGTCAGCAACGCACCGCTCACAGGCGTCCCCTTCAAGAGAGCCACATTCTCCTTGTTACTGCTGCCTGGCAGTCGGGGGTGAGGGGGTTTACTGCCACCTGGCGTCCGCACTGCTGGAACCTGGAGGACACAGAAGAAGAGAATCATGTCACACAAGTGGGACCAACTGTCCTCTTTGACAAAACAATACAGAAATCAGTAGGTAGAGCGAAAAGGGCAAAGAAACAGAGAGAAAGCAACAACCCCAATCCAGTCAGTAAGTACAGCACAAGAACTGTCATTCACTTGTTAAAGACAGGAGAGTCATTGAGGAAAGTAGGCAGAGTCAGCATGACATCACCCACTGGATTACTGCCAGGCTCTAGTTTGGTGTTACGTGGTCTGAATACTGGTTTTTGGAACCAGAAGTGAGCACATGTGGAAACCAGAGCAAAGCTGCCGTAGATGCATATTTCAAAAGAGTCAGTGGTGAAGTAATGAGACCTAAAACTTTGAAGTCAGTTTGCATTTTTGCACTTCTGGTTTACTCATCTCAAAGTTTATCTATTTTCTGAATGGGTTTCGGTTAAATCCCTGAAATAAGGTCTGTGGCTAACACAGGCTAGAGATATTTAGATGTTTTGTTCTGTGACATAAAATCCGCCTGTATAAACACATTTTTTTGAACTTTTATGTTTTACACGTCTTAAAAAAGGCGGTTGCTAGCAAGTGGCTTATTGAGACCAAAGCAGCAATAGCTTTTCGCCTCTGGTGATTTCATTTACGCTTCAAAAAACACAAACTTGGTGTTCATCTGTGAAGATTATCATGCTGAACAAAACGTGTAAGTATCATTAACTTGTGTTTGTCACAGAGCTTATTTTCAGCAGTAATACAAAATACCCATTTAAACATCCCATAAACTTTTTGCTGAGGGAACCAGTGTGATGTTAACCTCTAAGTTGGCCAACAAAAATATGTCATCCTGTCACCACTCTGTCTCTGTCCCGATTAAGGTCTCCGTGGCAGCATCCTGTCAGTTGCAACAAGGGAATTTGCCACTCTTGGCCTTAAAAAGAATGCAGGCTCTGTGCACTTTACAGACCTGCGAGCTCAGTCCATGAAACTGTTACTAGTTTACATGCAGCAGACATTAGAGGAAATCTTATGTGCAAATAAGGTGGAAAAATGACTGAAAACACCCTATTATATATTTCATACAAAGTGTGTGAATTTGTATGTATGTTTTATGTGATCATCTTGGTTATCGTTGTAATGTCCTGTAAGTTCAAATGGGTTGGGCATTGCACAGTGCGGGACACTTTATCAAAATTAACCAGCCTACAGTGAAAAAAAAACAAACAAAAAGAACATGTGTGCCTGCCTGTCAGATTAAGATCTAACTGGTCAAAACATCTACAAAGTTTGCTGGGAATCTGAACTGAGTGTGAAGACTTTATTTTCTGTTACTTTTCAATTAGGTGCGACTTGAGTAATGTTACTGCTTTAGACTTGAAAATGAAAACCAACCTTGTTTGCTGAGAGAGGTGGGCGGGGCACAGGCGAGCGACAGACGGTTCCTCCAAAGGCGGAGCGCATGGTGCTGTTAGAGGAGGTGGCAATAGAAATGCTGGAAGTCGCGTTAAACTGATGAGAGAGGCAGAGGGAGACGGTTAGTGCAGACAAAGCCGGAGGAAACAAAAAAAAGAGAGGATTATCTTGAAGAAAGAATTAATTCCGTGACTACTTAAGTGTGCCACAAACTGCATTTACTACCTTTCGTGATTTATTTGGTGTATTGGTGCCGAGGAATCTGCGTTTGGTTGGTGTTCGTATTGCTGTTCCGTACAGCATGTCCTCCTCAGTCTGTTTGCTCTTCTTGAGATGCTGTTAGGAGTTAATAAAGACACATGTCAGCAAACATACAGGCTACAACTATAATATAACAAAGCAGCAGGTTTACCCTTTCTTGTTTCTCCTTCTCTTTCTCGATGTGGTGCAACTCCCACTGTTCCTCCACATACTGCAGAAACTTCTGGCTGTTAACGAGAAACTCACGACCTTGCTCAGCTTCCCACGTGTCAATCTGGGCTTTTAATTTCTTTTCAAGCTGAAAAACACACAAACAAACACATACACGTAATGATGAGTTTTTGTCAAATGAAACTAAGTTTTTACCTTAGAAAATAACAGATGGCCTTCGTGTCTCACTTTAGGCAAACTTTTATGCAGCTCGGTTCTCTGTTTCTCCTCTTTGAGAAGATTCCCTCCTCTGTTAGTGAACCGTGTCGGATCTGTGGCTTTTTTCTGTGAATGACAAAGACAGACACAGATTAGAACAATCAAACAATTATTACCAACATGAAGCAGAGTAACCAGATAAAATAAATTAAGTGCAGAGGTCCAAACGAGATCTATTAAGCTCAGCTGTGAATTTGAATTGTAGGACTTGACTGAAGTAGTTTTGCATGATCCACATGCTAAAGAACAAACACAAAAACACAAACTGAAGAAAAATTATTCATAAAGATGAGCTGTTGACAGGAAATTTTGGCTTTTGTTTACAACAGCTTTTGCCTCTTTCTCGCGTCATACTCACCTCCAGCTCCAGGAAGAGTCTCCAGCTTTCTTCCCATTGGTGAACTCCATCAAAAAGCTCTTTGTGATCCTCATAATGCTGCTTCAGGCGCTGGATCTCAGCATCATGCAGACTCAGCAGCTCTTCAGTAAAATCCTCTGAAAATAGTAAATTACAGTCTTAGCACTTTTCTTAGTTTTAATACTGCCTGATTAAGAATTAATATATATTGCCAAACAAAGAGAACCCACCGCTAAAGTACGGTGTGAAATCCTGCCGCTGGTCAATGCTGAAAAAGCATTTTTCCCAGAACACGGCGATCTCAGAGCGGATGGCGTCGGTAACATTGTGGATGTTCAGCTGTTTGAGCTTCTCCAGTCGCTGAACTTCTGCTTGCAACTGAAAAATAAATAAATAAAAAATAATCATAATAAATCAGCTCCAGTATTGACAGTCACAGCTGTCCATGAATAACAGAAAGAATGATGACGGAGGAAGTCAGCAGCACACAGAGTCTTCTCACCGCTTCCAGGTTCCTCTTCTTCGATGTGACCATGTGCTCGTTGAAGGCCTCTCTCTCCTCCTGAGGCACCTGCAGTCGGTCCCACAGCTGCTGGATCTTCTCTCTGTGGTTCTCACAAATCGCCTCGTTCTCTGCTTTGCGTTCTTCCAGCTGCAGAATAAAACATGACATGTAGCTGCATCAGTTACCATCTCAGCTGCTTGTCCAAAGATTTTTAATTAAGCATTAATTAAGGTGATAACAGTGTTTTAAACATCAAGGATCAGTCAATCACCTTTAAAGACCTGATTATAATTTGTAGAAAAAATAACTTCTTTTAAGAGCTCAAAATGTCACTGAATGCAGTGTTGTAAAAACCATCTTACCTGACAAACGAGCAGTTTGAGTGACGTAATATTGTCCCTGGAAAGGCAAAAAGAGTCTTCGTCCTCACAGACGACGTCCTTCTCGAAGCTAGTCTCAGGGACGTGTTCCAGCTCTTCCATGTACAAGATGATCTGTTTTTTGAGGTCCATGAACTCAGCATGCCGCCTGGCCTGCAAACCGGAAGCATATTTGTTTATTTACAACAAAAGTTTAAAGGAATAAAACCCAACTTATCGCTTTATATAGAACATCAAAACATGAAAAAATTTCACCTTCTCTGCGTTCTGGTTTGCAATGTGCTGGCGGAAATTTTCCAGTTGTTCGACTGAGGGGACGGAGTCGGCGGCGATGGCATACGGCATGACGCACAGGATGTCGCACAGGTCCTGATCCTGCTCCAGCAGGGCCTTCAGCTGCTGCATCCGCTGAGTCTTCTCCTTCATCAGAGCCTCCAGCTGAGTGCGGAGGTTCTTCTCTCTCTGAAGCATGCTGATACCTTTCTCCTCCTGAACACAGAGATCACAGCAAACTCACTTTACAAAATGTTTTACAAGCCAGCTATCAACATCTTCAAATCTGTTTACATCAACCAACTAATAACTGCAATTATCGAGAGGCATTTTTACATCAACTTCTGTTAGTGTTGTGAGCAGGCTAATATGGTGAGTTACAGAAAAAATAAAAATAAAATAAATAAAACAAAATCAAGAAACCTGGAAATACATAGTTATGTCACTCTCTTTAATAGGTTGAGTTTTTGAAACTGAAGTTGTTACAGTTGGTGTTACCTCAAACACAGGCAGCTGAAGCTCCAGGTAGAGCTTCTCCATCTCTGCCTTGCATGTTTGAATGCTGCTGATGAGCCTATGTTTAAGAGACTCCTCTTCTTTGATCATCATCTCCAGTAAGCTCTGGTGGACAAATAACGTAAATAATATACACACAGATACTTTTCAAAATCCTCATTTCCCCATTTAAGTGCTTCACAAAGGAAACAAAATCTGCAGCCTTCACTGATCGCACAAGGTAACCTTCACTTGGAAAAGCAGCAGCGACAATCAAAGCTGAAAAAGCCTCATGTGGCTTTAATAATGCAAAGACAAACATGTACTTGGACTTCACACATCACATGTGTTTTATATAATTCAGTGCTGTGATATCGGTCCAGACGCTGATACAGTGAATGACACAAATGCTGAGAAGTTGAAGGAGTTATTGAGCACCACAGAGCAATGAGACTGTCACCATTTTAACTTGACTTTACTCTTAACAAAACAAACAAACAAACGGCTCTTTTCACTAGTGGTGAATATCTATTACTATTGACATTTCTGAGAGTAATCTCTGATAAAAAAGTCAAATTAGCATCTCATAGACATTCCAGCAAAGCCCCCTGTGACAGCTGATGAGATGAGACTGCATGCAATACAGAGACGACATATTTATTTCTGACATAATTATTTCGCACATATTAAAAATGTCCCAGTCAGCACATATCTTAATCCCATGTTTACTGTCCAATATTAACATCAGTACCGGCCTTAAATAATCCAGTACTAGTCAGGATCTATTGTTAGTCTATGTAAATAGTTGAAACTAAAAACTAAAAGCTCTTGTTGAGGAAGAGAACCGTGTAGAAGAAACTTAACGCTGGAGTTTCACTCATGATTGTTGTGATCTTTTGTAAGTAGCCCCCTCCTCCTCCTCCTCTGTCGAAACCTGTTCACAGGTCAAGTGATCACCTCGCACAGAAAGCGATGCATATGATGAGGTTGAGGTTTCACCACGATCATAACCATCTGGTATTCGATGTCTCACCCTGATGTGATTCTTGACAACATTAGTCCTCTGGAGCCTCTGGTCCTCTGGAATACCGATTTCCTCCCAGATGTCCTTCAGATGGCACAGCGCTTTATTCAGGCACGACACCGCCTCTGCTGCGAGCACCTCGCTGCGGGGACAGACAGCCACAGAGAGGCCCGGTCAACTCGTTTTGTCAAATAACTCGGTCACTGGCCGCAATGAAGAAATTACTTCATTACTATTACTTAATTCACTGACGTTAATTATTAGCTTATCTGATCGAGCAAACAGCCGTTGACGTTACTTTGGCTAACGGCAATAGTTAAGCTAACTTAGTTAACGTTACGCTACTTGCTATTTAATGTCTTTTAACGTTATCGTAGGTTTTAGTTCTGCTCTAGTCACTAAACATATTTTGACCTTACCTCTTTCTCATCGTAATATTCCACTCTGTTTATTTTTTGGTGAATGGTTTCAGCCAAAACGTGCCACAGACCAGCGGAGCGTCTCCTCCTTTGCTGCTGCTCTCAGTCCGGTCCGTTTGTACAGTTCAAAATACGCATACAGTGACGTTATGCTCTCTGATTGGCTCTTTCTGCGGGTGCGCGTGTTGTGCTTACCAGCGTCGGCCGCCGGGATTTTCTGCAGTTAATCAGTGGAGGGAACCGCCCGCTCGCACAGCTCATGCATGAAAACGAACAGTTTCATGAAGGGTGTGGTGACGGAGCCCAGCAACAGTCTGCCGCAGGAAACAATGACGCCGTTCATAATTTTAGACTGAAGAATTTAGAGCAGTTCAAACCCCCCAAAAACTGACGTAAAACAAACAGCAAAACAAAACAAATCATTTACAAAACATTTATTTACTTTGTACATTTTTGCAGTTTATTTGTAAGAGACTGATGACCAGGGAGCATTTTCCATCTTCCAGTGCTGAAGGGAATGCGTGACAGGTGACGCAGGAATGTGTCTCTGATATTGTCCATCATGTTGGCAGCATTCATACATGGTTGTCCAGCAAAGCCTCAATGAGTCTTGAACTGTTTGTAATCGCCGTTGTTACCACAATGAATTTATAACCTGGGAGAAAAAGAGACTTGTCATAGTTATTACCACAATAATAACCTACTGTGAGATGTTTGGTGGCACACGCTTGAAAATCCCTCAAGCATTCTACTGCAGCACTCGGGCTTTGTTTACCTCTCTCTCTGCCGAGGAAACGCAGCGCTGAAATCTCAGAAAAAGTGCAGCCACCGAGGAACATGACGAGAATGATGCGCTGAGTGTCGTTCTTCGCTCCGTTGCTGCCTGATGAGAAACAAACAAATTCACATCTGCCTTTACTTGGCTTTGTCATGTACATGGTGTTTAAGGAATCAGACTGCTCGAAGCCAACAGTAAATGCATGTAAGCGCGACTGAACTGAATTGAACCAAGCCCACAGTTATTGATTAGAACAACAACACATAAATATGTGCAGGTGATCCAACCTGTAACAGCAAACTCATGCCCGTTTAGCAGCCTGGTGACCTCTTCCAGCCCCGTCCAACCGTCTCGCTCCAGCACCTACAGATGACCACACCAGGCATAACATTAAAAAATGACACTAAAGGCTCCTCATCCATTTCCTCCACGGAGAAGAAGACAGACAGATCCTGCGGGACAAATGAATGCTACTGGTTTACTCGCCTGCCCGATTAGCTTGCAGCTCAGAGGGACGTAGGCGCCGCTGAAGATGTACGCCATGTCTCGTGGGACACGCAGGTCATATTCCTCATCTGACTTTGGCACCTTTACACAAAATATGATGACACACTTCAATACATTCAGAATTTTCAGTGCTGTTAGACAAAAAGACATCCAGAATGGTGAACATGGCTTTTGGGAGCAAAACGTTGAAGTGATGATGATTTACCAGGTTGAGTTTTCTGCTCAGCGCTCTGAAATGGCTCTTCTTTGCGAGAGAAGAAAAGGCATCAGTCAGCTTTCCTGGAAACATAAAATAGAGCAAAACAATAATAATAATTAGGACAGATTAATATGATTGATATGAACACTAAAAATATTAGACATTTTCTTTCAGCCAGAATATTTGTCAGGCTCATGTGCATCATGGAGACAAACAGAGAAGATTGTGTGAAGGAGGATGTTTTCAGTGGAAAGTGAAGCCTAACCTGCAGTTTTGTCATTGACCAGTTTGCCCACTTTGCTCTCCATCACAGTCAGTGTTTCCCCCGGCTGCTGCTCAACCAGCAGCCCCAGCTGCCGCAGGTTGGCAAACGTGAGCAGGTGGTCCACGCCGTAACTCTGAGGACGTGAAGCAGAGAAAAATGATACACATTAGAGCAAAAGCTCTTTATCTTGGCTCCAGGTTTAGAGAATATTAAAAAAAGCAACAAAACTTCTCACCTGTAGATACTGAGCTTTTAATGAGCGGTAGTCTTTAGGCAGGAGTCCTGTGAGAAAATATCATCACACATTTGTTTAAAAAAAAAAATCAACAACAACAGAAAACCATTCTATATATTAATTTATAATAAAGCAGTTATAATATGTCGACAACTCACCGTTTTCTGTGATAGACAACAAACACAGCAGCCGAAGACTTTCTATCATGGAGACCTTGAAAAAAGCAGAGAACACATAAGTTCCCAACCCGTTCTCATTATTGTACTTGTGCCAACATCAGACTGTCTTGAGGGGCTATAACAGTGTTGCTACACGTCATCGTCCTTTGTCAACATTTGCCATATAGGTTACATAAACCCCACCCATTTTTCCCAAAATACCTTATAAGATATGGTGTTTGTTTACGTTTTCTCCATATTCAATAAATGTTACACTAAGTATTTGAAAATGTGTGACAACATTAGGTAAAAAGAACGTCTGTGTCAAAATCCTTCCTCATGCTAATATTCGAGCTGGGACAGCAGCGCTTGTAAGGAACTATTTTTCCAGGCGTAATACATTTCTTCTCCATGGCTCCCAGCTCCTCTCTCTCTCTCTCTTGCTCAGCAATTTTTGACCAAACAAACACAGATGTTCTCTTTAGGGGGGTGAATTACCTATGCGTAGCAACTTTCCCGTGGCCTATAGTGTTTCATTACCCTGTTTCAACATGAATATCAGTGAATGGTATACATATGGTCGAATTTTAACAATATTTGTGGAAGATAGGGACGATCACTGCTAATGGTGAGAAATCATTAATAGACTGGCACAGTCCTTTTAAGGAGACACACCTGTCTGTTGATGTGCTCCTCTATGAAGGAAATACATTCACGGATTTCAAATCCTTCAAGTAAAGCTGCAACAGAGAAGCAAACACATATTTAAGATTTGCAATAACAACACAACGACACAACAACAGTATGACTCGACAAATCATGTCTTGTAAAGCAAAAGTGACATAAAACTCAACGAAAGCCTGAATACAACATATGAACTCAGATTTCTCACAATGTTCAGTCTTCAGCAGCTCCTGAAAATCCTGCTTTGTTTTCTTCTTCATTATCGATTCACTGGCACCGATGTCTGAAAGAGAACGTCCTCCTCAGCGATGCAGCCTCACAAATATTACATGAAATTGTGTTTGACACAGAGTGAACAGCTGTCACACTCACGCAGACTCAGCAGCCGATGTTCCTGTTTTAACCCTTTCAGCTCCTCTGACACAAACGCCTTCATCTGCTTTATGTCCATCCCCCGACGCTTCTGCACAATCAGCGGAGGGAAACGGTGTTAGTTGTGTCAGCCGCTTCAGTTAAAACAGATTACAACGTTTCACTAACATTTACTCACATCGTATGCAGTCTGCAGATTCCTAGCTTTCTGACTGAGAAAGCCAAAGACGTTGGAGAAGTGCTCGTTTCTGATTTCATCGAAGACCTACGAGACGTGAGGTTTCAAAAAGACATTTAAAATTCCTTTTTTTAACGTGTGGAAAATATTATATTTTAAATATTTTGTTTAACGTGAGTTTTCCACATAAAAAAGCACATCTACTCTTCCCCCCTCATGGAGAAATTCTGGATCTATGATTCACAGCTCTCGAGCCCCGCCCACCACTGCTCGTATTCTTTGACCAGTGAAAGAGCATTGGCATCGAGATGCCAAAAGCATTTATATCTGCTAAAATGTTACATCAATAACTGATTAACAGCAGGATTTTTTTTCACACTGTAGTAGAAGGAAGCTTCAAAGTTCGTATCCAAATCCTGCACACTTGCAGATGCAAACTCTCACTCTGTGCTGATAGTTACGCTCTGCACTGGAAGTCTCAGCTTTCTTTGCCTGCAACTGGCCTTGAACTTGTGTCATACCAAATCTAGTTTGAGTGGACTGTGTTTGAATCTCAGCTTTTAGGGAAGAGCACGGACAGCGCCCCCTTCAGGTAAAGTCAATATAATCAAGGTTGGACCTGCAGGCAGCAAAGGTCAGGGCGAACGCACCTTATCCTGAGCGTTCAGCATCACTTTTACACTTTTGTCAGAGGAGGTAACATCAGGTCCAAACTCCACACACCCTGTGAAACAGATGCTGTGATGAGATGACACATCGACACACCAGCATGTACAGACCGCTGGCATGACTTAAAAACACTCGTGCAGCCACATCGTTACCACGTATATGCAAATTTTTTAAAACAGTGCTCTGATGCTCACCACATTTTATTCTGAATATATCATCCACGAGTCCCTCATAGACAACTTGTGAGCACAGAGGAGTGACAAAATCCACATCTGCAAAGACAAGAACAACGACAACGTTAGGAGGGACAGACGGCACAGCTTGATGTGATCCACTGAGAGAATGACACACGTTTGCTTCTCACCTCTGTCAATGAGAAAAACTTTTCCTATTTCAGCTTGACGACTTCTTTGTTCTCCCTCTTCGACCTGCTCCCTCCACGACTCGTACGCCATCTGTTACCACACAGACAGTTCAATCATCTCATCAACAACATCAGCAGAAATATCTCAGGTAAAACTCAAACATTGTACTGCACCTTGGAGCATCTTCCAATCCCGTAGACCTTTGAGAACGGGCCGTAGAGCGAGTGAAGGAGGTGCAGAGCGCTGCCAGCTGTCCTCACCCACCGCTGGTCCCCCGCCTGCATGATGTGGGATCAGTTACAACCTGATGTCCCTCCACAGAGATGTGGGTGCTACAATCTAAATTCACTTTTTACTATGGTGGTTCAAATTGCTATTAGTCTTACAACAATAGCCTTTAATCAACTGTAATTTCTCACTTTTTTCACAATTTCCTGATAATAATACACTAATTGATACATGGTGAAAAGAAACATTAGTGGCAGCTCTACTCTGTACCACAATCTGCAGCAGAATTCTTATTGGAGGTCAGAATTTAGAGGTGTTATAATGGACTCACAGTCACAGAGGGTAAAGTGTCCAGCGGGGACACAAACTTCTCTCTTTGTTTGGCTGTTATCAGTTTTAGAGGCAGATTTTGCCACATCTGACCAACTGTGAATGTCCTTTATTGTTTATTTTTCTTTTTCAAACTTATCCATTAATCAGATTTTAAAAATTTGGTA
>JAQLOL010000001.1:32382594-32394304 GCA_029783665.1 Naso thynnoides
AAAAAATAAAAACAAATAAAAAATAAAAATACCCTGGCAACTTATTGAGTAATGACCTCTGCTTGTATGATACAGTCACATTACCTCAGTTTTTCAAAATTGTTTATTTTTTACTTTTTATGCTCACTTTAAATTCCTTATTCCTTAATTCCGTTGATTCCTTAAAATCAACAACATCGTGATTTGTAGACTCTTAATATGCATAAAGTCTCTTCTGTAAGTGATGAAAAGTGAATGTGGATCACTGGTGCATTAGGCTATATGTGATTCATGCAGGATTAGCTCTCAGATTAGCTACTTGGATGATGCAGGGGGTCCTTTAATCACATACAAACAAACAACCAGAGTGAGTCCTGAAATATAGAAACAACTGTAACATTTCTCATCGGAACTTGTGCATGCTTGAATTAAGACTTTATCACCAGCGGTGAAAGAGTGATGATCGGCTCATTGGTTATTTACCAACACAGCATCTTCACATCAGATGCAACGCAGCTGTTTGAACTATGTGTGACCCTTTGTGTTGTATGTTGACCTTTTGATCCACCCACATTTGATATTTATTTGAACAAAGTAGCTATTTTTAATCACAGTGATTATTGTGTCTCTGATTTGTGTCACTGTCACTCAACTTTACAAATCAACCCTTTATTATAACCTTAAATTAGGCCAGAGGACAGACACATGCAGTGTTTTTTGTGTCAAAACATCTAAGGTATCGAACAAATATTCAGCACATGAAGTTGTCTGAAAAAAGTATTGTTGACCTCTTGAATCTCTAAGTGTACATTTAGCTGCAGGGTTCATAAAATTATATTTATATTTCAATTCAAAGAATAGCATGTACCTATTTTCAGATCTGGGGTTGGAGGCTGTTTCTCTGGGAGAAACTGCAGCAGTTTGAGCAACCAGCTGGGAAATTTAAACAAACTGTTCTTTTAATCACATTTCATCTGTTACAGGACAAATCATTTTTGTGAAACTGTGCACAATAAAAGCTCTATTTTGATTCAGTCCTCACTTGAATTCAAAGATGCTGGATAATCTTCTCTGCACATCCATCAGATTATGACCTGCACATGACGTGTAATAAATGTATAGAATCATGCACTAGCTTTCAGTTCATGCCTTACATTAAAATACACAGTGCAGTAAAGAGCCAAAAGCTCTAAGGCTGCACATTTGTCCTCGAGTGATATTTTGCTTTGCATTTGACTTCATTCAGCTTATTCTCAGATAATGAAAATCATTTCACAGAGCCAAACAGAAAAATACTAGCACACGTACACAGCTGAAAGTATTTTTTTCTGTCCCATTCATCATGTTGTGGTGCTGATAATCCAGACAGACCTCCAGACTGTAATCTGCAGAGTTTGCTGAAGCATCAGACAGATGTGCGTGCAGGTTTCGCCTCCTTAGATTTAGTTCAGGATCAGCAGTGTCGGGCTTACGTCCAGCCATCCACAGCCATGATTTATCAGAATCAGAACCAGGCAGATGCTGCTGACTCATTAGTTTAATCTGGCTCAACCGCTCGCTGCCAAACGCTTTGTCAGTGTAAGTTGTCTGATACACTGACCTCGAAAAGTCTTCAAATGCTTAAGTTTGAATTCTTGGACTCAATGCATCCACAAATGATTCACAAATCACCAACAGTTCATGCATTGCCAAGATTTATTATGAAGGTTAGGTTCAGGACAGAATATTTGAATGCGTGAATCCCATGCTAATCCCGGTCACTAGATCTAAACTGAGCTGCACTCCTGTGGGAGCATTTTAGATGTTCTGTGTCACCATCATAGTTTACTGTTCATCCATCCAGTAGATCCAGAGACAGACCTGCACTTTGCTATAACGCTTATGTTGTTTTACCCTGAATTTGTCACCCTCTATGTGGCAAAAACATGCAAATATTGTGACTGCACAATACTCTGCCTACTCTACTTCCTCCTCTATTGTTTCCTCTAAGTGTGTGTTGTTGTGGATGCTGAGCTGCCTCCATCCTCTCTTCATCAGATATGCTGTTGCTGTGGACCGGCTCCCTGCTCGCTCTGCTGTGCCTTCTGTCCGCCGGTGAAATCCTCCACCAGCACACGGGTCATGTACACCCTCTTCCACATCATGAGCTGCGCCGTCTCCTGCCTCATGCTGTCCCGTACCGTCTCTGAGCTCGTCAGGGAAAATGTGAGTGCTGGATCTAACATTAAATAGCCCTTTTGCTACATGTGCAAGTGCATCACATTTAAAAAATAGATCTAAATATTAAGTAAACTTACCACTAAAACCTTCCAAAGCCTGTGCCTTGTTTTTGTTTCATTTACACACATACATAAACGAGGGCAGAATTAACTGATGCCTAAAAAATGTGGGCATGCTTATTTCATTAATTAAAAAAGGAGCATCTCCTTGTCCTTTAAATTGGTTTTGGAGAATAATAATTCAGCCAGGTTTAATGTTAGAAGCCATTTGTTTTTAATGTGAAATGATGAATTTCTTATCAAGGCATTTGTTTCAGATTTCAACAAGATCTACTCATAAAAATCTGTTCTATCATAATCTATTCTTGTCACGGTGTTCGTGTGTGTGTGTGTGTGTGTGTGTTTCAGGTGCCTTTCTTTAACATGGTGTGTGACCAGGCACATGGTGGAGGCCATTGTGAGATGCTGGTGGGCTACTCAGCGGTCTACAGAGTCTGCTTTGGCACTTCCTGTTTCTACCTGATGATGGCGATCTTTCTCATAGACGTGAAGTCCAGTCAGGATTTTAGAGCGCTCATTCACAACGGGTCAGTTTACCGCATCAAACATGCTCCTTCCTATCACAGACACCGTGAACAAGATTGAGTTTCCTGAATATTTTTTCTGATTTTGAGTTTAAATTTTGGAAATCGTGGATTCTGAGTGCAGGTTCACATCATTCAGACAAATACTGAAATACCAGAATCCAGGGCCTTTGTACTTGCACATGAAAACAATGAAACAGTATCCAAGAGCAAAACAACAATTTAAGGCTTAAATTCAGACCTGACATCATAAAAACACCAGCAAATGTCCAACTGATTGATTGCCAAATTTTTAGTTTTTAATTGATCAGAAGGGGATTAAATGATTACATCAAAGCCCTCCAGGTTCTTTCAGAACTGTGAAATTCCCCCAAATTCCCCCCCAAAAAAACAATCAACTAATTAAAGGGCACCAAAATTTCTAACTAAAGCTAGAAAAAGAAAGATTTAATTAGATTGCAAAGGATATTCTGAGTTATTTCCCTGAATCAGCATGTTTAGAATGGACCTGATCTCATCAATAAATGTCCCCACACCTCTGAAAATACACACATCTGAAAATACACACATCTGAAAATACACACACCGTTCTTCACTTCAGTCTATTTGTGTGCTCTCTCCCCGCTCACCTGACCTGGCCCGCTGCTCTATTTAAAGCTCTTCATTGTCACACTTTCCATTGCTGCGCAGTAGATTAGGGCGGTGACGTCGCTCAGATTAGGATTTGACAGACTGGATTGCAGCTCCTCTCTGCTATAAATCTACTCACAAGAGTCTTAATGGTGCCCCACTGAGAAAGCTTCATGCAGGGTCTTTGGCTCTCAGTGGTCTGCGGCAGTGACCCAGTGCCCTGCTGAAAACATGCATGTGCTCTTAAAGAGCAGACAGAGTGACCTGACTGGCTCCTCATACTGATGCAGCAAGAAATTGTTTTGTTTAAGTTGGGTTACATATTTTACCTCTAACGTGTTGCAAACCAACTCTGTGGGTTGAGGAAAAAAAAAAGTTTCAAAAGTTGTCTAATATGCTCAAAAATCAAAGTTTCCTGTTGTGTTGCATTACACAAAGCTTTCAAACAAAAGTTTTTATTATCAGTCATTTTTCTCATATTTTTTACTTGTTTAATGTGTAAAATATCATAAACATGCCCATCTTAATTTCAGAGCCCAAGGTGACAACATAAAATTGTTTGATTCTCTTCAGTCAAACAGTCCAAAATCTGAATGTTAAATTTACAAAAGTACAGCATGCATCATATGACAGAGGAAGAGAAATTCCTCATATTTTGTAGGCTGGACCTGTAAATGGCATCTTTGAATAAAAAAACTATGAATATTTTGCTGAATGACTACTCAGCTAATCATTTTGGTCTAATTTAAATCAAATCGAGATGGAGAGTCTGATCATTTTTATTTTGTTTTAGACAAAGTTTCATTATGGATGTCTAATACTTTCATGTACAGCAGAAGGATGAAATTGTATGATTCTGTATTTTTAGTTTGGCTACCAGAAATCATCCAAAGGTTCAAAATGTAGCTTTGTACAAACATCACCCAACATTCTCCTAGTAGTGTTTATATCACACATGATTCCTGGCAACACTGGAGGCAACATGCTTTACAGATGCTAGTTTTAATGTAAGAAATACATCATTTGCTGTAAATTAGCTTAAATGTGCAAAACAACTGAAACAGTCCTTTAAAAACAAGATATTTACACTTATTTTGAGTTATTGGTAACACACAGAATTTGTAAGCAGATCAAAAGAAACTAAAGAAAAATGTGAATCAAATGGTGATGAATGATGTTAAAGTACAAAAATAGAGAAAATGCCAGTTTAAGCCTCTGTCTTCAGATTTTAAGTAATAACCGTTTGTTGTCCTCTTATGTGTCGACCTGCAGCTTCTGGTTCCTGAAGTTCATCACTCTGCTCGGGATGTGCACCGCGGCCTTCTTCATCCCAACAGAGTCCTTCCTTCATGGTGAGAACCTGCTTCCTGTCAGACTGCACGTTTTAAATCCACACTGAGAATAAATTTGATGGTGCTGATGGGGTTAATGCACCTCCTTCTTGCTCCTGCTAGAGGGCAGCAGAGACCTGCTCCTGAAAACACTCCTCAGATCGGCTCACTGCCCTAAACTATTGGACCATAAATTCTGACAGCTTTATTTCACATCGTTTGGTTACAATAAATCTGATGACAATACGAGCCTGATATCAGAGCTGCTTTGAGATATACGGGTTGCTCTCTCTCTTTTTGTTTGCCTCTCTCTCTCACTTCCCTGAAATAAATCAAACTCTGTTGTCACACTTCTTCTTTCTCCCCCTTCTCTTCCTTCCCTCAGCTTGGCATTATGTTGGTGTGGTGGGAGGATTTGCCTTCATCCTCATCCAACTCATCCTCATCACAGCATTTGCACACACCTGGAACAAGAACTGGTGAGTGAGACCATCATATAGATAAAACATTACACCTTTATATATGTTTTTTATTGTGAAAGGCATATGAATGAAGACATTAGACCTTTCTGAGAAAATTCAAGTAAAGATTGCTGATAAATAAAATATTCAAAGGTAAATAACATGATCTGAAGGAAGCAGTTTTGGTTTAAGCACCACAATCCCAATTTTACAACTTAGCACAAATATATTTCAGAAAATAATTTTCTTCCTGCCTTGTTTCAGCAGTTTTTTGTTTGTCCCCCAAATCTCAACATCGCACGTCACTGATGCTTTTGTATCCAAATGGAAGCAAAGCCTTGCAGCAGATTCAACCACTTGTGTGAAACCTGAAACAAGGAGAATAGAGGCTGTTACAGCTTGATGCTCATGGCTTCTGAATCACTTTTTATAAAAAAACACACGGATGTTATGTTCATCCACATATATACACACACTTTTTGGCCTGATGATGGAGGTGACCTCATCACATTGATGCAAATTCCTCTCAATTCCAGGCTTGTCAGCAGCTGTGTTTATTGGTTTTTCAACATTGCTCACACTGACAAATCTGACACGGGTCACAAGAAAAAATAAATAAATTTACTCCACAAAATTAAATTTATTTTCTCAGACTTTAATCTAATCGACAATTTTTCCAATTTGATTTTCTAGATACTTGTCAGGTCTCTGAGGGAAACAGTGTTGACCTCATCTTGGACACATACAGTGATGAGTTGCATATGGAAAAAGCTTTTTTTTTCCAGTGTCAGACACTTAAAAGGCTGAAATTCACTGGTCTAAAAAGCTGAAGATAATAACCAGACTGTGGAGCTGTGAGACTCTAAAGTTTGGGGTGAAGGAAATGTGCCGTGACAGCAGATGAAGTCCAGTTACTAACTGGTGAAACAGGTGATTTGTATCATGTGTCTGCTACTGGTTGAAATTTACAGTCGTGTTATTGTTGCCCGTTGAAAACCATGCATTCACAAATTTCTTTTAGACTTTTATGTCAAACTAAAGTAATTGATGCCATGCTGAGAATGATCCTTCTTCTCGGACTAAATAAAAGTGTAAGTGTCCTGGTGTCATTGGTGCTGAACCATGAATCTCCATGTTCGTGTCCACCTGCAAGACATAAATTGCATATTTGTCTCTGCTTTTGTTTTCTTTATGTCGTCTTATTGCTCTACACTGTCAAATAAATGCAAATGACGGCCCCCAAAAAATTCTAAATACTAAAAAATAAAACAGGGCCCCATATTATTATCAGAAAAAAAAGTCATAAAACAGCTGTTTTGGGGGGTTTTTTGGCTGTTGATATTTTGGAGATATGTGATTCTCATGGGACAGTAATGATGTTATTTATACCCCCTTGTACACACACACACACACACACACAAACACACACAAACACACACACACACACAGAGTCTGGCTCCCATCTGGAGACAAGAGTCTCTCTCCTGCATGGTGATGACGGATTCATCTTCTGTCTGGCAGAACCGTGTAAATCAGACCGACTTCAGCCACATCTGTCCTGCTCACTCCAACATCTGGAACTCTGTTTCTCTTCATTTGCTTCTTAAAATTTGTTGGGGTTTTTTTGGTTAGTTGCAGTTTTATAGGGTTGAGATGCTTCTGTCCTGTAGGCATTAGCTAATGCTAAGCTCCATTTGCTGGTTTTTCTGAATGTTTGTTTTTACTTTTGCCTGCTTGTAGATTTCTCCTCCTCTCTGCATTTTCTCTGTCATGTCCTCATTCTTTCAGTCAGACTCGTCTCCTGACAGCCAGCTTGTCCCAGATGTTATTTACAGGTCCAGCTGTTGTTGTTGTGCCATCAGTCGCTCTGTCACCTCTGAACTCTGCTGTGACATGGCAGAGCTACAGCTACAACAACTAAGAGGATTTAATCATTCAGGACCTTTTCCACAGCAAACACACGCAGATAAAAGTCCTGTTTTTGCCAAAGAGCGGAGGAAATATCAGAATAGTTTAGAAATGCTTTCACTAGACTTTGCATGCAATTAGTGCGCATATGGATTTAAGTGCAGTATGCCATGAAAAAGCAAGAAAAATGCTCAGAAAATGTGGATAAATCTTTTTAAAAACTTCTGGACCTGCATAATAGATAAATCACTTGTTTCATGAATTGTGCCCTACAATTGTGAAAATATTAGTTAACATCTGCCAGCGGGCTTTTGCTATAAAAAAAAAGTATTCATAACACAACCTTCTTTGTGGAAATAATATTATTTTAAGACTGCAGGTGTGGTTCTCTGAGATCTGCAGCATCCTGCTCAGAGTTCATATCCCTGCAGGACCGATGCGAAGCTGAAACTCTTCCTCTCTTGTGTGTTTTGCTCTCAGGTTGACCGGAGCAGCAGAGAACAAGCGTTGGTATCTGGCCGTCATGTGCGCCACACTCTTCTTCTACACTATCGCCACCATGGCCTTCACCTTCATGTACAAGTACTACACGCACCCAATCGCCTGCCACTTCAACAAGGCCCTGCTGTGGATCAACCTGGGACTGTGTGGCCTCATGTCCTTCATTGCCGTGACTCCATGTGTGAAGCAGAGTGAGTCGATGAAACACATTCGCACATCTGTCATCGACTTTCAGCAGTGAAATAACACTTAGCCCATCTCCAGCTACGCAAACATCCTCCTGACTGCTGCTAAACATAATAATGAGTAGATGGAAGCTAATATTATCTCTTTCTGCCTTTCAAAACTAAATGATGACTACAAGCCTGCTTTGTCTGCACACGTCTGGGTTTTATGATTGAAACAGACAGCTGTGCGCAGAGATGGAAGTAACAAAGTACATCAAGTAATCTCAAGTATAGGAAGAAGCTTTGGTATACAGTACTCCAGTGGCAGGATAAATTTATTAGTTTTAATACACAAGAAATGATTGCTGTCAGTTTCTTGTATCTTAAGTGTACTGAAGGGTGAAAAATCAAACAAATTCACCAAATTTAGGAATTTTGATTACAAGTTTATTAAAAACCTGTTTTTATCAATATTTACAGATGAAAAATAAAAAATGTTTAATCTCAATTTTTACTTACCCTGATGTTTGTTTCAAAATGTTACCAAAATTAACCCAAATTCTTGACCTTTTTTTTTCTTTTCCTTTTTAAATTTATTTATTTTTTCCTTGAAAATTTACGGCCAAACAAAAGGGCTCAACTTTCTGACAGGAACCTTATTTTTCTATTAAGTTTTGTTGCTATCAGAAGTTTTACTTCCACACAAACACTAAGCACATTTTATGACTCAATATTAAATTTTTTTAGTATTTACTTTATGAATCACAGTTTCTGCACTGCAGGGGTTACATCCTCGCAATACAAAGGATGTAAGTGTGTTCCCCACTCTACCTGCTGGTGAACTGTGTATGTGTGTATTGGAGTGTATATTCTGACCCTGACCGTCCCCTCTCTGTCTCTGCAGAGCAGCCTCGCTCTGGACTCCTTCAGGCCTCCATCATCAGCTGTTACGTCATGTATCTCACATTTTCTGCTCTGTCCAGCCGCCCACCAGAGAAAGGTTGGTGAGCTAAGCAGACACAGAGCAGAAGCACACTGACAGACCTCAGATCAGCTCCACTGAGACACCTAACACTGTGTCTCTGTCAACTGTTACAGAAACCTCCAACATGAAGTGCACTGTGGGGGATTTGTAAGGATATTTTCTAAGCTTGTGATAAAGTATTACCCGTCTCCGCAGCTCTCCCCTATTCTCCCTTTTTCTCCTCTATTAAAGCATCTTTCAGCTCATTGTTTTGGTTATAAAATCCAAAACTTTACTTTAAAATTTTAGTTTTCTCTGACAGCTTTTTTCAATGTTTTTTTCTTTTTTCAACAGGCAATTTAAATTTTTACTCTAATTTGCTCTGATGAAAGATTGTTCATTGCCTGCACATCACCAAACAAGCATTCAGCAATTCAGCAGTTTAGGAATCAGATGTTTTCTCAGTAGATGGTGGAGATGACCTCAGAGCTAAAGCAAATATCAGATGTCTGTCAGACGGCCGCAGACACAGCTCCAAATGGATGCTAGCATTGTTGCTGTTTGCTAACGTGTTCACCTGTTGGGTCATAATCTTGTGCCTAAAGCTTGTCGTGCTGCCTCCACATGGCCAGAAAAATCTCAGCTTTAAGGTTTAATCATTTCCCACAGAAGTTTAGTACAAATGTTACACTGTTACTGTTAAGTTGGTAAAACACTGTTGACATGCATACACAGCGGCTGTTATATCATGTATGTTTCCAGTTCTAAAAAAGCAATCTTCTGCAACAAGATCAAAAAATTTGACAACAAATTAAAAGAAAATTTTCAGTTTCCAGGTCCCCAAGTGACAAAATAAAACCGAAACAACCTTCACTCTGAAAAACTCAAGCTAATGAAGGCTTATTTTGGAGTTGGCCGACCTTGTTTCATTTTTGCACGCAAGAAGGACTACAGACTTTGTTTCTAATCTCTTTAAAGCCACTAAGCCAGTATGGATTTTTAAAAAAATTTGTTTGTACTTCATCATCCTGTCCTACTTAGACTTAATACCAAAGAGCCCACACACACACACACTTACGGTAAAATCCTCCACAATTTGCCCTTAATTTGATCATAATGACTCACCTGTTGACTCCAGGTAAGACAAAGAGCCTCCACATGATGAAGACGTCAGTGCAGAGGCTTGTCGGAGGCCCCCGTCTTATCCGGGGTTTACATCTTAATGGCACACATGCAAATATAGACGTGCACACACACACACACACACAGATAAGCTGGGATGAGATGTGCTCTGACATGCTGCCTGCTGGGCTGGTGGCCTGTGGTGAGGGCAGACTGAAGGATATTTGTTTCACATTCTTCATGCATCCATTGACAACATAATAACACAGGAACACGGCCTGGCAGCATCATCACATGTTCTCACGCAGTGTGGCCTGTTCAACAGATAACGTACTAACAGTAATTGACGATCAACACTGTGTTCCACACAGGTGACAAAGGTCAGATGACACAATAGTTACTGCATAGTGAGTCTGGTTTGAAGTGTTTGTGTTTGCATGGGCGGATATTTTCACCTGCTGCATTGTTGAAAAGGTTTCCGAGATATGAAACATCAGCAGTAATTGAGTCGTCATTTGTTGTTGGCAGTCCTGCAGATTTAAAGACATGAGAGTTATTTTCTGTAGCTAAAGCCGTAAAGAAGAGAGGAGAAAGAGGGACAAAACTGGAGGCAGAAAACCGATCAACATTAAAGCAGCACAGTGCAAGCCAGAAATTCAGGAACTGGCTAATTTGCTTGTCCATACAGTATGCTAAGCTTACAGCACGTAAAAAGCCTTTACTTGAGAATTTATGCAACTGTAAAAATGCAAAAAGATTCCAAAAACAGAAAATCATCCCTTCTGTATCTGATCGAAAACGATATTCAGAATTGTGAAAATGACAATCTATCCAAAGTCAACAATTTCAATGTCCAATACTTTCCCAGTTTGGACATCAGCAGTGTCTTTTTTCTTCTTTGGCTTCTAAAATGTGTGGATTCTGTGTTTTTTCTTGTGTCAAAGTATCATAATATCTCTTTAAATTTGGACTGCAGGTCAGACGCAAAAAGCAATCTGAAGACATCTGTAAAGCGAGACAGCAACCCACGAGCTGTTTTAGAAGTTTCTGTGGACATATTAATCCTTTATACCCAATTGAACTACTGCTGTTTGTATCTGTAAACACTGTGAATCTAAGCTGACAAAAGTACAAAGTTTTCAAAAACACCTTACAGGCTCACAGCAGGTGAGGGCACTGCAGAGCACGCAGAGGTTTTAGGTGTAAAGTTCCTTAAGAGCTGCTCTCTGCTCTTCCAGTTCTTGTGATTTCCTTTGTGCTCAACATGCTGTTTTCTGCAGAAGATGACTGTGTGTCAGTGTGTGTGTGTACATGTGTAACTGTGACTGTACAGGAAGAGTGTGTACTGTAGGGGTGTGTGTGTGTGAGTCCCGGGGCAGTGCAGGACATTGTAGCAACTTGTTGCGGAAATATGCACTCAGTCTGTTATAAAAACACCTTTTCACCATAGAATGAACCACATATACACACACGCACACACACACACACACACAGGGATCCAAACCTCCACAGAGCCAGCTGTGGATTCTAATATTCTATTTCCACTTAATGTTGCTGAGTTTTATTTTTCAACTGCTTTAATTCAGGAGTCCTTCACCTGTTATTTTAACAAATGTGTGTGTGTGCATGTGTGCTAGACAAAAGATTCATCCTTGTTAATGTTGGTCCTTGTTAGGTTAGTCTGTTCCCGGAAGGCTTATTTTACGACCTCACCATGAAAAAACACACACACATATAGACATACATATACACACACACACCGAGTAATCCGTATGTTTCTGTAAGGAAGAATTAGTCTGGAGAGCAATTGAAAAGACAACTCAAAGAGCAGGACATGTTCTCTC
>JAQLOL010000001.1:32394991-32435305 GCA_029783665.1 Naso thynnoides
CATTTGACACAGGATATTATATAACTGCTTTTGAGCACGCATGGACTTCAGAGGCTGTGTGTGTGTGTGTATGTTTGGGAGCTGGAGCTTGTGCACATGCATGTGCATGCGTGAACATACAGTGCATACCTGTGAGTGTGCAGAGGATGGTCAGTCTTTTCTGGAGGGGAAAGTGCAGTTGAGACAGTTTATAACGAGAAAAAAGGAATTTCTCCGGAAATGAAACAAAGCAGAGAGAGTGAAGAAAGTGACAAAACACTTGATCTCCACCTGGCACCCTTTTCTCTGTGCCAGCATGAAAAAGCAAAACACAAAGCATCTGTCAAAGACATTTATAAAAGAAGTTATGTTTTTTGTTAGGTAAACTGACCTAAAGGTTTACTTAAAGGTGTGAAACAAGATTTTCAGAGAATTACCTTGAAATTCAAGTGGCTATAGAATATAATTTGACTGTAAAAATCTCATATTGTTTAGAGATTTACAATTATGTCTGACATTAAAAATATCACATTTACAGAAGTGTTACATTTGAATTTAACTTAGGAGAAATTCGTGCACAGATTTCTCTTTAATTTAACAAAACATTTAAAAAGAAAAAGATTAAAATATGAGATAAGAACATCCGCACATTATTTCAGTCCACATTTTTCTCTCGCTCTCACCTGCACATTTCCTGTCTTCGCTGTGCTTTTGTTTTCAACAGAAAATGACTGAAGACACAAGAAGTTAGCCAAATTACAGACTTTAATAACAGAAATCACTTTTTCAGCAGAATAACTGATGAACTTGAATGAAACAGTGAGCTGCAAAATTGGTTTTACGTTTGTTTTTGCCAATAAATATATTTTTTAAATCTAAGAATTCATGTTTAATGTGGAAAACACACAACAGTGAAGCAATATGATGCTATTCTTGCGCTATTCTTACTGGAGTATCTATTAACTGTTTCTGTCCTCAGTTCAGATAGTAGCATGGAGTAGTATATGTATGTGGCATGTAGCATTGTAGTATGCTGATGCTGCACTAACTGCCACTAATCCTTGTTTTAGTATTTGACATAAACCTGCAACAAACTGACAAAAAGATCATTTCCCTGAATGATACTGTGATGAAACCTAACCTGCTGTGGTCTTCTGTGTCTCAGTGGTGTATCAGGGCATGAACATGACCGTCTGTTACCCGACTGTGGGACAAGATGGCATCCAGAAGGAAGGCAACGCTGTGGCCATCATAGGAGCTGCCATCATGTACTGCTGCGTCCTCTTTGCATGGTGAGACTCTTCCATCACTCACTTCACTTTCATGAATTTTGGACCTGAGTGCAGAAACAAAACTGGGGACAAATGTATTCAAATCTAATAATTTATCTGCAGTAATGAAGCTTCCTACCTGGCGGAGGTGTTCGGCCCGTTTTGGATGATCAAAGTTTACCGCTATGAGTTCCAGAAAGCTACCTGCTGCTTCTGCTGCCCCGAGGAGGAGGAAGGTTTGTGCTGATGCAGTTAACCTCACATAATGGTCTTCTTAGAGGTGCTCTGTGTTGTGTTTTTACATCAATAAAGTGCTCGTTCACTAAAAAGATTAAGATAGAAGCAAGACAAGCATGAGGTCCAGATCAGTCAGGTCAGTTTGTTTAATAACACGGAGCCTTTAGAGTCCAAGAGATTCAAACTCTGTTTTGAATTTAGAATTACTCATGGATCATCTGCAATTCATTCAAACACGACTTCAAAATGTTTCATCATGACTGGAATTTTTTTTCCTCTTGACTGCAACGTAACTTCCTGAAAGTTTCTAAAAGTTTCTCTTGGTAAAATTTCTAATTTTGGGCAAAATTTGAGCTCACGTTGGACAAACATACAAACATACAAACATACAGACTGTGACAGGCAGAGATTCCTTTCAATCAAGTAAACAAGCAAAGTGCAGCAGAGTAAAATTCATTTTAGCCTTTTTTTGTCTGCTTATTATTTGGACATTTGTAGCCTTATATGGGAATATTTTGATGTACATACATGTAAGCAAAGCACAGATAAATATTTTAAAAAAAATTGATTAGTCTTTGAGAACATAAATTCAGTTTATTTTTAGTTTTCTGCAGCTTGAACTTTAATATTACATCTGTATTTTTCAGCTGAGGAGGAGTTTGTGATAGACGACGAGAACAAAGGCTGTCAGAAGGTCATTCACAACGAGACCCAGCGAGTCGCTTACAGCTACTTCTTCTTCCATTTCGTCTTCTTCTTGGCCTCGTTGTACGTCATGATGACCCTCACCAACTGGTTCAGGTTAGTTAAAGTGCAAACAAACAACTTTTACTTGTTTGTTTGATTTGATGGCATATTATTAAAGATATCATTTTATTAAAATGTTACATTTTAAGGTGGAGTAATTTTTTGTGCAAGATGTTCTATTTTTCAATGCTTATTTCAAAACTTTGAGATGTTGTTGCTTGGGTGTTGCATTAAAAATTACAACAGTGAAACACTCAGCCCTCCTCTCTCATCCTCATCATTTCTGAACCCTCAGCTCTGTGTGAAGTAGCATGGAGTTAAACTGTGTTGTCCTCCTCCAGCTATGAATCAGCGGTGTTGGAGACCACCTTCACCCACGGCAGCTGGTCTACCTTCTGGGTGAAGATGTCGTCGTGCTGGGCCTGTGTGATCCTCTACCTGTGGCTGCTGCTGGGCCCTCTGTGCAGCTGTCAGTCTGAATCCAGACCTCGCCGCTCACGCATCAAACGCCGGGCGGCGTCCTCCCGTCACATCTCTGTCAGCGTCTGACGCTCTCTCTGAAAGGCTGTGAAGGAGGGAGGCGCACAGGGCGCGATGTGGACCAGAGGTCAGGTGACTCTGAGCTCCCCATGGTGCAACGCAGGAGGGATTTTTAGGAACGAAGGTCACAGCGGTCAGTGGTCAAGACTCACTGCTGTGAGAAGAACCAATCAGGGGCTCCATGCTCAGTGCCCTGTTGATATGTAAAGAACTGAACAAAGATCTGATGTCATAGGCTGGACTTCGTGAAATAAAACCACTAACAAGGACTTGACTGTGGTTTGGAAACTCATTTACAGTTTGAATTGCCAAAGGGGTCAGAAGGGGTGACCGCTCACTCCCTGTAATGTGGGAATTGCAGTAAGTAAAGATGAGTTCTGTTCTACATTTTCTCTTTAATTGTAGTATTTTACATTTTAGCTTTATTTAGATATTTTATATTATATCAGAGGAAAGATTATAGATATTTGCAGTAATATTACTACCAGGCACACATTGTTTTTTATTCTGATAAACAAAAACAATCTGAAACAACAAAGCCAATCAGTCCACTGATCGCTCCATCATGAACAAATCTTTCTCCAGCTGGAAACTGAACTGCGGGCAAAGTGCATCAACTGTGTGAGTTCAGAGGAAACTTCTTGATAGAGGAGATTTCAGTGCAATGCGGTCACAGTTATTAAAGAACTGAACTGCGTGTTCATAAAGACCATCTCTAGCAGCTGTGTCCAAGCATATGTGGACAAACACTGCAGCACGTGTTGTCTCTGTGGTTTCATCTGTGTAACATAAGCAGTTCAAGTGTTTGATTGGAAGCACAACTTCAGGGTTTGTGCCTTGTTTATACCTGCATCATTATTCCTACAACTTGAAACTCCCATGGACATCATGATTTTTAATCTGCAAATTTAGATTCCATCTAAGTGCACGACACACAGTTACATTATGATAATAAAACTACATTTGTATGATTGGCTACTTATCAAAAATAAAAATTAAGTTACCAATAAGTTACAGTACAAGCCTTAAAGGAGAAATATGTTACAGCCAGCCAAAATTAATATTTACATTATATTTCATACAGAACAAAAAGATGTAACAGCTTGGTTGTCAAGTCTAGCTATTATGCTAGCATGCTAATCAACAAACCCTGAACTGCCCTGCAAAATCTAAAACTTTATATTGATCATCTATTAGACTTTCAAATCCAGTGTAATAATGAGCTTCAGTGTCGGGTTTTTACAATTAAAAAAATGATCCAAAAGCAAAACGGTAAGGCTGACAGGCTGGAGAAAAGCTGCCACCAGCTTACAAAAGTGGCACGCAACAAAAAGGGAAGCAGGCTGAGATGATTTTCGAGGAACTTAGCAGAAAACACAAAACCTGAACACACTACAATGAAACAAGGAAACACACACACAAATACTGGAGTGACACAAAACATGAAACTGGGAACAGATGCAAACATACAAGTCAAACTAAGAGAAAAAAAAAGACTTACCGACACCAGGGGGAAGGTTAATCAGAGAGAACGTGCAGGTGAAACTAATCAACAATCAGGCAAAGACAGGAAGTAACACAAACCAAATTTACAAAGTAAAACAGGAGGCTAAACCATGACATAACAGTGAAACTGCTGCAAAGTATCCAGTACTCTACTTTAAATTCAGCTGCTCGAATGAAAACAAATGGAAATCACACTGTCGTTAAACATTATAATAATAGCAAGAACTTTATTTTAGTGCTTACAGTTACAAACCACAAAATGTACAGACAGAACCATTTTAATTGCATGAATCCTTTACACCTGTCAGTGAGGCAGCTTCAGGGTCGGTTCTTATTTCCAGCCCAAAGCCAAAAAAAGATTTGTTCATGTTATGAATAAAACCTAAAACGTTCAGGACGGCAGGAACAACAAGTCAATATTTTCTCTGAATCTTTTCACAAGATGGATTTTTAAATGCTCAGTGACGGAGAGTCTGCGGGTCGACTGAGAGGCAGCTAAACAGGAATGTATGATGTTCTTCAAAGTTCAACGCGAGTTTCTTAATCTGCAGCAAAAATACTTTGCATTTGAGGAACAGGCTGCATGCTCACATTTATGTTGCTTTGCAGTTCATCATTCACTTCTAAATTTATTTAAAAATGTCGGGAGATTCTTGCTTACATTTTTTTCATGTTATTTTATTTTAAAAAATGGAACCAAGAGTGCTCAAAAAAGAAAAAAAAACAAACACTAAAGCTCTTCCAGAACGGACGGAAGCTTCTGTCTCATGCCTTCAGATGACGTAGTCGTGTTTCGCAATGCAGAGGCTGAACTGTGTTGTGAATCTAAAAATAGTCGCCTGCTCCTCAGATGTCGTGTTGATGTTGGTTTGTGGAAACCTGACTGGTTTCTACGTCTCTGCCCACTGCTGAAGGGACACTGAGCCAAGTGTCTGTGATGACATTCTCACTGTTAATGAGCAGAAATCTGGCTCAATCAACACATGAACATATATAGTTATATTATCTGTAGTTTAATAAAGTGTTTTGTTTGTTGTAGATGTGAAGCTTTTTTGTAAATACATTGTTTTGTTACAAACACTGCAGTTCTCTTGTCTGGTTTGTTAAAGTGTGTGCTGTGTGACAAACAGCAAAATTTACTTAAAAAATGTTTAATCTGCTTTGATTTAAATTCAATCGTAACGTGACGGTAAAGAGTGAGTCATCATTCATACACTCTATTGACAAATGTACAACAAAGTCCTTTTGGCACTGGTAGATGAGGTTTGACAGAAAATGTGATAATTACAAATGCATTACAAAAGGCACAGACATTAAAACGTTTTCTTAAAACAACTATATTCAAATTATACTTTTGTACGTTTGTAGATATTCAGTGCCACACAATAAAATACTGTATGTATATTCATAATCTCTTTCATGTAAAATATCACAAAGCAGACCTGATTTTACACACTTTAAAAAAATTAATACCACAAAGAAGCAAAACAAACTGTGAAAGACATTAAACAAGTGGCAACAATTTTGTTACAGTTTAGGCTTATTTTTATACATAAATACATTGTGAAGCAATATGTTAATATATTTGAAGGTAAAATTAAAAGAAAAATCCACCTTTAAATCCTCATTGTACAACCCTGATTTCAAAAAAGTTTGGATGCTGCGTAAAACTGAATAAAAAAACAAACAAATAGATTAACCTCGTTCCATCCTCGCTTGTGAATGACTGAGTCTTTCAAGGATGTTCCTCCTCTTTCATGCCCAATCATGACACACTTACCTGTTTCCAATAAACCTGTTTACCTGTGGAATGTTCCAAACGGGTGTTTTTTTTAGAAAATTTCACAACATTCACGGTCTGTAGCTGCTCTACTCCCAACTTATTCAAAACGTGTTGCTGCATCAAATTCAGAACAAGTAAATATTTACAAAAATCTATGAAGATCATGACTTAAAACAAATATATTGTCATTGTACTGTATAAAAGTCAGTATGTGTCAGAAAGGATTAGCAAACTATTACAATCTGTTTTGTTTAACACAGTGTCCAAACTTTTTTGGAATCAGCATTTTATGTATAACTTGCTCAGCAGTTACATTTGCTATTTCAAAGACAGATTATCAAAACAGGTTTAGAATTTGGACTGAAGCATAAATTCAAAGTTTTACTGAAATCTAATTTTGGCCAAGTGCAACATCCAAACTGCAGTTTTTTTGATTAGGCTAAATATGTCACTAAATACACTTATGATAGTGTCCAGATGTTAAGCTTGGGTAGACAATCAAGGTAGCTGTAGCATGAGACCCCTAAGGAAGCAACTCTGCTGCACCCTCCCCTCCCTGTTTTTGCTCCAGCTCACATTTTGTTTCATTTGTTGTCGCTCTTTCTTTTAAGTCCAGTTTGCATCAGAGATTCATGACAAGACAAAACTGTTGCAGGGAAAGTTGCAGCGATGTAAACTGCAATAATGCAATTGCAAAACATTTTAAAATAATGGAGATGTCAAGATTTTGTGCTGTTGCGGTGATTCTGGTGTTGTATCAATTATGTTACCGCAGCTCTACAATGAAAGCCTTGCAGTTTCTCATTGCATATTTCTTAAAGATGCTGAAACATTTGCTGATGAACCAAATATATGCTGATAAGTTGTAACATCAAATGATTTGGCACGATGTACCCTCAGAAATTAGCAGGAGACAAGGTCAGAATGGTGACTGAAGAGATTTACGTTACTATTTTTAAGGTGGACTTTTCCTTTAGGTTTACTAATGCAAAAATAGAAAAAAATATATATATAAAAATTAAATGATAATGTGGAAAACAGCAATTGCAAAAAGGACATTTCAGTCAATGTTCTTTTCTTTGGTATGAGTTTAAAGGTGGGCACAAGCATCCACCTAAAGTGCTCTTTATGGTAGTTTAAATATACGTGAAGTCTTTTTGACATTTTATTGTGGCGACTTTCAAATGAGGCTGAAACTGTCTGTTGAAATTCAACATTTTTCTTTAGTGACGCCACTCTGGAATTCATCAAACCTTTGGATGGCAGGTGGTGTTTTAAAGATCCTGAAGCAAAACACTGGAAGCAAATTAAGCTTCATTCTCTGATGCACACACACACACCTACGTCCCTGTCCTCACCCTCTCTGCTCTGCTGGCTGTTTGGGTCCTCTGTTGCTGCAGAGCCTTTCGAGCGGTCGCAGCAGTTCGTCCTCTCTCGGTCTGTATGGCACCACATAGCTGTCCTCCTCCAGCAGGATGCGGTTTAGTGTGCGCTCATAGTTAATGTGACGACGTGCCATCAGTATGTACTGTTTCCCCTCCTCCAGGTGGGGGCAGTCACACACATTAGGCACCCACAAGAACTCCCGGTGCTCCAGGCGAAAGCTGTTCCGGTAGGTGTGGATGATCTGGATGTCATAACGCGTCTCCTCGCCTCTGTACAGTTTCCCGAGGACTCTGCCACGGAAAACTAACAGGAAGCAGATAAATATTTTCTTTTAGTTGGAAAAGACACTGCTCACACAAGGGTCACAAGCTCTTTAAAGACAGTAAAACTGCAATGTTCAACTCACCAAAGTCCTTTTGACAATACTGTCTCTGGCGTTCCCTTCGACCTTTAATCCGCAGACATTTACCACAATGCCCTGCATGATAAACAGGGAAAAAACAAGATCACAGACAGAGTCATAATATAAGGCATGTATATCAGATATTCTAGAAAATATGCAGGCTTGCTTTTTTCGTAGGCTTTGGATGAAAAGCTTGATATAATCACCCTTTTGAGCAAGACGAACTAAAACAAGCATATTTCTTAAAATAATCCTCTAAATGTTAAACTGATCTTGGTCACATGGGTTTAGCCAGAGACAGTTAAGGAACCCCAACAGCGCACGGAACAATCAATTCCTGTATCAGTGTCACATAGATTTAGATAGACCAGAGGCAGTCGTGAGTACATTCATTCTTACAGTAGAAGTGAACACGATGACAAATCATGACCAAGTCTGTCCTTCCAGTGTCATCAAAGTACACACCGGACGCATTTTTCCCAAGACACTTTTTTTAAACATTTTGACACTAAACTGTATTTTTTCAGTTACACAAATCAGGAGAAAATTAACTTTTGTTGAAACCTGTCTCCATCTTAGCAACACACTCTCGCTTCCAGCCGAGGCTGCAGGAGAGGTGGCCACGGCCACTTAGGAGACAGGGGGTGTATGACATTTCACACCACTGACACAGCATGAAGTGCGGTACACTCTGTTATTGAGTATCTTTGACTTAGCTTGATGGGGATTTTTAAATAAAATGGAGAACGTACTTCCAGGTGAAGGCTCAGGCAGCAGGTTTCTGTGGTTCTCCTCCCGCTCCAGGCGGGGCAGGATGGGCTGGTGAGGGCGGCTGTGGTGTGGAGACTGGCGTGGCGGCTTCATGTGCCTTATAACTGGTAAACACAACCACACACATTGTGGTGAACAACACTAAAATTTCAAATAAGCCATTTTTTCCCCATTAGACAAACTTCTGAATTTATTTAATTTTTTTTTTTTTTAATCCTTTGTGTTGGGGTTGAACATGTCTAGATTTAGTCACTACAAGGTAAGCAGCAAACAGCAAGGGTTGCTGTCAGACATAAATCAGCATATTTTAGCATCAGCAGCAATGCAAACTGTCAGAAAATGACATCACCATCTCGTAAAAGAATGAGTTTTCAGTTCTGGATGATAATAATGTTTTTCATGTTGAATCCTGGCTATAAGTGTTTGACTTAGTTTGGCCTGTTTGCTGCTGTTCAGTTTGGCAAGTTTTTGTCAGTTTTAAAACACTGAAGAAGATGGAGGCACACTTCAGCTCACTGTGCTGCACAACAGATCAGAGAAAACACTAAATCCTTTGTTACATTGGTCTGATAGCAATGAAAAAACAGACGTCTCTCATAATGCCTGTGGTATGTAAAACAGCCCAGTTTCACATGGGAATAGTATTTTGAAACAAATATTTATACAATTATTATCTACTCAGACCAAGATCACTCTAACCTCAATTGCTCTGCACAACAATAAAAATCATGTCCAAATTCAGTTACTGGAAAAGTTCACCTTGTTTCCTAAACAATCAACACACTATTTCTGTCGACAGCAAACAAGATTCAGATTCTGTTTGGAACGAATCCATCAGCTGGAATATCTCTTCAGAGAAGCTATTTGGACTTATTACAGTATTGGACGTATTCCGACTGAGAGTACAAGTCCTCGGGCTTCGTGCAGATTTCCATGTGAATGGGAGTGTTTGAGGAGGGACAGGGAGATTCAGCACATGTGTACTGCAGGCTTATCATGAGAGATAAAGCCGCTACATTCCTCAGCTTCAGCAACCAGGTCAGCCTGCAGATATACACTTTTAAATCACATGTAACCTGAAGATGTTTTTAACCCATCATCCACCACACAGGTGGTTTCACTTCTGCCTGATTGGACCAGGACTTTGTGTGCAGACCGTGACTGATTTCCCTCATCCTCCAGTTTGTTGCACCTGTTAACTTCAGACTACTGCTGCCTTCAACAGGAACTCGTCAAGTCGTGTAGAGGAAGGGCTTGGCGTTCAAGCCGTAACTGCGTAATATGGACACCAACAGATCTCTTATTCTCCTCCTGGCTTTCTATGTGGAAATGTCACATTATCACTTTGTGTTTAAATGCCAGGCAGAGTGACAAGCGACAAGACAATGAAGGTGATGATTTATATCTCGATTAACATGTCTACACTTGTCATTGCTCCTTTTGGTCCTGCATGGGTCAACATGGGCTTTGCCATTTCTGAAAAACACCAAACACATCACAACTTGTGAGCTCGAATTTTTCAGATAAAATTGACATACGATGTTGTGAATACCACAAAGGAGGGGCGTTCATATGGTCTCTTCTCGGGAACATGGCAAACACAACCCCATTTGAACGCATCATACCTCTTTCATTATCCTCACATGACAGAAAACACATGCGACCGTGTGCAGGCACTTTAATGTAATTAAGATCAGTGAAAACCAAAACTTCCTTCAGTTAAAATGAACAATATCACAGTGTTGCTGCCATAGACCTTGGGTCAAAGTCCACTTGTGTGGAAGCAATAACACTCATCTGTTAATCTTGGCTTAATGTTTATCTCCTTCAGGAATTCTTCCTCCTGAAATTAAAAGTTCAGTCATCATCTACTGAAAAATGTCAACTCAAACTCCATTAAAGGTCACAGGAAATTCAAACACACAGGTTTCTTTGAGCCTTTCTTCCTCAGCTTTATTCAAAACTAAATTAGAAATAAGACAACCATCAGATAGCTGCACTTCTTCATGCTTGTGCTGCATTATCTCAGTGCTTGGAGCAGATTCCTCATTACCTCCCGATGTTTTCCACAGCAACTAAGTTGGCCAACATTTTTTGTAGCACGGTTGTTTATTTGCTTTGGACCAAAGCCCACGAGGAACATCTTGACAATAATATTTAAATACAGGACTTTTAGAACAGTCATTTAGCAAAACGATTAGAAGATGCCACATGAGCAGACATGTGGTCATCAATCCAATATATTATATGATAATAATGACATGGCATTTCAGACATCACAACACCACACAACAGCTTCAAATACAACCTACAACAACAGCAATCATTTTGTCTATTCTTCATTGTAATGATTTCAACGCAGGCAGAAATATATCACAAAGTAAGTCACCAGTGTTTGCACTCACCAGATTGTCTAACACAGCACCATGCCAGATGATGCGTATTTGCTAAACAACCCTTTGTTTTATTTTGCAGAGGCCTGGAGGTGCCAACGCAGCAGCCTCATTAAAATAAGTGAGGCAGCTGCGTTTTTTATGCAACAGTTATATTTGTTTTAGCACTTTTTTTGTAATCATTCTTACCAACTTCAACAGAGTTTTGACCTGAAGAAAAGAAGATAATACATCAACTTCTGAGGCTTTTAAATCTGACACCTGAGCCTGGATGAGAACACCAGACCACATCTTGTGACGGCAGGCAGATCACCTGCACTTTAGTTATAACATGCTGCACAAATGATGGTGAAAGCATATGTGGTTACAAAGAAACATTACTAATCTAAAAGCTGAGGAGTGAGGGAGTGAAGAAGGTTGAGCAATCCTACTCGAGTGTTATTGCTTGGAGCTCATTCTTTTATCTTTAAATAGTTTTAAAGGCGAGTCAAACGAAACTTGAGGCAAAACTTACACCAGGGAGGTCGGGTGGTGACAGGAGGAGCGCGGGTGTTGGTGGTGGTGGTGGTAGTTGTGGTGGTTGGGGGTTGATCCCAGGGGAGGTAGTTGGCTGTGTGGTGAGCTTGACGCAGTGGGCTTCTCTTCCCATGGTAGAGGGCATACTGGTCTGGTGGCAGCCAGTATTCATATTCAATTCCTGGATTTCTGTCTGTCGCCAGCACCTGCACACAAGGGCAGCATGGAAACATCCAGGCTATGGGGAACTACTGGCAGCTGCAGGTGTAGTTTAGGTGACAACAGTGTGGGAAGCAACTGTTCATTTGAAAAAAAAACAGTCATGGCAGCTTCTAATGAGGTTTGTGTATTTGCTGCTATATCAGAACTGAAGAGTATTTCAGACAATTAAACTCTTGCAGCCTCCCTGCATATATAAACATGGGAAATAGTAGGAACTCTGAATTTTCATCGGCATCCATTGCACTTTTATAGCTGGAGATAAAAAAAGTTTTGAGTTATGAGTTGTCTGAAAGCAACATAACTGTGTTGAAGAAGAGTCTCACTGCAACACAAGCAGGCTGAGACGTACAAAAGCAGCAAAGCAGAGTTCAATAAATAAAGGATTTGCATTTGATCATGTTTAATTCAGCTGATAAAAATCATAAAACACCTAGATTGGCCCTGATACCTCTATATCATACATATATAAATGTTGTGTGGTGTCCTTTTTAATTAAAAGGTGATGAATTTAGTTTGAATATAAACTGCATTCTTTGTTGTCTACAAGTTTTTTTTTAGGAGAACTGGCCCAGATGGCCTTGTATTATCCTAAAGGCTCCTACACACCAAAGTGATGCCAAAGAACAAGCTGCGACAAAGATCAGCTGGTGCATCGTGTTTTGTTTGCCACTGTTGGACCAAAAAGTAGCACTGTTCACAACGCTAAGAAAACAGCTGGCGACCAACAGGCTCGTACGTGCTGAGCCTGTGCCACGGTAAATCCCATTGTCTACAGACCATAGTCATGATTAAGCAGCATTTTTTGAACCACTTTAAAAAAAACAAAAAACAAAGCTGTTCTAACTAATAACACGGCTGATAAAAAGTTAGAAATGGCAACAGTGATGAGGCAAAAGAGAAAAATAAGGAAGTACCACGCTAAATGTGTGTAACCATGGAAACTACAGCGACAGGCTCAGGGGGCTTTCCCTCTCTGTTTCCGTGTCTTTTTCTGTGTGCTGATCCGCTCACCTGAACAGCCAATTAGAATGCTTTCTCTCACCCAACGAGCGACCGCTGATTCTACTTGTTGAATCAGCCAGAGGCCTCCAACAAGCACAGTGCTGTTTTGACGCAGAAACAGCGGCTCTCTCTGACAGAGATGATGAGTCACGACCCACGACTGTTGGCCTGCTGTGTGGGAGTCTTGAGGGTTAACTCTAACTCTAACCCTAACTCTGAAGGCACGGCAACTAAATGGATGATGTATTAACTGCTTACCAGATACCTTACAAAGCCTGAGTAAAGGTAGTCTAAACCCTGAGGATTATGGTTAACCCGTAGCCCTGAAGACTGAGGGTTACAGTTACATGAGTATTAAGAGAAATTACAGGCAACAAACCTGAGCAGCAGTCACCAATTATGAGTATTCACTATGCCGTCAAGTAAAAGGAACAGTACGCAATGTCCAGAGGATGCTTGAAGCTACCATCAATGATATACTGAGCTTTCAGCAGCAGGCTGGTGCTCTGACACTACTTTAGGAGGAAGCAATTGTTACCAGCTGTTTGGTAGCTGTAGTGTTTGCAGAATACCTGCACAGAGCCAGAATGGAAACAGGCAGTTCCTTATTTAAACCTGATGTCTTATTTGCATTGTAAAATGTGTATTGATAAGCTGAATAACTTCAACTTAACATTACATTTCGCAATGTGGGAATGTGGAATGTGTTTTCCACATCTTTTATTGGCTTTGGTGTCCGTCTGGCTCAATAGTGTCATGCTGTTTGGTTGTGATAAAACACTTTCAAGAATGGTCTCTGTAAATCAGACTTGGTTTGAATATTAAAGGTTGATATTTTGTGAACTGTACGATGGCTTTACGATGGAAGAAAAGTGATCAAATAGCTGTTCGACATCAACAGATTTCAAGTGTCTGAGACCATACAGTGATTAAACTGTCCTATTCCAGTATTCTGGAGCTCTCACCATGAGATGGAGGTCTTCCCGGGTGGGTCCTGGTACCTCAAAGCTCTCCCAGGTGTCTGCTGAGCGCCGGTACAGCAGCTTTGTCCCAGCTACATTGTACTCGCCTGGAATGCTGATCTTCCAGTTGCCATTGATCACAAACTGGGATCGACCGTTCTGGAGGGCTGGAGGAGAGAAAAAAGAAATGGAAAGGAGGGAAGAAACATTTCAGTGTTATTCAGTGTTGATAAGTGAGTCATATATTTTTTAATGTGAACAACAAGCCCACTCGTTTAGGTGGGTCATGCAGAGGTAAAGTCTGGCTGTCAGGAACAGAAGTACCCCAGCTGGCTATATATGGCAGCTGACGCTCCTCAGTGTGGAGAGAGGGATTTTCCATGACATGAAATGGAAACATGTACCTTCACCTGTCTCGCCCCAGTGGTCGGATAAACCTTTACGAGCGTCCTTTACAAAAACCACAGTGTGTGCCATTACACTGCCTGTTTTATTTTGGTCTCATAAGCGAGGATGAGAATAGATGCCCTTGGTTATTATGTTGCCTGAAAAATGCACAGCAGGTCCAGAGGCCGGATGGAGCTGCTGAGCCTCTCAGGTCTCTTGGTAGAAAATATACCAGCAAGTCTAGTGGTGACGTTAAGTGAGTTTTCTGCAGAGAACTGAAACTGATATGGACAAAAGTCCAGGTGTCCCATGAGCATGTGACAGGCTGTATCTTACCGAGATAGTTCCTGCTGTTATCGGTGACTCGGATGTGAGTGGCTCCGGCTGGAATCATGGCCACTTCGTTGTATCCAAAAGGTCCGCCTGGCAGACAGAGACATTCGTTTAGAGGTTTGCTGTTAAAGTTAGTTTACCCTTTTTAAACCACTTAACAAAATTAAAGGAAAGGTTAGTTTTTACAGTTGGGAACACACATGCAGCACCAAAAACAGCTTTATGACAAAGTTAAATGAGGCCAAGAAAAAGAGAATCCACAGACTGCTTTTAAAGTTAAAGTTATCTGAATCTAAATGAAGAACAATAAAAATGAACATCATGCTATATTTAGAAGACTTGAAACGAGCGATCAAGAACATAAAACTCATTAGGAAACTGTTTACTGAGGTAATAAATCAAGTGAGAAGTTTTTTCATAGTGGTCTTTACAATCAGACTTCTAGTGGCGTCGCTGCCTGTTGGTCTTTAGAAAGAATGCACTACTGCCTTCACTCTTCAGACACAGAGTCTACATTCACTTCTTTATACAATCTTTTGTAATAATACTGCCACACTAGCACCACTTCAAAAGAGCTGTTTCATTTGTTGATTGGACTCTATTGTGACGTTGTTTCCAGCTCAGGGCTCATGTCTGATACCTCTCTAATGACAGCGAGTACCACAATGTTTGCACATACTTACAGACTCTGTAATCTTGGCATCACCTGATGTGGTTACTTAAGTTTTTATATAAACATCATGGCAGAAAAAGTGACCGTGGGGAAATGAGGAAGTTTTCTTCAACTTATAGTTGTTCTTGCTTTCTATATAAAGGCTGAGGTAGGCAGTTTATCTTTGGCATTATTGGGCAAAACTTCCATAATAACCTTTCAGCATATTGTGGTTCAGGTGGACTGAGAGATCACTAGACTTCTGCACCTCTCCTTGGCTCTGTATTCAGACTGTGACGGGAGTTATCATCAATAACGTGTCATATCAGAGAGTGCATGCTCCACGCTGCACTTCTTAGTGACAGGTGACGCTGCTATGAGCTGACTGGCTGTTGAAACAAGTGACGTGTCCTAAGTTCTACAACTGGCCTCTGGTGACTTGACAAGCTGAGTAGCAGGCAACACCATTAGTCGGCTTGAGTCGAGCTGAGACGGACCAGTTTACACTGCTGCAACTTTCCCTTTAACTGTTTCTTCTCGTCATGAGCGACAACAAACAAAATAAAACATGAGCTGGAGAAAAACAGGGAGGGCAGGCTGCAGTGGAGTTTCTTCCTTAGGTGTCTCATGCTACATCTAGCTTGATAGCCAGACGTTTCCTTTTCTAAAAGAGTTCTACTGAGGGGTGCCCGGTCCCTCAGTCACTAGAGCAGGCACCCCATGCACAGAAGTTTGTGCCCTTGCTGCAGCAGCCACAGGTTCAATTCCACCTTGTGGCCCTTTGCTGTGTGTCATTCTCTCTCTCTCTCTCTCTCTCTCTCTCTCTCTCTCTCTCTCTCTCTCTAGTTTCCTGTCTTCTCTTCAGCTGTACTTTCAGAAAATAAAGGCACAAAAGCCCCCCCAAAATATCTTTAAGAGTTCTATTGAATGTATATATAAGTCATTTATAGTTTTCCCACAGACATTTTAATTCTATTTAACACTCAAGACTCTTTCAGTAAATGAGCTTGACTCCTAAAATTGTTCCGAGCCAACTCTTCAGCTGTACTTATACAGTGGGTGTAAATAAAGAGTTCTGCTCACTGACAGTGCAACAGCAGCACAGACTACAGCATGTTGTTAGAATCTTTTCAATAGCACAATATTTTTAAAAAACTTAACTTTATTTAAAAAGTTGCAGGTACAGTCAAAAGGGCTGATCACACCAAGAAACTTTGCTAGAAAAGCGATGCCAGCAAAACTCCTTACCTGCTGCTGTAGAAATGGTTTTCTGGCAGTTTTTGGGCACGCACTAAAGTTAAAATAATTTCAACTTTTCAGCTCAAGGCATGGAGTCACACCGCTCATCAAAGTCACTTTTGATCAAAGTAGCCAACTAAATGGAGTGCTTTACTATTCACCACATTCTTCCTATTTTGTTTGTCGTATTTCATCTCGGCTATATTGTAAATGAGGTTTACTCCTCAATATATCTCCGAGGTTAAATAAAGGTTATGATGTTGCCAGGGGAACAGTAGTAGAAACAATAGACAAAAAGATAATACTGATTGTATTTTTGTACAGATGCACTTCAAAGACATTTTTAGAGTGGCCGCACTCGGTATGATGTTTCTTGGTGTGATCAACCCTTAACTGAAGCTGCACGTCTCTAAACACTTTACTGTACCACTGATGCAGTCCTTCAGTTCTACTATCCACTTTATATTTAGGGCTACTCTATGAAAAACATATTAAATCATTTTCAGCAATCAGTAACTGATAAGTAATCATTAATTACTTTCATTAATTACTGTCATTAATTACGTTCTTTTAAAAAGAACTGGCCAAACACTGGCACATTGTACCTTGTACTGAAGTGATGATAATCTGTCATAATAAAACAATTCAAATCTATAAATGTCAGTGATGATAAACTATGATGAATGTTTAACAGGAACACTTTACGAGCACAAAGACGGTTTTTGAATGAGCTGAAGTTACAACCATTCATTAGAGAGCAATATTTCACTGCTGAGTCAAAACAAAAAGAGGCTGGAACAACTCAATGGTTCCCCTGCTGTTCAGCCGTGAAAAGTAGTCGCAGGATGAACTCCATTCGTTACAGCCTCTGAGGAGCATGGAACTCTGGTTGCCCCTGCTTACCCCCGTTAGGAGACAAACTATGCACAAGCTTCATCAGCTTCATTAGCTATATGAAGATATAGCACTGTGACTTAAGAAATGTGAGAGTCACAGACAGGCCACGATGAGCTCAAGGCCATCGGCATCTGACCTTGTGAGGAGCAATTCTTTGCGACCGCCCTCCATCACTCTCGCTCCATTGGCAAAACGCAGCTGTAATAGGAGAGAAACCTCCCAAGGCTGTTGAATCACCCAAACAAAGCAGCCATTATCAGCCTGTTTTCTTCTTGCTCAGTCTGAACCTTTATAGCCAGCGCTCAGCTCTGTGTGAGGAAGCCACTGTTACAGAGCCAAGTCTCAAGCCAAGTCGCACGCCAGAGGTGTTGGATACTTTCTGTGTGTGGGGTGTGTGTGTGTGTGTATGTGTCCAGTCGGAGCATTTTTGCACTGGATCTCACAATACTGTCATGTCCTTGTAGGCCTGATAGATATATTGGTTTGCCGATATTATTTTCCAGTATTGGTGTATTGCAGATATATCGGTATAGGCACATATGTTCTCTGATACAGCTGACATTTAAATCTGTTTTTGAATGCTGGAAAAATGCCTGGACTAGCGATTTAAAATGGTGTAAATATGTAGTTTGTCCAAGAGAGGGCAGTCCTTTACTTAATTTAGTTTTGTTTATGAAGATTCCCACGAGCTGCAGCATAGCTGTAGCTTTTCTTCCTGGGGTCCTATATACATACAGTTAAAACATTATTACACATTTAAAAATTAATAAGTGAGGTTTTTACTGTTCAGTGCACTAATGTTTGGAATAAAGTTTGTTAAAATGTAAGATATAAGGCCTCCATTAAACATCTTTGTTACAAGTATTAGTAATTAAGGAACTACATTTAGAGGATAAAATATCTATACAAATACTGGCCACTATGTTGGATATTGGAATTTTCTTGCTTACTAATATCAATATCAGCATCGGCTCAAAAAATCCCCATATTGGTCGGGCCCTACATCCTTCACGTGTGTTCAGACCAAAAGCAATGAATGCGATGAACGCCACAAGAATACATACAAAATCAATGTAAAGATGTCATTACATGTGATGTCACTGCAGGCAACGCGAATCTTGCAACACAGGCGATGCGAATCACGCAGTCGCTTGAAGTTGAAAAAATTTTATTTTGCAGGCGACATCACAAGACGTTGTGGCACGACAGCCAATCAGTGTTAGGTTTCTCACAACATCAATGACATCCCGACGGCACAAACGTTATCTGAATTTACCGAACAGACCTTGAACAAGACATATCGGTCAAAACAACTGTTGCTGTGAGCGAATACCGTGGAGCTTCGACAACACATCTTTATACACCACAAGATTTTCTTATGAACACAGACACGGCGTCGTTAAGTTTTCCAACATTTCTAGGACTTCCACAACTGATGCTGTGCAAAAAGGATGATTAGACCAGCCGTAGTTATAGAAAATGACAAGCCCTCCTTACTCCTGACACTACTAGCTAATGGTAACTGTGGCTGACACGGAGCTTTGCAACATAACTGTACAGGCTCAGGATGATTTTATCACCCTGACCCAATGTTAAGTTTCCCAACCTGTGTGAGATCTCCACAACTGATATAGTGCAGAAATGATTAGTAAATCGGCTAATATTAAGGACAGAAAGTGGCCAGTCCCCCAACCTCTGAACAAGCTAATAAGCAGACTAGGTACATCGCGCAAATGACGCGATTTAAGTGATGATCCCAAATATGATCCAATAATGATCAAGCAACACAACACTGGCATTTCTTGCGATTACATTGCGTTGACTGCCTTCGGTCTGAACACACCTTTATGCAGAAGCATTTGCATGTAATCTGACATATTATGGATGTTTACCTCACCCCCCTTAACATTATACAGTTCATTTACAGTAGAGCAGATGTTTCCTTTGCTGCATTTTTTTAGCTTGGTTTGTTTTGGTTTACACGGCACATTCCTAGGCAAACTGACAGTCAGCTTGTTTATTCGACTCTGTCTTTGCTGGCCTCTTTTCCATTTTATTAAAATTGTCTATTTATTCACAGGTATGCTACCTTCATATTTAATCTTTTAGTGATTTTCTTCATTTCTAAAATACAGACAACCCAAATGATCAACATGTTTAACAAATCAACATGTTTGCTGTGAACACTCGGACTGCATGTCAGTCTCTGAACTGCAGATACTAACGAAGGGAGAAAATGTTTCGGTGGCTTTGAGCCAGAAAGCCATTTGGAGCCTTTATTTTGAGCCTGAGGAGTTCAGTGTTCTTCCTCCTCCCTCCTGAAAACTTAACGACTGTAATTTTTGGAGGACCTGTTGTTAGCTGAACTTATTCCTGGACGGCAGCCAACAGGTTCTGTTTAGCAAACCTGTTTCCATGGTTAATGTTCACTTTATCAGAGAACAATAACCTCTTGACTAAACCTGATTGAATAATCACACTTGGGAGGGAAAACACAAAGAAGGCCTGGATTTTTCCAAAGATCTTGTTGGTCAAAACTGCTGCAATTGATTCCTTGTGGAGTTAATATGATGATCATTTGTGTGTGCATAGGAGTATGTGTATCCTACCTGCCTCCAGACTGTTGCTCTGGTACACACTCTTGTGGTGCAGACAGGTGGTATTTTGTCCTCCACACACCATACAGGCATCCTCCTGCTGCTTCGAGCCCAAAATGGAGTCACAGCCAGGCTTCTGTATGACGCACACAAACACACAAACAACAGTTTGATCTGGATGGGCCTTAAACTTGTTTCTCTAACAGCGTGTTGATCCGCAGTGCTACAGCTTCACACATTTTCTCGTGAGAGCCCTGGCAACTTCTAACCTTTCTTTTGCTTTGTCTCTGCTGTGGGGTTGTCTTAAACCTTCAGCAATAACTCAGCTCTGTCCACTCTGTCTCACCTTCTACTATTTGCTTCCCCCTGTCATTTCTCCTTCTCACAAACATTTACTTTGGGAAAAGAACAGCAATTCAGGATGTTGAGAGAGGAGGATTGGTCAGAGAGTTGCCTCAGTAAACGGTAAATGTAAAGAGCACAGAGGATGAGCTGGATGTTTTATGGTGTGTGGAGAACCTTGTTGCTAGATGGATTACAGTGGCTGCTTTCTTCTCTGGCCTTCATCTCCCGCTCTGCAGAGCAAACCAATCAAGGGGGAGGTTTCTTGGGCAAAAGAGCAACAATCTAGGGAACCTATAATCAGTCCCCTAAGCCCCTTAAAAACAGAAAAACACTCCAAGCATCTGTGTGTGCACAACAGGAAATGAAGCCTCGGTGACAGAGTGGCAGAGTGCGTGAGGGCCCCAGTTAGGGAGCAACCATGGTCCCAAAAACAACCAGAAAACACCCAAGCATACACGTGAACTGAACTGTCTCAATGTAAATTTTAGATTGTAGAAAGAAGCTTGGTGCTACTGATTCTTTTAATGCAACAATTCAGAATAATTGAGTTAGTTAGTTAATATTTAGTTGATTTTTAAAAAGCTGCGCAATCACATTTGGTGTGTGCTTGGACTAAGCAGTTAGTCAATTAACTGAATTGTCAATCAATAGAATATGGTCTAACACTTTTCTAATAATTTAACAGACCTTACAAAGACAGTCCTGCAAGGGACAGCCAGAGGAAGCTGCAAACGAGGAAGACAGCGAAGGAGGTGGGAGGACAACATTCGAGAATGGACAAAAATTAGCTTTGCAGAGTTTTAGAAAGCGGTGGAGGACAGAGACAGATGAGAGAGAGTGGTGAATAGTCATCACTGGCGCCCTTAAGAACATCAGCAGAAGCTGCAGGATAGAAGAAGAAGAAGTTCTTGATAACTACCCTGTGGAAGAAGGGTAAAATTTGCTACAAATATTCAAGGTCCCATGAAGATAAATTTCAATTGTAACTCTTCAGTTGTACTTAATTTTTAGTCCCAATTAGAAAATGCTAGTCTGTTAGTTGGTTACAAATATTCTGCTGAACATGAGAACATCAGCATGCCAGGTAATTAATAAAACACCTTTTTTTAAAAGCTTTTTTCCAGCAGTTTTACAGATCATCAGAAAATGGAATTAAATGATGTATTTGAACAAATTCTCAAATCAGATCAATATTTAGCAGCTGCAAATAAAAAAAGAACATTGTGACAGAGCATCAACATACCACTTGCATAAATGCCCATGAGCTGTGTTCAAACCAACCATGTGTTCTGTAGTCTGATCTCAATTTGTGACCTGCAGCCTTCTACACCAGCTGCAGGCTGCATGCGCTTCCTGTTTCGGGCCCTGTGCTGTTCTGACCTCGGCCAGTCGAGTTAAGAGTCCATAAATCCACTTATTTACACCACATGCCAACTGTTAGCATGCACACACACACAGAGACATATATGTAGACATATGTAAACACAGACACATGCTAATCCTTTGTCAGTGGTGCAAATATAACTTTGCCCATGAGTGTCCCCTGCAGATGTGTCTCTACTGAGTATTACCCACGTATGCTATTAATCTGCATGTACTGCAGGACCCGAGGGATGGAAGTTCATTTCCCCATCTGTGTGAGGGTGAGAGGGGTGAGCAGGGGAAAGGCTGGACATGGAAGCAGGACTTTACACAGTGTGCTGAGCAGAGCTGTAATGCTAACTGAAGGCTGCAGTCCACACTGATGAGTGCACTCTGGCCCTAACGCACAGCATGGAGTTCACTTCTCCAGAGAGCTCCAGTCAGAGTGGTCAACATCACTTACACCACAACAGGGTGGGAATGAAGAGAGGAAAGACAGAAATAAACTTGGGCTCAATCAGTCAGAGGAGTCATTTCAGGTGTTAGTGTTTCTGCAAGTAAACGTCTCTTTCTGTTTCTCATAGACAATGTTAGGTGACTGACAGCGGCAGCACTTCCAGGGCTTGGACGGACGTGACAGTCTTCCAGTTCTGGTTCAGTGGATGAAAACTTTATTAGAAAATATCTGGTTTGTTAACTGAAAAGTCAAAGGTCCAAGCCTCCGTGCATAAAAACACAACTGGAGAAGTCAACATCGGTTCCAGGGAGCATTTTGGTCATTTTTGGTAAGAAACAACAATCACAAAGCTAAACTCCTGTTTGTGTGTGCTGCTAACAGAGAGCAAAAGCAAAATGTTTAAGTTAGAAAGCTGAAGAAAAATTCGGAAGCTAAATTCCTTCATGTCAAGATTCCGGGTCAGTTTTGGATGAATTTGGATGAACTGTAGTGCAGTGTTTTGGCTGCTGTACCAAAATAGCATAAGAAAATGACAATTTTTGTACGAGGTTTCAAACGTGTTTATTTCTGCTATAAAGCTGAAACTTTTAATATGGGGCTCTAATGGGACTGATTCACTTTTTAAGACAGTTTCAAGAGGCCATTTGAAGAACTGTAGTTTTTCGGTACTTCCTGTTAGCTTTATTTTTCAGTTTGGGAGGTTTCCGTTTTGTCAGGACTGTGTGTTGTGGAAGCCAGTCTCTATAATGCATTATAACACATTAAGAACACACTTATAATGCATTATATGTGGTTATGGTTATGGTTATGGTAAAGCTTATAACTATGATTATACAGCACTACAGGCACATTATAATGAATTATAAGTACATTCATTATAGATGGATGCTTTAAGTAAAGTGTTACCAAAACTTCTCATGAAATAAACATCACTAAACACAAAACACACAAAATACAGTTGGTAAAAAAAATACTGACACACACACCAAAAACATGTAGGTATTGCTAAAACTCACCAGGCAGCGTCCGTTGACACACACGGCTCCGGGCTCCTTGTTGCAGGCTGTGCCATCGAGCACACGGCCAAAGTTGTAGTAGAAGTTGTGACCCAAGGCCAGGCAGCTCAGTTCACAGGGGTTAGAGCCTGGCAGGGAAGATCTTCAGTCAGTGGCTCATTAGTTTATTGTGGGAAAAGGACAGAGGAGGAGGTGGCTGAGAAACAGAGCAGAACTGGTAGAGAGCCGAGTGGCAAAAACCTAGCAGATGTCAAGGAGAAAACTCATAAACCTCAGGGAATTTAACACCCAGCAGGCCTCACAGTGGTCATGAGAACCATGGCAGCATGTAGCACAGGACCGCCAACAACACAGCAACCAAAGTTACACATGGGGGACAAGCACAAAGAAACACACTGTCAAGTTATCTGCACAGCCACAAGGGTCTGAGTGGTATTAATTTTCACACACTTAACGCACCTGAAAGTCCACAGACTGTACACAGGTAAGCCACATTCACACACATAAAAACCCAATGTAGTGTGTAAATAACCGTGTTCCTCCCTACTGTACACCTTGTGCCCACATTTGTTGCAGAGCATATAAGAGACTTTGATTGTGGTGAGTTAAGACTTTGTAAACAAATCGTGTTAAAGCTTAATTTTAATTTTAAAAAATGCTATGTTTATACTAGCAGTTTCAGATGTTTTATTTCTAACACACTTGTATTTGTCTCTTGGCTTGTTTTAAAGCCCACTACACACTGTGCAATATTAGCAGTGTTTTAAGTTTATTGCTTGCCATACTGTGAGACTATGATCTAATAAACTCCGGTACAATATCAAATTTAGTGTGGGCAGACAGTGCGATGATAACACTACAGTACTGAATCACAGGCTACAACACAAGCCAAAGAAGTGTCTTTAGCACGCATCGCATCAGCTGTGTCATACATGTATGCCACTGTATTGGCAGATAAAAACAATGAAGCTAAATGAGAACCGAGCCCTTGCAATAGCAGCATTTATGTCATGGTGACAGAAAAGAGGCCAATTTTGTAAAGAGAGCCTGAGCTAAGTATTAATCAGCATGTTAACCCTTTCTGTTCATTTGAGTAAGGCACCGGTACCATGTGGATCAGTGCAGCATTTCTATTGGTTCTTTAGCAGATGTGGATCGTAGCAGCTATCACACTCTGAGATGGTCATCCCAAATTTTTGACACTGTCAGGGGGTTGTCCGAGGCCATCTGTGAACGTCTCTCACTGTGCGACATAGGACCACCATTTTGGAGCCACGACCAAAGATATTGCTTCATTTAATGATCTTGCACAGTGTGTAGTGGTCCAAGTCTCAATTCTTAGGATTTCAGATGGTTGTATCAAGAGATACAACAACAGCTGACTTAAATACACATCTAGCGAAACAGTAGGAATTTTATTTGTCCATATCTATCTGCTACCAGGGAAGAATTAACCAATGGAAATGTAAAAATACCTAAAAAAATCCACTGTGTGTATCTATGCTATCTATTGATGTAAAAACCTTGTAACACAAAACAACAAGTCCTCGGCAAATAAACAGTGCACTGTCTCACTGACCTCCATGAAACGTGGTCCATTTGAAGGAGTTTCCAGCCACTAACGGTCTGTCATTGAAGGCAGCACACTGCATTTCCCTGAAATCCTCAGAGTATGGCGGACACTCCTGCACACACACACACACACACACACATGCACAAACACTTTCAGTTCCTTACATGTACTCTAGTAGAAAGAAGTCAGAAAAATTGTGTCCATTCATTTGAAGCTCTGAGCTAATCACTCCCTGCAAACTGCCTCATGCACGTACATACAAGCATGCTTTAACATGCTGCAACCACTGTGTGTGTTTTCCTTTAATCAATATGGCCTACAGTGACTTGGCTCTCCACGCACACACACACACACATTGGGCTGTGTGTGTGTGTGTGTGTGTGTGTGTGTGTGCGCTAGACAAAAGATTCATCCTTGTTAATGTTGGTCCTTGTTAGGTTAGTCTGTTCCCGAGGAAGGCTTATTTTACAACCTTACCATGAAAAAACACACACACAGCCTCTGACCTCCCAGCACATTTCTAACACAGTACCTGATTGCAACTGTGTGACATTAAATCCCCGAGTTCAGTACAAAGCAGTGTAGTGAAGACAAAAGTTAATAATTCAGTGAAATTCTTAAACACACCCTGAAAGCTCTACACCGGGCCTCAACACACCTACACGAGGAACTTCAAGGGCAAATGCCAGCCACTGTTCTAAAATGTTTGCAATAACAGTCGTTTTCATACAGCTTTAAAACTGAAATCCTGAAATGACCTTGGTGTTGCAGATCTTGTATTGTCTGGGATCTCCAGCACATGGTCCGCCAACCGGGTTCCTGAGAGGAAGACAAAAAAGGTTTGTGGTACTAAGTGCCACGGGCAGGAGGAAAGAGTCATCATCAAGAGTTAGGGCTGCAGGATTTTAAAGAAATATCGAATTGCAGTTGATATCGCAATTGTGATATGAATTGTGATATTGGAGAGAACAGTCATCTGAACTAATTCACATCTTTACTAAAAACATAAAATGATTCTGTTTTATTTTTTCTTAAATTCCTTCATATTTTTCTGTTTTTTTGTCTTTTTTAACATTTTACCTGTATTTAAAGTGAATGGAAAATGCAACCTAGTTATATCAGTACATTTACTGATGCAACACAACATTGCACTGTTTTATCAAGTGCTTCAAGTGTGAAATAAATCACCGTAAACAAAACAGCCAGTTTTTACTGAATTTTAATAAATAAATTTAAGTTAAAGGAGAACTCCAGCCATTTTTGACCCTTTTCTCGTTTTCCCGAGGGTCACCCAGTGTTGAGGGTAGCAAAAAACGCGACTAAAAATGACGCGACCAAACCCGAGCTATCCCTTGGCTACCAGAGCTTCGGGATAGCTATAACGCTAACTAGGGGGAAAGCTTTTTAACCATATTGCGCCTCTAAACACACCCAGAAAACCAATCCAAGACCTGTGGTACATTAGTCGGGTCCTTACGAGACACCACCATGCACTCTGCAATAGGCTAGCTATATATATGGCACAAATGTAACTAGTTCCCTAAATTGATTTGATTCATTTTACAAAGTCCCAATTAATCTGATTTCAGATTCCATTCCAATCCACGTGGATTTGTTTTACAAGAAACCCTCTAACCTGGTGCACTATAAAAAAAATAGCTGTTATATTATGGCTGCCGATGTGCAACCCCTTGAACTATTATAACAGCAGCGTCCATCACAATGTCTTGGTCTTTGTCTGTAAGCTCCCACTCTTGGATCACCTTAGTCAAAAGTTCAGCAGTTATTCGTCTTGTGGCTGCTTTCAATTGCTATTCTGTATGTAAAACATGAGACATTACTCTTAAGTCATTGCTCTTATAATGACAAGTATCTGACCTCTGTTTTTTACATCTTACATGTGTCTCTGCTTTTGTCCAGGTCTTCTCTGTCTCCAAAATCCAAAATGCAAACAGACATCTGCCTTCAGGCTCAGCAGTGCATTCAGTGAAGCAACTCCGGCCATAAATATTTTATTGGCAAATTCCAGTATTTAGATACATGTTACATATGTTGGCAAAGCATTTAAAGGCTGTTCCACTGTATTTGTAAAATATGATCCTCTTAAAACTCACTTAAAATCACTCTACACTATGCCAACTAACCAAAAAATGATAAACATATATTACAAATTATGGCTTAATAATTTATTTTCATATTCTCCCCTTCATTGAGCTGTGTTGCCCTTGCAGCACATGCCTGGTATTTACCTGGTAATACAGGTGCGAGTCCTCACTGAGGCTCCGCCCCCACAGCTCCGTGAGCAGACAGACCAGCCACTCCACGTCGCCCACTCGTTTCGGAAATGCAACTGCCGGCGGGCACGCACCGGACGCCCTGAAGACGACTCACCAGAGGGACCCCACGCAGAAACCCAAGACTGAGACACAAATGACAGAAAATGACTTTAATGCTGACATTCAAAACATTGGAGACTAACTGCTGCAAAGTGACTCAGAGGACAGGCTGATACACATGTCATCAACAAACGTTGGTTTGTCTTCCTTTTAGAATAATTATTTTTGAATTGCCATACTGGCACAAGTAGAAACGGGGGCAAAATTCTGACTTTGTATCTCAAAAAGATTTGGGGATTTTAGGACACTTGTACAACTCATTCTGCTTGACTTGAAAACTTGAGTTGTGATACCCTCTCATATTTTTTGGATTATGTTTAAATTTCCTCTAGTCTACTAACTGACTTATATAAACTGTCTGAATGTCTTATTCGACAATGTAAAGTTATTTTTACATGATAACATAATTTATGTTTAAAATCATCTTTCCATTTGCATTTTGATACAATGTAAATAATGTTAATACTTTTTAACATTTTCAGAGATGATGATCGGTATTTGTTCTGGCTGCTGGGTCTGGCACAGAAGAGCCTCTGAGACAATAAACACTTTAAACTACAGACACAACACGGCTCTGCTCTCTGATCACTCTGCGGCATCACTCTGCAGCATCACTCTGCAGCGTCCGCCTGCATGTTCAGAGCTGTCAGGTGGCAAATGGCAACTGTCAGCAACTCAAAATCCCTGTAGTGTTTGCGTGAATGAGAGGAACACAGAGACGACAGTCTTGGCAGAACGGTGGGATGTCATTTGTTAAAAGGGAAAAAGTGTGTTGGGATAGAAATGCGTAGCGCCTGACAAAACCCACGTTATTTGGTAAGAATCCAGCACACAGATACATCCATAGAAAGAGTAGGTGGTGTAAAATAACTGTGTGAGCCTGCTGGATCAGGATCATCAGAGCCAAACAATAAAAGTGATTAGAAAAATCTCAATGGCACTCCTCAAACACATTCCAGAGTTTTTGCCCTGGAGGAGGACTGAAACTGGCAGAGTTCCCACCAGTTTCTCACACACACACACACACACACCCACACACACACAAATAATGTTAACTCTTTACACACACACAGTCAAAAACTGCTCTGCCAACCTGCCTGTTGGAAAGAGTTGAAGTTAAAATCAAAAGAAGATTCTGCTGCGAGATGAGAATTAACACCTAAGCCAGATGTGAAGAAGAACATGAACAGATAAAAACTTAAAGTTCTTGTCCTTGTTTCCTGCCACTGGCTCATTAATATGCAAATATATGCAGCAGGATTTTGCACTGTGTAATCAGATTGTCTACTGTAGAGCAGGAGGACTCTGTCTGCCGTGAGTAAGATACTTCTGTCATGTTTTCCACTTGATTTATCGTGCGTAACAATAACAGTCAGCAAAAATCTTATTTTCTTCGTTCTTTTTCTAATTATCTAAAAATTTGTGTAGTCTGTCAATGAATTGATGATTAATGATTAAAATGAAATTAATGATTTTTTTTTTATCCAAACAGTATACATATTTTAAATATCAATATTCTTTTCTCGATAAATGATTTGTGTTCTGTCATTAGGCTGCTCTGAAAAATTAACTTACTATGACTCACTTTTAGCAACACAGCCTTTTTAGTAACTATATCCTAAAATCTAACAAATATCACCATATCAGCATTTTAAAGATCTATTTAAAACACTATCGTTATGAAGACATTATCAACAAACTCAACCATATTTTAGTACAACAGGCAACAAGTACCTCTACATAAACTTAAAGTGGTTTGCACTCCCATACTGTACAATCCAACTGATAATAGTCATAACCAATATGCATATACTATTGTACAGTAAAAATGTTTGTATGGTAGATTTTTATTTTATCTACTACAGTCAAAAAGTTAAATTGGGACACTGCTCTACATTTGCAGGGTACGACTAATATCTTTTACCTCCTGTTGAATAAATGGTAACACTAAGGTATATAATACAGCCCTTGATTTACAATATCTTGTAACGCTAATGTTGAATGTGAAAGGTTACATTAAAAAACAATAGTATTAAACAAACTGTCTTGAAAGAGTAGCAATGTGTAATAAATTTTCTACCCTTAGTTGACTAATCACACACATCCCTACAGGTTAGTTGTACATCAGAGCTTTGATTGCTGACATTCATAAATTAATCTTCACTGCACCAAAACCTCTTAACAAACAATGTTTACTATTTCTCTAAAGCTAACGTTAACTGACAAATATGTTATGTTAAGCTATCCTTGAAATTAGTCAGTCACCACAGGGGTCATGTTTGCTGTAACACATAAACAGAAACCCACAAAATGACAACGAAATGTTGACCGCTACATTTTTATGGACACTTACATTTAACAGCAGCATAACATGATTAAACTCCAGATAACGCTAGACTGGAGATTAGCTTACACCATTACCGTTAGCATATCATCCGTGATAACGTAAATGGAGTAAATGGTGGCCCCTGGTTTATATCAATTGCACAGGCTGAAAGACCAGGAATATTCTATTAAAATACCAACAACTGGCTTGTTACCTGTTGTCACCTTACAAAAGGGTCTCACACCACCCTCCTTCATTAACTTTCAGCTCAATTCGAACATAAAAACTATAATAACCAAGATGCACTTGGCGAAGTCTTGGTGTACCAAACTGTACAAACTTGGTAACAACAGCTTAAACTCTTAAAAGTCCACTTATATATTACATTTTAAATTAAACAGTCCAATTGCATTAAAACATACAGTACATTTACATTCATGTTATTTATTTTAGGGATATTTTACAGATCTTAGAGAAAAATGTCTGTTATAAGTTTACTGTGTTCACCACTTGCATACAAGTACTTGCAACAAAAGGGAAAACACCTGTTTAACTGAGGCTCTTTGACTTTGTGACTCATAGAGCTGGTCAGACATGTGCAAACACACACACACACACACACACACACACACACACACAGATAAACACACATGGTGTTATGAAGATTGAATGCCACAGTAGCCTCTGATGATCCAAATCGATTCTCGTCCTCACTTCTTGAACGAACCTGCAACTGATACGGAGCAGGAATGCGTGTTAAAAATGATCCAGGCTAAAGTCATGTCTATATGTGTGTGTGAAGTGTACACACACCGCAAAACACACATCTTCAACATACTAACAAACACACATACTATAGTTGGAACAGAGCTCTCTGATTCGGTCCACTCAGTGGGGAGTCTGTTGTCACAGATCAGTTTCCCATGGCTTCACTTTAAAGGAAAAATGCAGCTCAAAAATACCGTCACATTCTCCAGCACAGCGACGGACATCAAGCCGAGTGCCTGGCATCGACAGGGAAAATGCTTAGAACATACATGTCAAGTCATGCCAAATCCCGACAGCATTGGGTCATGTTTGAGGAATTTCACAAGTAAATGGTTGATTTCTCTCAGTAAATCCAATCCACATTGATTTAACATGGCTTTTATGTTAGACTGATGTGCTGCAAGACATATGAATATTACATATTTTTCTATTTACAGTGAACAACCTCAAACTTTGACTGTTAGCTGAACTTCTTAATGCAGTCCCTGTGCGTTAATGGTTGCTCTTCCAGCAGTTTTCCCATCTTCAGAACAAAACTAGTACTTTTTAAAGGAGCATTTCAAAATAAATAAAGCCTGATTAATACAAACTGTTGCTGGTGCGTGACGTCTTTCACCGGAGAAATAACATCGAAGAGGGAGCCTAACAGGATTTTTCATCAAGAATGAGTGACTAAAATGGATGTTGGAGAAGCTTTCAAGCCCCAGAAACCTAAACTATGAGCATTTATAATATTAGTACTGTCATTCTAGTATGTATTGCATTTTAAAATTGAGGGCTCCAGACTGCGACCCAGTGTTCCACGTTTTGCAACCATTTTTTGAGACAGTGCAAGTAATTTTTACAATTTGCACATGTGCGACCTAAAAATTTGCCTACCTGTTTTTTGTTGTTGTTGTTTTATTTTTCATATTGAAAAAAGAGAAGGGGGCGAGTCCACCAGTGTAGGCATATGGTTGAGGTCACACTGTGATGTGTTGTACTAGGTGCAGCCACTCCAGAGACTTTATCTAAGTGCCTGTGGGGAAAAACAGCTCTGAGCACCTGTAGAGCACCTGAGGGTCCCGTTCAAGGCCGTAACTATGATTTAGGGTTATTCAGACCTGTACCCCTCAGTCTGTGCCAGATTCAAAAAAGTGGGGTAACACCCAAGACAGCAAAGCACCTGGGCTGCGGAAGTGGGGTGCTGTGATGTGACATTAACGAGCAGTGGGACACAGCATCTTAAGAGTCTAAAGTTACATTGTTGTGTGTGAGGGGGTTGGGTTTTTTTTGTTGTTGTTTTTTTACTTTTATGCATGCCAAAGATGACAGCATATGGATCAGCTGTCAGTCAGTTCAACAGCTGTTTGTGTGCACATCAGTACTGTAGTATTAGATACCAGAGTTTCTCTATCTGCAGTGTCACCTGATTAATAAACTGAATAAAAAGCTGAACGCTGTATTTAATTGTAATTGTTAAAAGTATTTACTTTAATTCATAAAAATAATCCAAATCCATAACAGTTAACGTGGGAAGTAACGACTCATGAAAAGAAAAATATTTCTAATCAATGCAGAAAGTTAAATATTGCATTGCAGGTCAATTTAAGGCATGGCCCCTAAATTTTCTGTCTAGGGCCCTTAAATTACAGTACTTTTGAAAGAGATTGTTCATATTTGAACTCAGACTGCTGGACCATGAAATTAATTTCTTAAAAACGCAGCACTTTATATTCTGACCCATTAAGATTTGGTCAAATGATCTGAAGCAGACTGGACCATATTTAGCCACTCTCAAGCAAGATTCAGAGAGCTTTAAGGAACTGCACTGTAATTGGTGCTGAAATGTTAAACATATCCTCTTTAAGGTTAAAACTCTCAAGAAGTCAGGCCACCCCAGTAACTCAATTATTAGTGTGTACAAAGTGTTGAGGTCATGTCAGTGGCCTGTGTTTGATTCCAGCCTGAGTTTGATGCATGTTACTTGTCTCTCTCCAGCATCACTCTCTGAAAACATAAAGTGAAAATGCCTAAAAAGACATCTTTTGCTTTTTTTTTTCTGATAGATATCTTGTTACAGAAATGACATGTCGTGCCTTTAAAAAAAGAGGGTCAAACACACATCTCAGCAACTAATATTACTGCCTTGACATTTTGAGGTTTCCCGACTTTTTCATTTTGCTTTTTTTTCATTTTTAACAATGGTGATGGAGACAAAGGCGTGAAAAACAGCTGGTGAAGATCAGGACGGATGTTATCTGGAACGGTGTGAGAAGGTGAGCACCCCCCCCCCCTTCTCACGGTCTCCGCGGGAAAGTGCCTTTGTGTGGCGTCACCCACGAGGCAGAGGGAGAGTGACTCTTGTGACGCTTTGGGACATTTTTACACGCACACATACACACACCGACACACCCGCACGGGTTCACACACTCCTCTAAGGGACTTTGAGAGGACGTTATTATGGTGTTTGGGTCAATGTATGTGGGGGATGGTGCTTGGTGACGGGTGGCGTGAGCTGTGTGCCGACGCTGGGAACATGGTGCGTCGCAGCGCTCATTCACCACAATCATAACTCACCTTGGACAGTTTTCACTCCTTTCTACCATCTCAGCGTGTAGTGAGGTACCCACTACTCGTCCCGCTCTTCATCCATTTCACTGTTTAAGCCTCTGGTCTTGCATACATCCCCAGACACTCACACACTTGCATTCACTCACCTACACTCCCGGTCCGACTCCACTGCTCCTGTGCGGAAGCGCGCGCCGCTGCAGGGGTGGTCTTTATCGAGTGCGGGGCCAGGGGGGCGCAGCCCATTGTACACAGGGGTGTTCTAATGTTTGTAAATATTGTAGTTATATAAATATGGTGAACAGGGTGTGTGTATATTGATGGGTGTGATGCACTGTTAAATAATAATTGCTGTATTTATTGTATGATATGTGTTTTGATATATTACATTGATCGTCATGTGTTGTGGTTATTGGGTGCTCCCTGCCTTAATGGTTTAGTCCAACTAGCCCTGTTGGCGCTAATTTGGCCTGGTTCTTGGCCCTATTTAAGGGAGCCTCATTTTGTGTTTGGTGAGCCTGTTTCGAGCCTGTTTCGTTAACGTCCGCTTGGTTTTTGGTTGTGTGATCTCTCAGATTACACGAGAGATAAATAAACCAAGAAACCTTTTACATCACCTCCTGTTTTGCTTCGTTGTGTTTCCTGTCCTCTGGGGCCTGGATCCCACATTTTGTGTGGGACAGCCGCTCGGTCCCTCACATTGAGTTTGATCTCAATAGACCAAGTTTCATCAGCAACACTAGCAGATCTTTGAAGCTGCAATGCTTATTGTGAAGAAAATCAAACAATTATTTGAAACTAGTAGATAGTCAGCAACTACATAAATAAAAGTTGAAAGCCATTTCATCTTTGTAGTCGTGGTAAATTAACTGTCCAGGCACTGTTTTTGTTTAATTTAATCATATAAGTAATTCACAATTAGTCAACTGCAATTAAACTGTTGAATAGTTTATCAAAGATATTCCTTCTTTTTGACTAAATACAGTTCTTGTATTTGACAGTGAACACTTTTATGCTATTAAAATGGTTATTATTGATCTAACTGTTGTCAAATTTAGTAGTGTTAAATACAAAGCACAGCTAGGGCAAACTGTTATTGGTTTTGAAGGTGTTCAGTATTAAACAAAAGCATTGGATAAATTAATAGTTGACCTGTTGATGGCACTAGATAAAAAGTCAAGGATCAACCAAAGTTATTAAAATTTATTCTGAGGCAGACGTGATTTTCTGAATTTACATTTCATTGCAATACCGCCGAAAGCCCACTGAGTTCCACTGAGGAGCATTTAAAAGTCAGTCATTTTCAGAGGATTTTACACTGATGAAGACACACTTATATATACATACATAAATATACATACTCACATATATTTCATTTCAGCCATATTCTATAAATAGATCCCCCTAAATCCTACACACATTTCACATAAAAAAGCCTCATGAAGGCTCTTGAGAAAAAGTAGGATCACAAATTCAGTAGGATTCATCCTCTGATGAGTATTAATGTCTGTACAAAACTTCATTGTAATCAGACAGTTATTGAGATATTTTAGTATGAAGCAGAGTGTTGGATTACATTAGACCCTCCTCCTGCACTCACACACTAGCAACCATGTGCAAAAACATCACTAACAAAATTTAGCATTTAAATTCAATGTTTTAACCATAACAAGATGATTTCACAAATTCTTTATCATCCAACAAGATAGACAACATTTTAAAAAAATATAAAACTAGATCAAGAAAATTAAATGTCTCCAAATCTCTGTCAAGGTGAGTCTGTCTTGACATCAAAGACCAAACCATTCCTGTATATCAGCATGGCGATCTCATTGTCCAGCTGTTCCAGATCTGTCATTTCATCTCCTCTGGAGCTCCTCAAAGCCTGATCTGTAGAGTCACGACTTGAACCCTCATCACCAGCTCCTCCTGACATCCTTGAATCACTCCTCTCGTTGTCCGCATCCTCGTCAGAGCCATCATCCCACTCTCCTCTGAGGACAGTGGTCTGCTCTGTGTCCTCAGGGATGGACTTGCACTCTGGGTGCGGCTGGTGCAGCGTCAGCTCGTGCACCTCCTCCTTTCTCTCCAGCATCTCCTGTTGTGAGTCACATTCCCAGAGGATAATAAGATTCAGGATTTCAAACTGCTTTTTTTTCAAATGCACTGAAAAATAACTGACTGGGCTGTACTATGCAATTCTGAGCTTGTTCCCTTTTTTGACTGTCATATAATATTACTATAATATTAGAAGTTCTAAAAAGGATATAAGAACAAGAGAACTCAGTCTAAATAAGCAACCACAGAACCAAAAAACCAAAAGAAAACAAAAAAAACATAATAGCCGAGCCTTCAGCTCTAGCTCACAACAAGCCATGATGTTGTGTTTTATCACAGCAAGGAGGCATTGTTCAACCTGGGTTGCAGCTGGTCTGGTATACCAGACTCATTCACTTGCAAATTAATTCGCTTCGGGAAAATTCTTATTTGAGAATCAGTTTGGCTGTGCCAGGCTTGGTTTCAGCAGCCACGTAACAACAAAAGACACAGAGTTACATTCATTGTTTACACGGTACAGTGGGGCAAAAGTATTTAAAATACAACAAGAATAACATCAAAACAGTGACAAACAAATTTACTGTATGCTCTGTTCACAGTGTTCTGCTTTCTGGTAAAATTAAACGTTTGTGGTTTTCTCACATTGTCTTTTCACAGATTCATCTGGGACTTTCCAACATTTTATTAATTTCCCTAGAAATGTGACACATCAACTCACACTGGCTGCCTCACTTAGTCTGTCTTTTATTCTTAATTGCTGGAGCCACACATGTACATTTGCTAGCTCACTGCCATCGTCTGACATCTCAGGACATTATTCTTTTGCTCTGCCTTCATTAGAATTTTATTTCTATAATTTATGTGCTGTTAAATTTACAGAATGAATTATTAGAAAACAAACAAATCATCGCCAAATTCACTGTCTAGTTTTTGGACAAGTACCTCAAATAACCAAGACTCAGCTTCTTGTGATCTATGGACTGGATTTTATGACGTAGAATTACCAGGTTGAATTAGGAAGGAAAACAGACACTTGCTACAAAAACAAGAAGAGATTTTCAGACCTTTAATCTCTATTAATATCATTTTTTATTTGCTGCAATTCTGCACAAGTGTTTTGTTTAACACGGTGAGATGCTTCCTTCCGGAAGTCAAATTTTTGACATTAATAAAAAATAAGTCTTTAGTCCCATTGCAACTGGAACTTGAAACCTATGACTGCACACTAGGGCCAGGTAGGTTAAAAGAAAAGAAAAGAAAAGAAGACAAGCAGGAAGGGGGGCTTAATTTCTGAGTTTTAAACACTGAATTTTCAAGTTTAAAGTTTAAAATTCATGGGAAAAAATTGATATTCTCTGACATTACAGAGTCACAAATTTGCAAGTTTTAAACTAAAAGCAGAGTTTGATAAGATCTGCCACTGTAGCATAATCCAAAAATCTGCCCAATCTTGAAAATGTAGATTGTTTCCTTCTTTGAAAAACAAATGATTGCGAGTTTTAACTGGCAAATTTGTGACTTTACAATGTCAGAGAATATCCAAGTTTTTTAAAAACTTGTAAATATGTGACTTTTAACACACACACACACAAAAACACACACACACAGTTCGTCTTTTATTTCCCACAATGGCCATAATACGTTGTTGTATAAACCTGAGATTGCATGGTTTTTTAAAATATTTTTTAGATTCTACTTCAGTTTAAATTTTACCTACTTTATTGTTTTCTGTGCCACACAGCTGTGTTATGCTTGGCCTAACTGGCAAGCTGTGGTTGAAGTCAAAGAAATATTTCCACCTCTGCAGAGAATAAACTTTTACTCTTCTGTATTGCACAAACCTCATGTGAAAAAGTCATTAGCAAGAAGGTAAAAACCCCAAACTTTCCCCAAAGGACTTTTGACTTTGCAATGAACATCAACTTGACTGTATAAATGACAAAGGGTTTCATAAAGAGCAGAAACTCCATGCATGCAGCTGCAGCTGCAGCTGCAACAGCCTCTTACCTGACTCTCACTGACTTTCTCATAGGTGAAATCTGGAATAACAGGTGTCGGTACAGGGGGGCAGAGCTTGGGTCGGATTCTGATTATTAAAAGACAGGAGGAATATTTAAAAAACAACGACAACAACAACACACACACAAAAAAAGGCCCATCTAGGATAAACAACTGATTTAAACATGGCAGATTTTTGGTATTTATTCTGTAAAACTTCTTCTGTAAACAGAATAAGATAAAACATATGGACATGTGAAGACTACAACCATCAGTCAATTGAAAAGGCACTTTGATCACAAAAATAATTCTAATCATAGGAGCTTTACAAATGGAGAATATTTACAGTGCGGGTCACCTACCTCTTCAGGAAAAAGGGGCATAATGTTGTAATGAGAAAGAATAAAAACAGCAAGCTCAAACTCCATAACACTAATTTGGGGAAGAAAAAGGAGACAGGGAAATATCCGTTAGCAACCACATAAGTAAAAACTGCTCTACTGACTCGGATTGACCTTTATAAAAGAAGCTGTTTTACTACAAGAGTTGATTCTGTAGCTCTGATACCATTCACAGGCTTCTCTGGCAGTGTCTTGATAGGTAGTATGACTCTCGGTCCTTCTCCCTTTCTTGTCAGTCCGGCAAGAGTGATGTTGTATTTCGCTCCTGGTGTCAAGTTTTCCAAATGGTATTTGACCAGTGAGGCTGATATGTTATGGCACACTGATGAAAGGAGAGGTGAAAAAACTTACAAACATTGTGCCCACAATTACGCACATGTGGCTGTGTTATTAGTAAGAACAATTTTCTCACATACAGGAGCTAAAGGTTGACAAATTTCATCAGAAATGCCAATAAAAAAGGTCATACATTAAAGTAAATGTGGATTCATTCTTTCCTTCAGTTAGATGGCTGGTTTTTGGGGGAAAAAAAGTCCCAGATGAGTCAAAAAGTGTCTTCATACCTTTCAGCTCTGGCTCTGGGCTGATTTTTACGCTGCAGAGGCTGTAGTGTGTGAGGAAGCCCCGTTGTTCTGAGGTGGGAATCGCCTTCCAGGACAGGATAACAGAGCTGGGAGTTTCATCAACAAGATTGAAGTCCTGAGGTGCACTGACTGGAACTAAAGAAGAAAAAGAAAAAGTTAGCTTAAAATCGGTGTCTTTTCTGCAACAAAATGAGTAGACAAACTGATGCTGGTTGCAGACACAGCGGTGCTTCGAACTATTGTAAACGCTAACATCAGCATGCTAACATGCTGATGTTAAGCAATTTTTGTTTAGCATGTTGGTCTGTGTATGGTATAATCATGCTGACATTTGTTTTGTTCTAATTTAGTGGCCAGACTGTGTCATAACAACATCAAGTCTTAAAACCAAGTGACACACATGATTTATGCATCCCTGCACAAAATACAAAGAGCAGCTGATAGGAGTGTCAGTAACTCTGTTATTTGCTCATAAATCAAAGTAATGGACAAATTATAACTGGGAGCTGATAGTGGCACTCTATGGAAATTTAAGGGATCTCCAAAGTTATTGCAGTTAATCCCTAGGAGGCATTAATGCATGTTCAAAGTTTTTTTTTTCTTAATGACTCATCTAGAAGTAGTTACAGAGATTTATTTACTAAAAACCCAGAATTTCAACCTCATGGTGTTGCCAGATGAAAAGTTAGAGGATCACTAAAGCCAGTAGGATCTGCTCTCTGGGAATCATGAACATCTGTACAAAATTTCCAAAAAATTAATGTGATACTTGTTGAGACATTTCAGTCTGGACCACAGGGTTGGAGTGATCAGCCGACACACAGCTACACAGCGAGTACAGTTAAAAAGAGGAGCTCCTTTAGCTGTCAATACCTGAAAATAGGTTTCCAGAATTACTAAAGAGGAAAATTGGATTTTGCCGAAAAAGAGGCATTTTCCCAGTACACACAGATTCTAAGCAAAAAATATTCTTCCAAGATTATTGACTATAAGTTTTTGTTTTTTTTAACGGACAGCAAGTGAGCAAAACAAAGCCAAAGATAAGGACACAAGACAGATAAAGACAGATTTTTTTTGTCTAAGGGGTGGTCCTAATAGAATTAATCCCTGTAACGAATACCCCAAAATAACATCCGTTTGTGATAAGGTGATAAAGCCTTCCTGCAGTCTTGGTAATTACGACTCTCTTTTGTAGGGAAATAGGAAGGAAATGAAGGTCAACAAAATGTGTGACTTGACACAAATTTTGTTTCCTTTTTGTGCCTGAAACTTAACAAACCTCAAACGTGTCATCATGGTGGCTAAGATGAATCACATATTTTGCATTAAATATAAAAAGATTGATAATATTACAGCTTCTCCGAGGTGAAGCAAAAACATCATTCATCATCCTGTTAAATAGGTTATAAATCTCCATCGGCCGATCACTACTGTGCAGACTTTGGCTCCAAATGACATCATAATGCAAGATGGCAGCACCTTGATCAAGAACATTTTGGCTTCATTTTTGTACAGAGGAACGGTTAGAGTCACCTAGAGTAGGCTTAGTAAGTGGGGATGCATTGTCCATCTTTTTTACCCTCAACTTTTCTCGCTGTTTCATTTGGAAAACTTATTGTAGCACTTTTGTTGTAAGACTAAGTTAAGTTTCTGATAATTATGTTGACCCTGTACGTCTTAATGTGGTCAAATTTAAAGACACTTACCATCATCATTTGGGTAAAAGAGGCACATTTTAACTGTCTGTGGTCTCCCACCATTACATCTGTGTTCAAAGTAAAGGTAGTGAACGTCTTTGATGGCTGTAACAGAAACAGAACCAAAGAGATTGATTTTCCATACACAGAAAAGAGTAAAATACAAGTGTCACAACATTAAAGTCAAAATTGAAATTAAAAACTGCATTTGGTCTTAGTTTGGAATTTGACCCTTTTTCTTATCTTTGTAATGAGAATTTTTTTAAAAAAGAAGTGAAAATATGTTTTTGCCCCCTCCTTAAAAGCAACCGCTAAACAACTTACTTGCTTTTATTTTCTTCCTTTCTCTTTTGTTCTTCTTCCCCATTAAAATGATCACATTTTCTGGTCTTGAATCTCCATCTTGAAGCTCATTTAACTCAAGGCAAGTTCTCCTTTTTATTTTTTCATTCAGTAATGTTTGGTTACAAACTTCCAGAAACTGTAAATCTGCAGCAGGTGCACGTGGTACTTGTATGACCGATGTAGGAGAATATCCCGCTGTGTTTCTAGCAGTTACGTTGATGTTGACAGCTGAGTATGACACATAAATAGTTTGTTCATTTGAGGTGGCGTAATGTATCTTTCTCCTTTCACATTGACATCCGTGAGAAGGAGTCAAGCTGTAGTTCACTCCAGTGACTGCTGCTGCATGAGGCATTGGCTGATGAGAAGAAGAGAGCTCAGTTCAGACACACGTAGCAAACTGAACAAGGCGACGCATATGAGCAGCTATGAATATTGCGACCCATCATGTGGAAGATCGATTTAAATGAGATGTTAAATCCAGGAAGGACACACAAAAAAAAGTCGTGAAGAAGAATTCTAAAAAGTAAGGCTATGCATGCAGCCCTCGCAGGTACAACCGAAGTACAAATTTTCATAGTGGTTGCATTGTTTGGCTCACTCAAATATAATGTA
>JAQLOL010000001.1:32456084-32471972 GCA_029783665.1 Naso thynnoides
GTGGAGGGAGAGGGCCAGCCATGTCTAGTGACAGTGTGTGTGTGTGTGTGTGTGTGTGTGTGTGTGTGTGTGTGTGTGTGTGTGTGTGTGTGTATGTGTGTGTGTTTACGAAGTTAGGGCATGTTACACAAACATGATTAGAAGTTATGAACCTTTTTGTGACAGGCCACACCTACTGTCACACCCGCTTTTAGCTAACTGGCATGAACGAACGCACACACGCACACACACACACACACACACACACACACACTCAAACACACACACTTGCCAAATTTCAGCCACTTAGGGCAAAAACTGTGGCTGCCAAAGATCAGACACTCCTACTCCTCCTCCTCCTCCTCTGGCAATGCTTTGTTTTTTGTTTTTTTCTCATCCTGCTCCTGTTGTGTGGGATTAAGCTATTTCAGTCACTTGCAACACACAACAGCAGAGGTGTGACCGGGCTGCTATCTGACACTAGTGAGCTAAAAATAATAATAACTGCGGGCTGTCATAGCTGCGATCAGATGATCTTGAGAAACTTGTTTCAGACTGTCCAACAGTGAAGTTCAGCTGGTGAAATTTGGTGCAGACATTTGTGTTCCTTACTCAATCCGGTCATCGTCAGACTTTTCATGCAGAATCACAAGCAAGTCAAAATTTGCTCAACCAACACTTCAGTTAGTGACAGAGTGCAGTACATCTGCATCAGTGACTGAGCCCTGACCTGTGACCATCCACATCACTTCAAAATTTTCGGAAATAGCAGATTTGTCATCAATTTTCAAAGTATTTTATAAACTATGACATCTTGATTTCAGACAAAAGCGAGAGCAGCTGATGATTTTCAATTGCTAACCGTCAATGTCTGCTCAAGACCATTGCTGCTGGCAGACTTTATTTACACTAGCTAGCTACCTAATTAAAGAAAAACTGCACTTTTTTTGGGAATGTGGCTGAAATCATCCAAAATCTTGATGTAAGACAAGAGAAGCCTTATCTTCTCTGTGCGTTCAGTAGGTGGCTAGATAACACAGTTTTCATGTTGAATGGAAGTGACAGGGACATGCCTTTACAACTTTCTAAAGCCCTCTAAAACACATCCAAAAATCTCCAACATGCTCCATCTACATATTGTGACCGTCTATATTTACCACACTATTGAGACGTGGTCATTGTGTGCCAAAACACTGAGGAACTAGTTGTCTGGGTGTAGTGGCACAGCACCTCGGACACAACACGGTTATGCTCCAAAAATGATTAAAATAATGTTATGGGTAAGTGAATGTGAATGTGCAATCTGCTAAATGCACCGAGAAGATAAAGATATCTATGTTCCTTACACTGGGATTTTGGATGAATCGGCTACATTCCCAAAAAAGTGCAGTTTTTCCTTAAAGGTTCCATGTCAATGTTTCGCCAGTCCATTATTTCTATCTCCTGCATTTTTTCCTCTTAAAACCAGCAAAGCTCAGTCCAGACTCTGCCTCTGATTGGCTCTGACCTTGACATGTTTTTTCTTTTCTTCTTTTTATTTTTTAAGCCCAACCATTTAGCTTTTACTTTAACCAAACACTGAACACTGAACAGTCAGGGAACACTGGTGTGGTTTTTTGGGCATTAGACAAACCAGTGGCATTTCAAAATAATGGGTTGTTGGAACATTTGGCATTCCCAGTGGAGTTTATCTTTTATCCTCTTATGAAGCTTTTCTCTTGTAAAGGTAAAACATGTTCTTTGAGTGGGACATCTGTTAGTTTGATCTCCAGCTCCTCCCGTCCACATGTCAAGATGTCCGTGTAAGAGGACATCAGTGTAGACAAATGCATCTGCCAAATGGATGAAATGTAACACATACAGACAATTTCAAAATATCAGTAATATGACGTTTTCGCTTCTTGTGAATGTGTTTGTCCTCCCTGTTTCTGATGGAAAGGGCTCACTGTTGCCCCCCTGTGGCTGTTTGGACAACATCGCATTTTGTATCTGCAGTTTCCTGCAACAACACAGTTTCCCCTTCAGACACAAGGGGCAGCAAAAAGACCATTTTCATTGTTCAAAATGTGTAGAGGACTGAAGATGGTCAAAGACAAGTTATGCAAAAAGGATGTTTTTGACTTCTGGACTTGTTGATTTTTCTAAACGCTTGCTAGGTTTTTAAAAACATGTCAAAATCACATTTTTGTAAGCATGTAGCTCTTTAAGGGCAATATGCATACTTCCTTTAGGTCTCAAAATAGAATAACATGTGGATTTACTCTCTGTCTCACACACATGATGCCAGAAGAGTGACGAGTATTAAATTATTTCACTGCATGTCTTATGTCTCTTGAACAGTAGAGGAGAGTGGAGCGGCTCTGTTATCAGGTTTTTATTCTGCGCTGAATGAGTCCATCAGAAAGTGGCCTCTTGCTCACTTTCATTCCATGCCAGGACTTCTTGAAATCTGCCCAGGCTTTAAATGAAAACGGGGCAAAGTGTTCAAAACATGTTTCTTCTCCTCTTTTATCAATATTACAACCACCTGAAAGAGAAACTCAAATCTGGAGGCATTTTCAGTCGCAGCTCACAGTTCTTCTCTGGGGTATCTGGCTGGAATTATCTGCATAACAGCAGAGAGAGAGATGTGCTCAGTCACATAGGCTTCAGCAAAACATGTGGTAAAAACACAGAGTCAAGCCTGTGAAAGTCAAGGATGCTTCTCATTGTAAACCGTACAAGAATGAGGACATGAGAACAACTATCTGCAAGCAAGTGAAGAAACAAGGAAGATGTTAAAAAGAAAAATATCGGATGAGAATGTGAAGGAATGATGTGGTTTTGTGATTTAGTTGAAGTTGAAATCCATAAACTTTCACTTCTGGTTGGTTTCACCGTTGTCATTTTGTAATTCAACCACTAGAGGTCGCCTAAGTAAAGACTTTTTCAACTCCAACACATTGTGGCTTTAAATTAACAATGACTGATCGATCATTTAACAAAGAAACAAGATTTTAAGTCAAGTTTCCCTCTAAATTTTGTACAAATTTGACAGAATTTCCAGAAAATCATCCAAAGAAAATGTAAATAATTGTTTAATGAATACCAAGAGCTTCCTCATTGAGATAAACACAACGAAAACATGATGAGATGATGGAACTGAGAGCACCAATTAGACCTTGAATTAACCAAAACAATGTGGAAAATGTGGTTGAAAAACACAGTTTACCTTTGTTTCATGCTGGGAACAAAAGAATCGCCCTATTGTGCTCATGAACATCATCATTTATTAACCATGTCTGTTTCCACTCATCTCTTTAGCATTTTGCTTTCAACTTTTTTGTTGCAATTGAACTAAAAAAAAATGTGTTCAAAAACATAAAGATGAATATATATATATATACTAGCCATGTCATATTAATTAAAAACACTGATTATCTTACAAATATAACTATTAATTAAATTCAATTAAATAATTATTTATCATAATAAAGATATTAAAAGTCATGTTTAATTAATGATAGAAATTAATGAAACACATCTGAAACTGTTTTTGTGACAAAATAAGTGAAAAAGTGGCACAAATGGAAAAGACCAGAGTAGATTCAGGAAGACAGAAAAAAAAGATTAAAAAACGATGAGGTAACAACTGCAAAAACCAGGAAGCAGGTTTGAAGGATGGAGACAGATTGGTGCGGTGAAGTGGTTGAAGGAGGTTTATGAAGTCTTCAGGAGGTGACAGGAAGAGATTTTCCTCCCACTGATCCACTGTCAGAGGTCAGAGTCAAGGCACATTCTGTCAGTCAGACACCAACATGCTGCTAAATACACATTTATCACAGTGGAAGGTGGAGGAAACACTTATTTCAGTGTTAGAAGCAGAAGATGACTGACAGACCTTTAAGATGCTGTAAGTGTTACCTTCTGACAGCCGTCACTGGCGATAGTTTGGTCAGTAATGTGGGACACCCAGTCTGTCTGATCTGCAGTAAACAGAAAAAACATTTCTGGAATCCTCTCTCCTGATTGGACGACAGTGTGAGTGGGACACCACAAAATGTCTTCTCTGTGTACGGCAGAGCAAAGGACCCATGTAACTGACAAAACACTCTGTATGGGTGATGTCTATCTGAGTGTAGAGTTATTTAACACTTTTATAAAAATTGTTTGGGGGAAAAAATGTAAATACCGCTTACAGCACCTTTAAGTGCAGAAGTGTCCAGATGTTCTGATCAGCCCAAAGGCAACAATGAAGCAAAATCCAAGTTTATTTTCATATTTTGTAATTGGCAGGCTAACAGACATATTTTAAAAAAGTACATATATGCTGAATTATATAACAAGTTGTTTGACCTTAAAGCTGCATTAATGGTCTTTTAGACCACAAGGGGGCAGCAGAACCAGCTGAAAATGAAGCACTACTACATTTTGTTTAAGTTGGTGAGCTCAGTATGTAATCAACAGAACTATATACAGTATCTGTACAGACAAAAGGGCAACATTAATGTTAATCTGGATTTGTGATTGTGTGAAAAGTCCTCTCAGCTGTTAGACGTCACGTTTTCTTCACTAGCTCCTCACTAACTTTGTGTGTCTGCAGTCTGGTGTTGTGCAGGCAACGTTCAGTCAGTTCATCACAGCTTGTTTCCTTTAAAACGGCTGCTGGCTGCTGCTCCAAATCTGGTTGATGTGATTGTTGCCGCTCAGAAAACCAAAACAAAAAGTTTCAGCAAGCTGAAACGCTCTGAAAAATTCTCTTATTTGTCATCACACGCTATGAATCCAGCTTTAGATGGAAACTTCCAGTAGTTTCTGATCTGATCATGACTGAAAATAAACAGCATCTGAAAACAAATAATTTACTGAGTTCTGGAAAGACTGCAGAGAAAACAGCAAACTGACAAAGACGGAGATGTGGTGAGGGTTACAGAATGAAATCCTCTGCCTAACAGGACTTTAAATTTTGTCAATTTAGATTTTTCTATTCTCTAGGTTTTATTTTTGTACTAGGCAGTTACTTCCATGCATCGTCAGTAGTATCAACAAGTCTCCAAATCAGAAGTTTAAATAAAAAATAAAAATAAAAACAGGTTGCTGCTCCACAGTTAGTCTGCCAGTAGCTTAACAGTCTCCATTAATTACTTTCAGCCAGCAGCTCAGTTCAGAGCTCCTTCAGGTTCCCACCAGCTGGACGGTAAACACTCATGCACGCGCGCGCACACACACACACACACACAAACATCATCCTCAGAGGAATTTCAGCCTGTCATCCTGACCTGCCAGAACTCACTCTGTGGACCAACTCCAGCTCTCTGACTGATGACTGTGATTATCTGTTCAGCTTCCTGTGTGTGTGTGTGTGTGTGTGTGTGTGTGTGTGTGTGTGTTTTCTACATACAAGCATTGGCTGATTTCCAGGAGCCCACACTGTCCATCTGTCGAACTATACTGTCCTCACACACTCCTATCTATATACTATGTGTGTGTATGTGTGTGTATGGGCTGTAATCCCCACCTGCTGAGCACCAAATGTCAGGTCTAGAAATCCACTGTTATAAAATTTGTCCAATCCAGTCTATAGGGAAGAACTGATTGGACCGCTGAAAATATCAATTTCTTGGTAAAAGACCAGTTTTAAAGGATGATTTACATTTTTCAAGTCTCTTTTTACACAATTCTCACATATCTACTATAATAAAATCATTTTAATTGCTTTTATTGTTCTCTCTGTACAAATAATAAAGTTGAGGCACCTTTAATCTTTTTCTTACTACCCTCAACAGATCATTGTAAGTTTGAAATGCAAAGAGGGAATTTTGGAGAGAAGGAATTAAATTTCCAGCACAACATTTAATCCTCCAGCTGATTGTTTCTGCAGGTTGGTAGGGAGGCAGAAAACAGCATCAAACTGTTGCCATCTAACTGCAATTTAGATGTTGGCAAATAAACCGAGTGATACTGTTATCAGTTTCACCTAAAAGGATTTTCTGTTGGCCTTTGCTGAGCGAGGCACAGCTGGAATACCAAGAAAAAGATTGCTTCTTCAGTTTTAATAAAAACAGGATTCAGGTCAGTGATGCTTCATGTAACAGAAATATGAAAGACAAAATTTAAATGGAATAACCGAAAGAAAGTCCAGATATTTCCACCAATAAGAGGTTTAAGGCTTGCTGATGTAGTTCAGTGAGTGTTGGCAGAGGATGAATTCCAAAATACAGAATAGATGAGGGGAAAAATTATTTAAAGAGCCTGAAATCAGCTCCTTTTTAAAAACTGATGGTCAGTTAGCTTGTTTAAAAATAAATCAGCTTGCTCAACAAATCCCAACAAACAAGGATGACATATTTTTCCTGAAAGACAACAAACAAAGTGAAGGAAAAGCCGACTTTGTTTGGAAATAATGTGCCAGTAAACAGAAAGTTCACGCAGCTCTCTGAACAAGGGTTGTTCTGTTACAGCACAACACTGCTGCCACCTACTGGCATGGACAAAAACTACAACCTCTACAACAAAACCTTGAGACTTCATACACATATTAGAGTTTTATTGTTTATATTAAATCAAAAAGATAAGCACTATAACATACGTTACAAACCAAGAACATTTTATATCCTGGAGAAAAACAAACTCCAAAGACATTACAAAAAAAAGTAGTAACACTAGTGGACAAAAAAAAAACATTCTTTAAATAACAGAACTGTACATTTTTTAATATGCAACTAAAAAAAGTAAGACAGCAAAAAAAAAACACAAAAAAACAAATGAAACCTTGACAGAAAGAAAACAACAACAAGCAGTTAGTACCAAACAAAGCTAAAGCTGAAGGGAAGTGATTAAAAGCTGATACAAGTTACTGCTGGAATATGACAAGTCAAAATACGACAGAGTAAGGCAGCAGAAGGCGGGTGTTCAAACAGCAGCAAACAGGCAGGGACAGAGGGAGGAACAGACAAGAAAATAAACATTATAAACAAAGAAAAACTCAGCTGCAGAGTGGCTCCATCACTCACCCACCGACTAACAGCGTCAACAAAGGGCAGGTAAAAAGGTATAATAGCTGTATTTGAATATAAACTCTTTATAAAAACAACCTCATGATAAACCCAACAGCCCTCTTCATTTTGTATTTGACAAATAATCACACTGAATCTCTTTCATACACTAAGAATAAACCCACAGTCCTCACAGTGCAGTTGTGACATCATCTGACTGGAAAGTAAAAAACAAAAATAAACACAAACAGTGCGATGCACCGTCCTGCTGCCATCCAACAAGTTGAATGAGTTCCTTTACATCGTTCAACACAAATGCTCTTGTTCTCTGACTAGAATGTCGCTCCTGCAGGATTTGCATCTCATTGACTGAGTCAACCTACACTGTGGACACTGGACACATGTAATATTGTGATATATATTTATTTTTTTGCACATTTGACCCCCAACATTGTGAACATAACAATATAAACCTGTAAGCCATGATACACTGCATAATGTACAAATTGCTCCTGTTCAACAGGTTCCACTTAACTGAGAAAAGTTGCATATCTCAATAAGTAAATTAAGATATTTGCTCAAAATTCTTTTCAGAAGCATAAAACTTGCTCTTTGATTTTATTAAAAACAGACACTAGGGGGCACTCCATGCCCTAAATGGTGAACTATTACATAACTGTACTGTAAATATGAGCTCTTTACAAAAACATATTACTAGGCCCAAACTCTCCAAGCCCAGAAAATTATATTTCATTAATTTTCTATCATCATATGAAAATCAAACACCTGTTGCTGGTGTTTTTAAAATATGTTTATGTGCAGCGACTATAATTACATATGCATTTAGTCACAAAATGTCATATTTCTCAATAATGGCTTCATTTATCTTCTTTGGGTTATCAGATAAAAAACAAAACAAAAACATAATCAGGTGTAAAAATATCATTCTACACACTGTGAACCAATTAGTGCAAAAAATGACTAAGTGCAATGTTACATGATGTCCGATGTCCACATGTTCAAAACCTGCTCTCTGAATGAGTCACCTTGACTGCTCAGCCACAGAGGTGGGGGGGTCACTGTACTGCCGTAACACGACGACACAAAGCTGGATGCAAAAACATATTCAGGACAAAATAGGTCCACAGTAACACAGCGCATGCCCTTATTCACAACATTTAAAGTACAGTACAAGCGCCATTACAAGTCAGTACAAAATGTAAAATAAAACATAAGCAATGAACATACATAGAAGTATTTTCAAAAACAACTCAAATATTTCAAAGTTCCTTTTTCAAATGGATTTTTTTTTACGCTGTCCCAGTGCTAACAGAGATCTGTAAGAGGAAATCACAGCTAACCCACCTGTGACCGAGGAGAGGGGGAATATCTGAACTCTACATCCAGATTACAGGGAAAATTATAGCATTTATTCAATATGTCTTTGCATTTAAATCTTCGTTAGAAATCTGGAAATCTATACTCTTCAGTAAAATTTACTTATTAAAATCTTATCTTTGTAAACAGTTTGCCCTTTTTGTTTCTAGTTTGAAAATACACTCTGATTGGACAGAAGTTGAGGCTTTTATATATGAATATATATATATACTGTGTATTTATATTTGTATATCTGTGGCAAACATCTCAAAAATAATCTGAAGTCATGTGTAAAGAAATACCATTTAAACAAAAGCTCTAATCTCTCCAGTCTTCATTTCTACCATGATCGCTCAAGAGCCTGAAGTAGCCGCAGCACAGCTGGTTTATACTTTCCCTTCCAGATGTTTTACTGCTGGCACAGGTTACTGATCCTGCTGTGAATGGTAATTGCACAACAGCTCTGGGCTCCCATTCTTTCATTTACTGGAGCTGTAAGAAAAGTAAATTGAGTGCTGGCATTTCTGCTGCTCTTCAGCATGGTGATGCGGTTGCTATGGTGTGTAACCATGGGGATGCGGTTGCCATGGCTTCAGGGGGGCTGTGAGCTGGTGATGAGAGAAAGAAGCGGGTGGACTTCAGCTCCTCGCCGGGTCTTCTCACATGTTCGTCTGAGTCTTTTTGGTTGGAGGGGGGAGAAGGTTTTTTCAGAGCAGCTCCGCATCGATCCACCTCATCTTAAAGTCATGTCTGAGAAATACAAGCTGGAGCATGTGTGAGGGTAACTTTGCATGAAGCGGGTGTAAACAGTGTTTGTTCACAAGTCTCCTCCTAAAAAAAAAGTGTGCATGACTGTGCACATGTTCATGTCTTTCACATTTAATGAATCTTAGTGGCAGTGGATGCATGCACAGTGGCCCTATGGAGATCGTTTGCATGCATATCCAGATTTGTACACTCTATACACCGCAAATCCACGTGTGTGTGTTTTTCTTTACTGACACCACTGACGCTCCTTATGCTCAGAGTCTGTCGCTACGGAACGAATCCTCCACAGAAGGGTCTGGCAGCACCATGTCGGGATCGCTGAGCATGCTCAGACCGTCCAGGCTGAGGGGCTCAATGCGCAGCTCATCCTCCAACGGGAAGCCTCCCTCTGAGTCAAAACATTCAGGCACCGTGGAGAGTGCGCTGCTGATGTCCTTTGAAAGACTGGGGTTGGAGTCATCTGAGGGAGAGAAACAGATGACGGTGGGTGAGTGTTTCCTCCTGTCCAGAAAACACTTCCTGGTGATATAGCTAACAGTCTCACTGCCCTCATCATTCATGCTGACAGCTTTTTTTTTAAATAAATCTGACACTGCTGACAGAAAAAGATCCACTTAACAGCACTGCAGGCAAACAGAGTGCAGCCCAACACGAGTCAACGACTTCAGTAGGTTTGTCACCTACTGGACTTGATTCCTGAAAAACAATCTGTTGAAGCTCAGACAAACAGCTACAATCCAGTGAGACCCCTTTATTTCATGTCACGCCTCTTTTTCCTCCTCTCTCTTCATCCATCACAATCAAGAGAGGGGGGAAAAAAAAGGTCAGAACAAAAAGTGATGCACTCACAGAGCATTATTACAATCTCTGAAGCTTTATGGCAAGCAGCTGTATTTTCGTCTACCTGCCCAGCATCAAACCAAAACTGAAGGCAATAATCTGGGAAGTGCGTGACTGTCAGCATACTAAGAAAGTTCTCTGCCCCCTAATGCTAAAAATCTACTAATGCAGCTTTCAAGAGGCTGTAAGTGTTGGTTAAATTCCCCCCACTCCAAATTTTAAGTGTTAAATAACTATACATTCAGACAGGCATCACTTATAAAGAGCACTTTGTCAGAAACATGGGTGCTCCACTCTGCAGTATACAGAAAAGACATTTTCTGGTATCCCGCTCCCACTCTCGTCCAATCAGGAGAGAGTTTCCAGAAATGTATTTTCTGTTTACTGCCGAAAAGGAGACACTGGTAGACCCACATACTGACCAAACTCTGTATTAGTGTTGGCTGTCGGAATGAAGAGCTATTTAACACTGATTTTACGAAAGTGTAGATCATTACAGCAACTTGGCAAACAAATATTCCGAGTCATTAGGAGATGTATATATTATCTGAAGCTTTTCTAAACAGTTATTCTTCAAACCTCTGACAGTTTCCTTGTTGGTTGTTGGGTCTTACATCTATGTTTGTTTTTGCTGATTAAAAAAAAAAAAAAACACACACATCCCGAAGCCCAGAGAGCACCTATGGTGGCCTGTGATGGACAACAAATCAACAAACCAGTCAGTAGAACTTACCTGTGAGTATGATGTTGGGGAGTCCCCCGCTGCAGTTGGAGTACAGCATGTTGGACCTCATGGGCATCTGATCCTGCAGGTTGCCATGGCTGCCGCCCAGACCTGAGAGAGCAGCCTGGGAGTAGTAGAGCAACGAGGAGGAGGGGGAGGAGGAGGAAGGGTCATAGCAAGAACCCCCTGCTGTGGTGCTCATCGCGTTTTCAAACAGATTGAACTGGTCCAACTAGTCATCAGGACAAACAGACAAAAATGAAAACTATCAGAGAGGAGTTTTCATCACATTCAAATTTTATTTTCTATTAAAGCATCTAAACTGCAATTATTAACAAAATTAATGACAACAACACATTCTTTTCGGCTGGTCTGACAAAAACTGGATTACTAATTTTTGTGTGAACGACATTTTTATGAAAATCAGTTCATAGAATTAAAATACATCCTGCTGACAAACTGAAAAAAAAACATCATTTAATTTTTAGTGGAGTGATGATTTGGTGCCACAGAGTCATTTACTTTTACTCAAACTTGTGACTTGATATTTAGCGCTTTACACTGACAGACAGACCATTTCTTTGGGACTACACACGGTTGTGCGTAGGAATACAGATGTTGTGCGGTTCAGTAAATATCCCAAAGAAAATGGCTGTCTGACGGCAACGTAAAGCGGTAAAAATTCTACAAATGTAACAGACACGTAGAGGAGACTGTAGCAGTGCGCACATCCAAACACAGTTAAACACCCCAAGTACCGGGGAGAGCTAAAGTGAATGCAAAGCAAAAAATGGAGTCGGCACACTAAATCTGGATATCTAGTGTGTGGCCTCAATTTTATGCTCAGCGTGCACGTACATGTTTACTTTAGGTGGGTGGTCTTGTTGGTGGCTAAAAGAGGTGCTGCTGTTGGTACCGTTTACAGCAGAACTATGTTCTGTTTCTTGTCGCTGACAGTTATCTACTGTGGGTCAGACAGTGATGAGGTATAAGAGCCTCATCCAACCCCGCGTCGAAAGACACAAACTATCCCTTCAAGAGGAGAATAAGAAATAAAAGTTCAAATTGGGGAACTGTTATTAATGAAGTCACAGTTTCAACCAATGACAAAGAAGTGTGTGAGACTTGGCTATCACTGTCACATCCTGCACTGCACACGTTAAGCACGACAAGATTGCCTCTGCAGGTGACTGTCATTTGCCTGAATTGATGCCTCTGTGAATTCGCCCTAACATTGCAAAACTTTCTAGTGATGTCTTGGTTTAACATGTAACATTATAGTTAGTTTAACTTGTTTGTGTAAAAGATTTAAATCTGCGGGACAAGAAGATTCTGCTTTGAGTCTCAATCGCTGTCAGGATTTCATCTACAGAGTATTTTTTCTTTGTTGCAATACTTTTCACGACCAAACTTTACTGGTTAAAATGTCTATTTGGAGATTAGTTGTGACTACATAAAAAGATCCATGCTACTTTACACAAAACATACGTATTCTGTTGTCTGTTTGCGTGTCAGCCTCTACCTGATACGGGAGGGTCTTGCTTTGGCGATTGGAGAACTGTGGCTCCATGAAGAGGTCGTTGTAGAGCGTCGCCATGTTGTTGTGCTGTCAGAGAAGAACAGGGTCCAAAAACATTGTCGTCAAATTTGTGAAGAAAGCAAAGGTTCTGCAAGTTTTCTATTTTCTAATAAACAACGAATAGACAAATATGTGTTTGCTCAACTCATGTTGACTTAATAAAATTTCATTTCCGTGTTGAATCTTATCTCCTACACTATGTTCTGCCTCGCAGGGAGACAGAAAAAGATGTGACCATCGACAATCTACATGCACACAACACAAACACTGTTGTAGTGTTGGTGTGTGTGTGCACACTGTGGCCACAAACACATACACACACAGACACACACACACCCAGACAAAGACGCCTTTCATGACACTAACTTGGCTTGTGTTGAAGTCTAATGGGATGTTCTGAAGGGGGGAAACAGGCTGCTGTTGCTGCTGTTGTGGCTGCTGCTGTTGGCGTTGACGGCTCTGGTCCACTGCATGCTGGGATTGTTGGTAGAGTGGATAGGGTGGGGGCGGCTCCCTTGGCATGTTGCTGGTGTCCAAAGCAACTCCCTGAATAGGACAAAGGAAGCCAGCAGGAGTCAGTAAAGACTGAGTTCAATAAAGAAATCTAAGCAAAACAAAGAAAATGTAACATGGTGGGAGGTTTATGCTGTTATGTCTTTGCATTATAAGTCAAACTCTCATTATTAGAGGAATCTGCAACTTTTGGTAATGTGTGTATACCTGTGTGATGGGGGACAGCGAGGGCGACATGGTGGGAGACAGCGGTTTGGACAGACTCCTGCGCTGCTCGCTGCCTGGAGACAGGGTGAGGGGGCTGATGGGAGCAGGCCGTCGCCGCGGGGAGTTGTTGGACATACGCAGGGATGAGTTGATCGAGGGATTGCTGAGCGACGACTGCAGCTGGCAGTTGTTGAGGGATGCCTGGATTGAGGGATTGCTCAGAGAGGAGGAGAGACCTGCAGGAACAGAAAAGACAACAAGGCATGAGCAGATTCAAAAAGCATGGGAGAGAAAAGGTTCATTAGAATGAATAAACAAGGCAGCTGTTAATCCAGAGCAGATATAGGTCCTTAGAAACCAGTGAGAACATGTGGAAGTTATGATGTAATATGCACTTAATTTTCCAGCATGCTCTCCAGTCCCTGTCCCAAAACACTAGACTTTATTATGTGACTGAGAGGGGGGGAGAGAGATGGAGGGCAGAGACGGAGAGAAAAGAAAAGAGCTGATTGTAGTGAGCCGAAACAGGGCCAAAGTTCCTCTGTTACTTTGGTGCTCGGCCAAGCAGATCTGTCTTCGACATGAGAGCCCAACCAAGCACACTCTCACACAACACAGAGAGGAAAGACTGAGTGGGAGCAGCGGTGGGTGTGATCAGATCAGGCAGCAGAGTTCGCAGTCGGGAAGCTGGAGACAGAGAGATCATTGAATGAGTTATCCTTAATGCAAGGTCGCCTGGCAGAGGAAGAAACCTGGAACCTGATCAAAACACTGGAGCTTCCCAAAGTCTAAAGCTGGAACAGACCTTAGCATTATTAAACCTACAAAGACTATAGTCCCAGCAGATGATGACTCACGTCCACTCACATAAACAATCTCTTTAGTCCTGGCATTTAGAAGAGGTAAGTATGGACAATATTACCTTAACAGATCTATAAACTTTTAGACTTTTTTAGTCATTTTTTCTCTCCCCAAAAGATATGAACAGCCAATAATACCTGTAAAAATTTAACATGTTAAATACAGTCTTAATTAAAAGAACAGCAACTACACTGGAAGACACTCAATCAGAATTCTTTAACATCATAAAATGTTTGATTTGTCTCTAGACTGTTAGCACAAACTGACATTGATTCAACAGATTCAGTCCAATTGGTCTGATCAGGTCACTTATTAGGAATAAAAAGCAAGACGGAGAACCTGGAGGCAAGGACCGCTCCGACAAGGCTGTGTGGTTTTCAAACCGGGACAGTAAATGGCTGACGAGATAAGACAGTCAAATGATATTTCTGATTTAGAAATGACGCCTGTGTTTTCTTTCTTTCCTTTTCTATGTATGTATCCTATGTGAATAAACCTCCAATACTCATTAAAATCAAACAACTTTTATGCAAACATACAGAAACAGACCACACATAAACACAAACATAAAGCTGTGCTCTACCCACCTTGTGAATTGCCAATGCCGAGGTGCATCATGGCGGCCGGAAGGTTTCCAGTGCTGCTGCCCCCGCTGAGGTTGGGGTACCCTCCATTGTCCTCGGGGTCGAGCGGGGTGGAGAGCGGAGAGGGGAAGTGAAGGTTGCTGAGGTCGGGCAGGGAGCCGCCGGTGTTTAATAAGCCCTGGTAGTGGGACAGACCAGGGTTCTGCTCCGGAGATGGAAATATACTGCAGCAAAGGAACGTGAAGATTTGACTCATCAGGAACAAAACTGGTGCCCAGAGTGCATCTAAACTAATGTAAATATTTAATATAATTAAAGCTTGGGTCATTAAATGAGCTGCTATTGCCACTTAAAATTGACAAGACGTTTCTTTGACTGCCATTTAGTTGTTCAAGTCTCTTTCTTTTTCCACCCACTCTCCATTTCCTCCATTATTTCTCTAATTTCCATTTGTGCTCATATGCTGCATCCACAACAGCAACAATGACTCACTGTTGTCTGTCCCCACACAATACACACAAACTGGCACGACACTAAACAATGAACAAATGCTTGCCTCCACAAACATACAAACAGTTTGGCTCTCCTCTCTTTGCCGGTTGTGAAGGCCAAAATATTCTCTCTCTCGCTTATTCCCTGTTCTTTAATTATTTAAACATTACACAAGAGGCGATCTTTCAAACTCTTCAGTTTTTTCAGAAGATTTTACTGTTTCCTCTATGACAACATGAACTCTACATCTTGGTCTGATCTGTACCGTCTACTGGCAGCATTGCAAGGAAAAACTGCTCCTCTAAAATTCATTGTCAGTAAAAATGGAGACATCGGTTTGCCTTTAAATCATGACATGACACCGGAGGTCATTTGCAGCGGAAGACAATAGTCTTGGTGAACTGTTGTGAAACAATGCCGATGGAATAACACTGTTCCTCTTATTTCAAAGGGTTAGACGTGTAAAGAGGAACACAGACGTCCTGTTTGCTGAGGCGGAAGAGTGTGGCTTTTCATTTCTAGGATTCCATTGTTTGTGGTGACCAGCTACAGCAGCTCCTTCTACTTACTTAGCCTAATAATAATGCTGAAAAATGTGATTCTCATTATTGATGGTCTGAGAAAAATGGAATAAAAGGTTTATTTACAAACAAGCAAAAAGTGTTAATTTGACCCTGCGCTTCTGCCTTCAGACTTACTTGATTCCAGGCACTTCACATGATTTAGGCCTCGATGCCAAAGACTGCACCTGAAACAGAAGCACAAAACATATTATTACTTATCTAAACTGGGCGACAGCAACCAAATCCACAGCCCAAAATGACTAACTGAGTGAATAGCAGCACAACCCAAAAGTTGGGATGCTATCAAAAACAGAAATAAAAGCATGTTATAATTTGCTAACTCAAATAAGAACAGTACAAAGCAAATATATTTTTATGTCATAAATGTGGTTGATTATATATATATATATATATATATACACACACA
>JAQLOL010000001.1:32472072-32484032 GCA_029783665.1 Naso thynnoides
ATATATAATCAATTATACATATATACATATACATTATACATATATATATATGTATAATCAATATATATATATATATATATAATTATTCTGAATTGATGGAGCTACACAAAAAAACGGGAGTAATGAAAGGCTGTGAAAGTTAACTTAACAACAGAGTGCCTTGAATCCTCTTTATGATGTTTTTATTCTGCTATTTGCCTTTAAGAGCACCTGTTTGTTTTTTAAGACCACCATGGGGATTATTGATCATGCGCAGAATGCTTCGGCCAGACATAGTCTGATTGAGACGTACACACGCCAGAGTAAGTCGACCCCCAACTGCATTTTCTAAGTATGCTAGTCTTATTTTTAGAAATATAACTTAGTATAACTTTAGTCGCACTAAGGTACTTACATATATTTTAAAAGTCCAGTTTTAGTAGGACAAACACAAATGATTGACTTTTTCTGACATCATGTAAACATACTGAGTAATATAAGAAGTGAGCAGCAGTCTCACCTTCTTGGCCTCCCACAGCTGCTTGGGAAGTGGCTTACTGACGCCTATTAGACTTTCCTCGTTAGGCAGGGAGGGGAAGGAGAAGACTGCAGAGAAGAAAGTACACTCAAATGAAACCTGATCTACAGACAAGCTAATGCAAATGATCTTTTAATCACCCAAAAAAGTGCAACTCACCATTTCCAGAGCCATCCACATCTGCCTCATTTACACTTGCTGTACACCAGCCTCCGCGAGAAACAGACAAATAAAAGAGGAGAGGGGGGTGGAGAAATAAAGAAAGACATGAAAACAAGAGAGGGGGAACATCAGAAGATATCCAGCATTAACCAGCTGTTTGAATTATTCCAGCAAGTCTAACACAGAATCTGTCCCTCTGAAAGTAACAGACCCTTTAGGATTCAAAATGCAATTACTGCTCAGATTCATAAACACAACAGCTGGGCATCTGGCATCATGTTATTAGTCACACAGATGAGAAGGGGGAGGAAGAGGTTGGGTGGGGGGCTCACAGGCTGAAGAGGAATAAGGAGAAAAGCCATTGTTTGTTCGTGCCAGAAAGACGGTCTCTCTCTCTTCCTTCCTAATGACGACGTGAAGTCAGATACATTCAGTCCGTCTTTGTCTTTTCCTTCTTTTAACTTTTGTCTTTTTTGTGTCTGTGGGTCTTGTGTTGAGCAACAACGCTTCTAGCACACTCTGTTACAGATTAGGAAAATATTTTTCGTTTCTTTTGATGTCTCATTCAAGTCTCCTCATTGCTCTGACTGAAATTGCATCTCAGAGCCCCTCTCATGTTGAGAGGCAGTTTTTCGGCTACTGGGACGGACGGGACAATGAGGTGATACAACAGCCTGGCATCATTACATTTCCCCTCCAGAGGTGTCTCATCACCATCATTCTCAGAGGCGTAACTGCAACAAAAACAGGACAACTGGGACGGAAAATGGCTGGCTTGTGTCCCTGACTGGATCACTCGCTCTGAGCAGCGCACCAACATGAGAGTTCTAAATGCTATAAACTTGGAAAAACACAAAACATTACTGCATACTTATTATAAATACACCTATTTATTGCTACACCACTGCAGTAATTAGAGGCGTTTTGCTGCAGAGATAATAACATTTTTTATGGCTGATGCTGCTCCTTTTCCTTTGACAACAATTAACAGAAAGAGATCAAACCAAAAGGACTGGAGCTCTAAGTGCTTCCATCTCAGCACTGTGACTCATAGCTGTAATTCCTAGTAAGATGCTTCTTTAATCATTCAGGACTTAACACCACTCAAAACCCGCTGAAACCTTTAGAGGCGTCAGTGAGGCCCTGGGGCTTCACAGCTCTCTGCTCTGCTGTGATGGCAGCAGGGAGGCGATGAGGCTGCGCTGCTTCATCCCCAACAGTTTGATGTCAGAGTCTTTCATAGAGGGAAGGAAACAAAGCCTGTACAACTATGTTTAGTATGTGATGGTGGACTATATACATAACAGACTACACAAAAAGATGATCCTGTACTTCATACTACTACTTACTATACTACATATATAACGCTACGCAGGCAGCTCAGTTTACCTTCGGGCAAATATTATGATCTTCCTACATATATTGTTTAACTACATATAATGACTTGATTTTGGGTGTGCTAAGAGCAGCACTGAATTTAACTCTTTATTATAGTGTTGTCACTCAGAGTGCTCAAGCTTGTCTGTGGGAAATAAATGTCCTTTAGATTCGAACCTTTGCTAAACCAGTTCACACAATGCCGATTAAGTCGCCTACTGTCTCTCTCGGAATTTTTCAATACATCTGAGTTTTTAAAACTGCAGTCTGTGGCGACTTTCACTGGTGTGCTGGTAGTGATGCGTTTTGTTTCAGACAACAATGATTTGTTTGCCAGAGCTGAAGCGGGAAGCAACCTCAGGGACAGAGCCGGGTGAGATTAATTAGAAGTACTGCAGAGGCTTTGGGGCCTTAAGTATGTTGATAGTGTTTGTGTTATTGTTCTCAATGCCAGAGGAGGGAGACAAAAGTACATCACTGCATATTAGCTGATAGCTGATTGATTATTCAAGTAAATTTTTAAGCAAAAAGCTCATGCTTTAATCTTAAATTGCTCAAATATTTTCTCAGTCTTCTCTGTTCATGAAGAGAAGATCTCTGGGTTTTGGACTCAACACAACAAGACATTTAAAGACGCTCTGCATTTTTTTTTGGTGGGGGGGGGGATATTAATAGACATCTCATTTAACCAAAGAAAATAATGTGTAGATTACTTGATATGAAATAATCAGTAGTTTGAACTGGGTATAGCAAAAAGAAAGCGATCAAATGAAACACCTGCTATTAGTCACCGTTGTACTGCGAATAAGGTGAACCGACAGACTGAAATTAAGACATGGAATGATTCTACAAATATTCTGTTTAAATTAGTGCACAAACGAAGTGAGTAGTAATACACTGCAGGAGCTCTTCTCTCCTTTCGCTTCAAAATTCACCTACACTGAGATCAAACAAAATGTAATAAACTCTGTCAAAAACACACTGGATGCTCAGATGGAAAAAGCTCTGTAGAGACAAAACAAAATAGATGAAGTGAGGAAGATGACTTCTTGGACTTTGAGTTAGATGTTTGTCTTTGAATAATTATAATTTAACTACAAAAAGGTATAAAAAGAACATTTTAAACCAACAATGGCCTGATGGGGAATTGTGTAACTGGGCCCAGAGGTTGAAAAGCAGCTTGCTGTATGAACTGTGTTCTCTGTTAATAAATGACCCGAGGAGAAGAAACACAAACATCATAAACTAGCATGGTTGCTACATGGGCCTAGTCCAGGAGCAGGCTGCATACTGAATGTGACAGAGAGGATCCAGTTTAAAAACACATTGCAGCTCTGCACTGCAGAGAGTTCTGCTCACACACGGCTGCAGCTCTCCTACGAAGTAATGCACTGCACGCGTGTCAGAGGTGACGTCTCCATACACAAGTAGATCCTAATTAGTCTTTCTTGTTGGTGGTGCGCATGTCACACTGTGAATATATCCTGCCTGCTTTTCATCTGTTAATAGATCCTGTCAGATCTGCTCCTCAGGTTTGTCTCTCATCTTGTCAACCACATCTGCAACACCAAAGTAGCTCTGGTTTATGAGGTGTGACCAAAAAGTTCCTGTCACAAACGAATGGAGAGCTGCACAGTTATGTGCATGTAGCCGGTGCAGGCAGTAACGTTTGAGAGTCTGTACTCCAGGTAACATCCTGTAATCTTCAGAATTACAAGTGTTTTTGTGACCACTGATCACTCTGACTTCCAAGCAAAAGCAGCACCATGTTTCGGACTGCAATTATCCCCATCAAAAGGTCAATGATGAACCAAAGTTATAATGTTAAGGATCGTCATGTGATGAGAGTTTTGTTTTGGCTAATACACAGAGACCAAACCGCAGTCTTGCAGTGGAAGATCCCAGACTCTCCAAGACTGAAGAAAGTATGTCAGGTCAGAAGTGCAGCAAAAGAGCATGTTAGTGATTTTCTTTGTCAAGTACTACTGTAATGTTCTGAGGTGTCTAAAGGAGAACATTTGGCCCCAACTAACTCTGGCGAGATGGAAACCGTATCTTCCACTCGTACTGCATTGAAAATGTGCACGTCCCCTTGCTTGATTTGGCTCCATGAGACCTTTTTCTGGTCTGTAAAAATCAAATTGAACCTGAAAGGTCACCATTTTGACACTGTGGAGACGATCCAGAGAAAACTGCAGATGGTGCTTGATGCGCTTACATAACAAGACTTTCAGGGAGCGTCCCAAGCGACGCAGGAGTGCTGGGAGTGGGGAATGGGACTACTCTAAATACAGTGCAGGCAAGATTTTAATCAAGCGCATTTTGGGCTTTTTACGGACACATTTTTGGAACTTTTCAATGCCCTCTTTTAGTTGAGCTTTATCGAAACCCTAGCAAAAATTCCATACATTATTTTATGCGTGGAGGTTTCTTTTCAATGAGCAAAAATCTAAAATAAAGAGAGAATGCAAATTTACAACATTCATGTTTATAATCTAAATGCATTTAGCATTTAGCAATGATAAATGTTGCATCGTTTAGCATTGCATTTAGCATTTAATCAGGATGTCTAGTTTTCAGTTAATAACTGATCCAGTGCAGCTGAATCAGTATAGCAGCAGATTTTAAAAATCACAGACAAAGAAAATAAAAACTGATTTAGTATGGTAAGCTTTTACAGCACATATTCAAATGTAGTCTTTATAGCTATTATGTCTAGTTGAAAGTTTTGCTTGTAGAAAAAGACAGCACAGTAGCCAGCACACAGTTATAACAAGCTTGAAGATGCCTTCCAGACATGTTTTTAGATATCTGAAACTACTCCACTTTGATCTGGTTTCAACAAAAAAGTTCCAATGAAAATTCTGAAAATATTGTTCATTCAGAGGTTTAACTTTCGGACAAAGAATGTCTTTTACTTCTCTGTGAATGCGTGTAGGAGATTTCAACATCACATTTATGAAAGTTGTACAATAAACCATGAGTGGATTGCACAGATCAAGCTCCCACATGCAGGTCTTAAATCTTTAGTGTTCAGCTCTGCACATACATCATCCAACACAATGAAGCTTAAACATCCAAAAAGCAAAACATGTTTCTGAGCGGTGGCGGATTTTAACTTTTTAAACTCTTTCTAGATGGACGCCTGACAGTTTCAGAAAAGTAGACTGTTAATATGAGGTAGAGCCCTGCATTGAGACTGTGGTCCCTTGGGTCCCTTGGGTCCCTTGGGTCCCAACCCAAATCTCTTGGGAGCGGGCGGTGTTAATGTTGCTGTGGACGGGGGCAGGCTGTCTAAAAATTAAGAGTGGGTCTCGGGATTACTAGCAGGACGGTGTACAAAATCCAAGCTAGAGTTTACAAAACAAAAGTAATACAAGGAAATCTGATATTTGGAATAACTTCGAAATTGTTGAGAAGAGAAGGAGCTGGAGTTTGTGAGTTGTCAGAAGTATGGCAAAGTGCTGATGTACAACAGGCACAAGTCTGGCACCTCCATGCTGACACGACACACATACACTCCCCGGTCAGAGTAAGCTGATGTTCAGAGACAAAGCCGCATCAACTAGGGATGAGGTAATGTAGCCAATTTTTTTCTAACAGTTTAAATAGAAAACAATCCATCTGCAGGTGCAGGCAGGGTGTAACACACACTCTGGGAATGGTCAGAAATCCAGCGGGAGCAGGCAGGAGCGGCATTAAGAAATCAGTCCTGCGCCGGGCTCTAATATGAGGGACTTACAGCTACGCTATGTAACTATGACGGCGACCCACTGCTGTGAAAAACGAAACTTAACGATCCATGGTAATATGTCGCACAAAACAGCAATTTTAGTATACCCGGGTCATGTTTAACGTAGAACATGTCCTCTGGTTTTCCCTCTGATGCTCTACGACTGCTTTGTTCGTCTGCAGCCTTTTATTTTAATAGAGCTGTCACCAGCAGCGACCCGCTGCTACACCTGCAGCTTCTGTCTGCAGAAAGCCTACATGTTGCTTTCAGGGAAATTCCATGAATCACAGAGTTGAGGCAGAGCAGTAGTAGAGCATCATCTCTACAAAATCTGACCCAATTTTGCTCAAATGGTTGTTTTATGCAATGTATGAACGTGTATCATTAAGTTTTGTTTTTTTTTAAGCAGTGGGTCTCGGTCAAAGTTACACGGTGTCGCTTTAAGTAACCTGAGAAAGAAAAGTTTTACCAGAATCAGACCATGGGTGGTGGGATAATACTTGGCCTTCTCAAAGAGAAGATACTCTGTGCAAGATGTTTTATATTGTGCACCTGAGCAGCAGAGCATAGCTTCATAGCTTCAAAACTGAACAGACAAAAATGTGGAAAGACAAAATGGGTCACACAATGGGGTTGAGGTACAAGCCTCACAAGCTGGCCAGGAGTCAAGGACACATTAACAGATGACAAGTTTTAAACAGTCAAGCAGACACACACAAAAAGTCCACTCTCTTTGAAGGTGAGCTGTGTTGTGAGTGCGTACGTTACTCTCACCATTACGCTGAGGGGGACCTCGACCCATCTGCTGGTTCATGCCAAAGGGGTCCTGAGGGTTTGGGTTCATAGCACTCGTGTGGAGAGCAGAGTCTGAGTTGGTTCTGTGTAGGAGGGAAGAGGAGGAGGAGGAGGAAGAGGATAAATTATGCAAAGTGTTCTAGCACCTTGGATAGAGGCAGAGGATTTTTCAGGTCCATGAGGTCAGTGAGTCATTCTGCTTCCTGCTCTGCCTCCACACTGGCTGCATTCACTGGAAAGCTCACACTGACCTTCCTCATAAACATCCTCACAGCACTGGACGAAATGTTTATTCGTCTGTGATGAAAACACAGTTTGACTCACTCACTGATGAAATAAAAATCACATTAAACATGCTATTGTTTGTTATCTCTCATTATTTTGAACTGACAACATGATAATATTTGTAAGACCAAACAAGACATGAAAATCAATTCTTTATGCAGTTTATTCAGGTTAAGAAATCCACTCCAGCTGTGACTTCTTTCTAGAGCTGCACATTGAAGCTTAAGGGCTTCTTTCATGACTACTTTTCTTCTCGCGCCTTGTAGCAAGCTGTAGTAATCACACTTTAGGTTCCATCAGAATTTGATGCATTTATGCTGTGAGGTGTGTAATTAGCTAGTTTCTTGTAAAGCTTTTAAGAATTTAATGTATTTTTTGTAAATTGTTTGTCTGGGTAAAGGGAACCCAGGGGAACAAATAAAATAATGCCATGTTATATTAAATATTTAAATGAGCATATACATAAAAATAATCATGAATTATCACAAGTCAGATCGTCTAAAAAGCCTCCATGTTTTGTTTTTTTTTTAATTTATTTTAATTTCAAAACATGCAACCATCAAAGTATCAAAGGAATTATTTCAATGAAGGAAAACACGTATACATGATGGAATAAATTTGCCATAGTTTTACATTAAAGCACCATAACGGTGTTACTACAAGTCACTGTCCTTTGTCAACCTCATCCATGTAGTTTACATAAATCCAACCCATTTTTGCCAAAATAGCCTCTATGAGATATTTTGTTTGTTTACATTTTGTCCATATTCAATAAACGTTACAGAAAGTACCTGGAAATGTGTAAAAACATTAGTTAAAAAGTATGTCTGTGTCAAAAATCCTTCACACTAATATAGAATAATAATATGGAACTATTTTTCAAAGCGTAATAACTCATCAATAGATCCAAATATTTATTTTTGTGCAATAAAATTTAATGTGTTTTATCAGGTTCAACACATTGTCAGAGTGGAGTACAGACTTTTGAAAATGTTGGGCATTAAAACAGTAAAGCACCTACTGTTGGCATTTAACACCTTCTCACAGCTGTAATGTTGTTTCACAGTTTTCATTCAGACAATATTTAACATTTGTGAAGATTTGCTTCTTTTTTCAAGGACTAAAAGAGCTTGGTACAAAAGTGTTTATCCTCCTCCAAAGTAAGGTATTCAAAAAAAAATCATAGTTTTACCATCTGTGTTGAGACTATGTGCTGTTAACATATTGGCGCAGAAATAACACATTTTTAAATGGCACTCAGGTCTATGTGGGCATTTAAAATATTTAAAATACAATGATTATAAAGCACAGTTAACCATTTCTTGAGCTGGTAACACTGACTGCACAGAGTCACAGAGAGGCTTTTGACTTCATAACTTTGGGGGAAAAAGAAAAAAAAAAAAGAAAAAAATCACAGCTGACTTCTGGATATATTTCTGACGATCAGCATCCATTGTTATGCAAAGTTTTATTGAACAAGAGGTAAATTTTACATATTATTATCAGTCTTATAAGACAGCAAATAAGCAAGTTTCTGAAAAAAAAAACCGACAAAGAGAACTTCTTACTGTCACTTACAGCAAATACTTTAAATTTTTCAAAACAAAGCAAACATTTAAGTACATTTTTAAGGATTAAAGTTGAGGATATAATCACAACACTTCTCTGTGTCAGTGCCATAGCACAGCTCAATGTGCTCCTAGCAGGCAGCTCAAACAAGATTTAAACTGAATGTAGAAAACATTACCTCACACAGAGGTACGTTTCAAGGAAAAAACATTTTAAAACTTGAAGGGTGTGAAAAGGCTGAAAATCATAAAATGTGAATCAGGAGCCTTGATGTTAGACTTGCGAAGGAGCCATGAGTCCAAAGCTGGGTTAGTAAAAGAGAAACTATTGATTAATGTTTCAAAAATTCCTAACTGGAGAGATGAGTGGAAAACTACAAGGAATAAAAGACTTAATGAATCAACCATGACAGCGGTTAGCTGAGATTCTGTGGCCTTCTATCTCAGTGCTCTGAAGGACGAAAGAAAGGGATTATTGAGATGTTACATATCAGGCGGAGATTTACAAATGATAGAATCCAGGACGCGATGTAGTCAAGAGGGATTGCAAAAAGACAAAGAACAGAATTGTTGGCCTCTGTGTGAGCAGGGATAAAGCAGCAAAGACAGACTGAGGGAAAAAGAGAGACAGAGTGAGAGGGAGGTCAAGGGTCACCTGTTGAGTTGTGATATTAATCTAAAGCCCGGCCGTTTTTCCTCAGTCCATGGCTGCTGTTCCCTTCAAAGAGACACAGAGGAAAAGAGTGACAGACAAATTTACTGAGTGAAAGCGGAGAACCCCTGGCTCCTGCCTTAAAGATTGCCAAGAAGAGAAAATATTTTGGTAAATAAAATGACAGGTCTGATTCGGCGCATGTGTGGAAGGATGAAAAACCCCTGGAAAACATTTGATACAGCATTATACCATTGTACATTGGAGGATTGGAAGATAGAAAGACTATAAAATAAAGTGAAGACGGATGAGAGAGAAAAAATGAAGACAAAGTGTAATTTAGGTTTATAAACCTGCAGCTCAGGGCAGTTACAAGCTGTTCTCCCGTATCTACTAGAGAGAACACCGGTGCAACACAACCAGCTCTGTGGGGAACGGCTGGCCAGAGAGAGAGAGAGAGAGAGAGACGTAAACAACTTGATGTGAAGGGTCATTGTCAAAGCCTGAAACGGTGGAGTGGGAACAGTGACTAAGTGGATTTTTCTGAAGCATTCAGCAAAAAGGGGTCTTGACTCTTCCTTCGGCTGAAATTACAAAGAAGCAACAACTGTGTTGTTTTTTTTGACTGGTACAACTAGTCCAGAAATATCAATGCTCTTCAAAAGAATTCAAAAGTCCTTATAGTGCTACATAACCTTTTTCAGCTATGCTGGTGGTCATGTTCTTGCTATACATAGATATATTTGGAAATGAGGACCATGTGAGAATACCATCAATAAAAAAAGAGATACTGAAACAAGATCCTGACACAAGATCTCTCTTAAAGTATGCTCTCCTGCATAAACAAGCCTTTAATCCAACAAACACACACTATTTGCCACACACACTGATCTTCACCAGCCACTTCATTAGAGACACCTGTTCAACTGCTTGTTAACGCAAATATCTAACCAGCCAGTCACATGGCAGCAACTCAATGCATTTTGGCATGTAGACATGGTCAAGATGACCTGCTGAAGTTCAAACCGAGAATCAGAATGGGGAAGAGAGGTGATTTAAGTAAAGTGGTAGAAAGACAACAGTAACTCAAATAACCACTCGTTACAACCAAGGTATACAGAAGACCATCTCTGAACGCACAACATGTCGGACCTTGAAGCAGATGGGCTTCAGCAGGAGAAGACCACTCCAAGTGCAACTCCTGTCAGCTAAGAACAGGAAACTGAGGCTACAATTCGCACGGGCTCACCAAAATTGGATAGCAGAAGATTGGAAAAACATTGCCTGGTCTGTTGAGTCTCAATTTCTGCTGTGACATTCAGATGGTCGGGTCAGAATTTGGCATAAACAACATGAAAGCATGGATCCATCCTATCTTTTATCAACAGTTCAGGCTGGTGGTGGTGGTGTAATGGTGTTGGGGATATTTTCTTGGCACACTTTGGACCCCTTAGTACCAATTGAGCATCGTTTAAATGCCACAGCCTACCTGAGTATTGTTGCTGACCATGTCTATCCCTATATGGCCACAGTGTACCCATCTTCTGATGGCTACTTTCAGCAGGATATCGCGCCGTGTCACAAAGCTCACATCCTCTCAAACTTGTTTCTTGAACATGACAATGAATTCACTGTACTCCAGTGGCCTCAACAGTCACCAGATCTCAATCCAATAGAGTACCTTTGGTATGCGGTGAAATGGGAGATTCGCTTCATGGATGTGCAGCCGACAAATCTGCAGCAACTGCATGATGCTATCAAGTCAGTATGGACCAGAATCTCTGCGGAATGTTTCCAGCACCTTGCTGAATCTATGCCACAAAGAATTAAGGCAGTTCTGAAGGCAAAAAGTGGGTCCAACCCGGTACTAGCAAGGTGTACCTAATAAAGTGGCTGATGAGTGTAAAGTTCAGCAATTCTTCAGACGCCCAAGTTGAAGCATTTTCCCATTTGCCATTATGCTTTCAAAATTAATCTACACCAACTGTTGCCAACTGTTTTTTATTAGGTGCACAGGGGAGACAACAGAAGTTATCAGAGTTGCAGTCAGTATTTACTTATATACTGTCCGTGTACCAAAGTCCGTATATAAAAAAAGCCTGTAAAGTAAAGTAGCCTCTATGAGCCATGAAGGCCATAGGCCAGGAGACCATCTCTTGTTTTTGTAGCGTGAGGCGGCTTGATGTATGAGTACATCCCCTGGACATGACACTAGTATGTCGCAGAGACTTACCCCCAGTCCAACCCTTGATGCCGAGTGCCAAGCAGGAAGGCATTAGGTACCATTTTTATAGTCTTTGGTATGACTCAGCCAAGGATCGAACCCCGACCTCCCAATCTCATTGGACACTCTAATCACAAGGCCACTGAGCTGGTATATATTGTACTTAACTATTATTGGAGTACGAGTCCAAGAAGAGGCAAGAACAGGACAGGAAAGATTACCCACTGTCCTCGGCTCCATAGCCTTTAAAGTCAAGATGTTGCAAGCAGGAGTGCGAAATACAGTTGCATGCAGAAGGGTTGAGCTTGCACTTGTCACAGGAACAGAAACCGCCCCTCGATTCAGGTTTTGACATAACTTAAATGCCTAGAGGAACCTCATGTCTGGAACGTGTCTTTCCTTGCTGATTTGGATGTTGATTACCATGACAACAGTATCACTGTAACAATCCAGCCAGAGACAGTCAAGAAATTGAGATGGCCCACTGAACGATCATTTCCTATTTCAGTGACACGTTGGTTTCGCCACGGCCCCGCCCCTTTAGGAGACATGAATCAGTCTTTAGTCCATTCATTCTTATGGGAGAAATGAACGTGATCACAGATTATGACCAATTCTTTTGCCCTATCATCACCAAGATACATATT
>JAQLOL010000001.1:32484132-32495863 GCA_029783665.1 Naso thynnoides
GCAGCAACTGCGTGATGCTATCATGTCAATATGGGCCAGAATCTCTGAGGAATGTTTCCAGCACCTTGTTGAATCTATGCCACGACGAATTAGGGCAGTTCTAAAGGCTAAAGGGGGTCCAACCTGGTGCTAGCAAGGTGTCTCTAATAAAGTGGCCGGTGACTGTATTCAGAGGTTTGTGCTGCTTAAAGCACCAACATGTGACATTTTCACCTTAAAATAACAGCTACAAAATCATTTTAATGTTAGAGTGAATTGTAACAGGTTGATGGGGCTCTCTGCCTCAGCCACTCAGCCCTCCCGCAGCTCGTTTCTGTGTCACGTAACTTTAAGTAGCGCCCTGCGCTTTTGTAAATGAAACTTAATGTATGTTACTACATCACAAAAAAACAGAAAATTTGGGTGAAACTGGGTCATATTTTATGAAGAAAATATCCTTTTGGTTTTCCTTATGATGTCCAACAACTACCTTGCCTAATCTCTGAGATTCACAGAGTTTTCCTGAAAGCAACATGTAAGCTACCTGCTGCAGACTGAAGCTGCAGCTGAGCAGCACGGGCGAGTGTTGCTGTTTACCTCTCTGCCAGAGGCAAGTGGGTGGGCAATGTAAGTTGACTCAATAGCCTCTACTAACTTCATGACAGAGGTGTGGATACTGTAAAGAGGACGCTGATGAAAGGAAAGAGACAGTGAGTGTAGCTGTTGGGGACAGCTATGCTAAGTAAAAGGCTCCAGACAGACTCAAAACTACACTTGTTGCTACGGAATAGTAAGTAGCTGATTGCTAAGTTACATGTTGTATTGTGGCTCTTGTTGGATGTTTGACACATAGGGGAAAAAACACCTGTAATGCTGTGGGTAGAATTCCTACACAATGCTGTTTTAAGTTTTAATTGATCTAATATGACCCACAGTTTGGCAGCTAATGTTAACAAACTTTGCATAAACACAGCTGCTTAACTGACAAAACAATGAGTTCACTGATCTTATGACTCTTCTCCATTTGTGGTACTATTACACTACATTTTACCATTTATTATCGATGCTACTTTTAACACTTTGGTATAACCTGAAACATTCAGGATGCTCACACTAAATAGATTTTTACTAAGCTTTCAGGAGTTGAACAAGATGCAATATGAAAGCCTGTAGATCTCCAGTTAAACAACAGGGGACCATCTGACACGGCAGAGTCCCTTCATGCACTGTGACACTTGATGAGGAATGTAAAAACAAAAGCAGACAAACAAAAATACTTCCATGTGTGTCACATCACCTGGTTTAGCCACTGTTAGTCACAGTAGGGTGTAATAGGCTGTACTTATTTTTAGATATTCACGATGATGCAGGCTGTGGAATGCAGATGAGCTCTGGCACTCCACCCATACACCAACAAAAAGTATATGACACAGTGATTTTTGTTGGTTTGTTACAGCCATGAGTTTTTTTGCAAGATTCTCTCACGTTTAGAAAGTGTAACTGTGCTGAATTAAACACGTTTGATTGCTTTAGGATATGGGCAAACAAGCATGTTTCTTTAAACAAGGTTCACCTACTTAAATTAACCAACGAAGTGCAGAAAAGATCAAACAAACAGACTGATCAGCTGGATGAAAGGTCGCATATAAGACTTTGTACATTAGATGTTGAACTGTGCTTTAGATTTGGCTTTGGAAGAGCGCCAGGTTTGTGGTGTAATTTTTAGGAGAAAAAGATGTTGTGGTACGACTGCAGCAATCAGACCACCTAGATGGATGATAAAAGCCCTTGAGAATCTCTGAAAAGAGGATGTTTTAGGCCTTGGAAGCTTTTTTGCTAAGCAGTCTGCAGGGAGTGTGGTCTGAGATTTCATCCCAAGAGAGGCTGGTACAGGAATAGCAGGCCAAGGATGGGTGAATGGTGGAAGGGGAGGAGGGCGTGGGACTGGAACAAGGCTCTGACCCTAAACAGATGGTCTCCGGGAGGGACGCATACAGGGCTGTACTCAGGTCTGATGGCCAAGGACCTGAGGAACAATCCTGTTAAAAACAAACAAACAAACAAAACCTCTACAGGACAGATCATAGCTCTACTCACTACAGATGGAAATTGCCTCTAGGAGGACAAAAAAAAAAAAAAAAAAGGCCTCACCGAATCCAAATAGAGGATAAAATCTGTTAGCCACACTGCTGGTCATGCAGCGGTTAAAGGCTGTGTGAACAGCTCTGTTTCCCTGCATATCTGTCATGCCGGACGATCCCTAAGCATTGGCCCACTGCCTCCAAGTCTCCATCTAGGAAGAGGCTGAGAGGTTCGGCTTAAATCATTTTAAAACAAACCCGTCTTTTACAATATGCATCTGTAACTAACAATAAATTTAATCATCTTTTATGGCCAAATATTTGGATGGTTCATTGGTTGGTCTATAAATGCCAAAAATTGTGAATAATGCTCATCACAATTTCCCTGAGTCCAGAGTGAAATCTGAATGTTAATTCTTGCATCCAACCAACAGCCTAAAACCACAAAGGATCTTCATTTACCATCATATATGACAAGAAAAAGCAGCTAATCCTTACATTTACTAGGGTGCAACTAACAACTGTTTTTTTTTTTTTTGCATGAAAAATGACTTTTTCTGTCAATGGATAATCAAACTAGTTGGTAAGTAATTTTTCTTTCTATACACTGATCAAAGGATTTATATTTGCAGGTCTAATATGCATGCTTACTATCTCTTCTCAGTCGCCAGTGCAAGCAGCTTTATGTGCAGCAGACAACTGATCACTGCTGTGCTAGTAAAAAGCACTGAAACAGTTAAAGAGCTCAGTGGCTCTTCTCCAGAGCTGACTGGCGGTAATACAGTGCAGATGTGGTTGGTGTTGTAAACACTTACCGCCCCACTCTCCCTTGAGATGGACAAGCAGGGAATCTGCGTCTCACTGCAACAACACAAGAGCTGAGGACGAACGCCTTATAGAACCCATTTGATGTGTTTTCCAGATTTTGTTGTAATTTCTCCTAAAGTTCTGTTTCAATATTTCTAAATGCTGATGTTTTACAAATTAATTGCGTTTTTCATCTGAAAGTGTCAAATCATGTGGTGGAAGAATTAAGTTTCAACAATATAATAAGAAAATAATCAAATTTTAACAAATACCAATTAATTTCATAGAGCACAAAGTCACATGGAAGCACTGTGTGTTTGTGTGTGCAATGTACATTTTATTCTTAATAGGTTGTGTTTGTCATTTGACAATAATATTAAATGTAATTTTAAGATAAAGGAAAAGCTGTATTGTAGATCTACTAAATTGGGGCATTGATATACATATATATTCAAAGTATATCAACACCTGTCTTTCGTAAAGGAATGTAACAAAAGGTAATTTTCTTAAATGGGATTTCCCAGCAGGCTTCTGGAAGAAGAGCCTCCCTACTGCGGCAAAACTTCAGTCCAGACTTGACTTCCCATTTCCCCTCCAGCAGTGTGCTATATCTCTACTGTAATACAGCACTGATTGTGCAAAAGCGAGCTTATGTTCAGTAACTTTGGCCATATATTCAGCTCAGAGGACAAGGATGCTCTTGTCAAATATTGCCGTTGAAAATGACATCAATCATGATATAATATGTGAAGTTGACAGGTATGAATGGAAACATCTGTCTTGAATATGACCCTAAAGTGGGGAAATTTGTTTCTGGGTCCAAGAAGTTTTAGAAAATATTACATGGATATTCACAATTGGCCACATGGGAAAAAACATTCCGTTATCATATTTTTAAAAGACAATGCTAATACATTTCGTATGCAAAATTTGGATGAGAGCATGCACGGATATCCTGTTTTGGAAGTTGTATGACGGTGCTGTGGGTGTGTGTGATGCTGTAGCAGCATTATTTAATTATTTAGGAGAAATTCTGGATTGTTTCTCTATTTAAACTTTCACCTGTAATGATCTACAATTTTTCTGCATTTTTACTGGATGTTGGAAATGGGACATTCTTGTTGATAAGGAACGTACGTGCTGAATGCATCTCTGGTTACTCCTCAATTAAGAAATGTTCTATTCTACTCTTCTATTCAGATCCATCTTCTTTTTTCACTCTACTCTTTCATATAGTCTGTGAAAACCAGAGCTAGCAAAACAATCACAATGAAAAAATCTGATCCACTCACAATCAAGCCAGATCCTGATAGACTTTGCTGATAGAAGTTTCAGGAGGGTTTACTGGCCAGCATTTTTTCCACAGTGAGTACGAGAAATAACAAGCAGCAATGTTTGGCTGGACATTTAGAAAAAAAAGATGCAAGCCAAATATGTGCATAAAAGAGAGCTGGTCACACAGATAACTAAACTATGGTCAATATATAATCGACAATGAAAAACAACCAATAGACAGTTAAACTAAAACCTGTGTTTTGTGAAGTGGATCTGTTGACATATCAGCAGAAGGATTTGGGAGCTTTCCAAGCTTTCGGACTCCTGCCTGTTTGGACTCAGTCAGTTTAAGCCAATGCAAATGGGAAATTTCTACATATCTGTCTGTGACAGTGGAGTGGGCCAAAATCCACTGCTGAGGGGGAAGTTTATCCTTGTTACACACTGTGACAACAATCTGCTGCAGGTCGGAGCAGGAAGCAAAGCTTGGCCTGCTGAGACTTGACAGAGGTGATGCCAATCACATATACAGGCCCACTGGTGGGAGAGATGGAGGGGAACAAACAGAGGAGGAGGTATGCATGAATAGAACAAAGCAGAAAAAAAAATTCTGTCATCTAATAAGATCACATGCAAATATTTTTTTTTCTTTTTTTTTACGATTCCCAAAACAGGAAGGTTGGAATCTAAAAACCATAGTCAAAATCAGAAGACTGAACATGAACGGCAATCAGTAAAAATAATTTAGTCACAAACTGCTGTGGTCCATCACTTTACAGCAAAAAACAAACACGTTGAAGGCACAAAAAGATTAACTGCACAGTGTGAATGACAGGTTTAAGAGCCAAGAATGCATGTGGCTTGATGACAGAAAACGTAATCATGTTATTACATGAAAATGGTTTCCACATGTTTTCATTCTCTGAACTCTAGATTTTATGATGCTTAATCTTCCAATGAAAAGACGCTGTCTTTGACAAAGCAGTGCTGCACAGATTCAACGTGACAGTGTACGTTCAATGCTTTGTGCCACATGGGTCTCTCATAAACACTCATTCTGAGAACACTGACGTGTGGTTGCTCTGTGAGGACGTTTGCCAGCCAACCTGTTTTGTGCTGTCAACAATGACAAGAGGGCGTGTACCTTATTCACTTCTACAGTACAAGCTGTTATAGTACGCTCAACACGGAGCTTGGCGAATGTTTGTGTCTGCGCTGCGCGAGAAGACGAGGCAGGATGATTGGCAGCCGGCCAAGCCAGCATACAAAACACAAGTGTGGAGACAGAGTGAGGGAGAATGAGAGAAAGTGGGGAGGAGCTTGGCTGGGCTTTTATTCACAGGGCCATAATTCAATCCCTTGTAAACATTGAGGAAAAGCTTTCGACCAATACACGGACTGCTCTACATGGGCACAACCAGAGCTGGAAAAAGGGATCTTGCAGCTCACATCAAGGCCAGCTAGTGCAGCTCTGTTTTTTACGGCAGGTACAGCTATTGAATTTCTGCTAAGCTGGAGACGCTGCACCACAGGGCCACGCTGCTGTGACAACACAAAATCCATAAACAGTAGGACGACTGCTGTTGGGCATGACCTTTAAAGCAAAAGACAATCTGTCAAACACCTTTAGGTAGACGCAGGGTTCACACAGCATCCTGACACCTGAAACATTTGCAAAGAAACAATGAAGGCCAACAAATCCACCCGTCACCACAGCTCAGCTCTGGACATACACTGGCTAAATACGTTAGGAATTGTGTTTGATCGAGATGGCTTGTGGCTGGATATAGGAAGACAACGCTAGTAAGCACAGAGAGGCTTGATACAGGAAACAGGATCGCAAGAGGAAACAGTTCCTGTTGTAACATAATCTAGTTAGAGGAAGAGGAGAACACAATAACCATTCTGTCAGCTACTCAACAGATGTGCTACTCACCTTCTCCAGTTGTTGTCCAGAGGTGGGGACAGGTACACTGCTCCATATGGAGAGCTCTCTATGTAGGTTTTAGTTAAGGAAATTCAAATGATTTTAAAAGGCCACATGCATGAAGCATTTCAACTTATCAGATATTACCACAAAGAAAGAAAAGCAGGACAACCAGAATACAACACATTTCCAATCTGACTTTTCAAAATGAAACAAGGATGAGTTAAAAGTCTAGCTTTAAGTTCAAATGCATGTCATAAAATCTAACCTGATGACAGCTAAACATGTTCAAAGAGAAAAACACAGCATTCATCTTGTGAGCACATTCTCATCAAAGTTGTCTTGCGGCAAAAGACGAGTGTGAACAATAGAGCTGTCTCTTTCAAATACTTAACGAAACAATGACAGCATTATTTGATTTACTACTGACTGTAGAGGCAGTTCCTGGCTTTGTCTGTGAGAGGGCAGGACTTCACAGGAGTGGCGTTTCGTCTTGCCAACAGTGACGCTTTCAGCATTTGCAAGTTGCGCAGTGCTTTAGAAACAGTCTCCTGTCTGTGTGGTTGTTTAGAGGGGTGTTCAAGATGTTTACTGGTTAACGAAAGAGAGAATTGGTACCAACTGCTGCTCTGACACAACATCTGTTAAGGACTTTGACAAATCGTCATCAGTAGTTTGACAGAGTCATAGAAACTGGAGTCCTGATACCACTCATCTCCCCCACATAAAACATGGAATAACCCCTGCACCAATTTACACAAACACAACTAAGTGGAAAGGACACACTTGCGGTTGCTCCACATGCAGAGAAGGGAAAGGAACAATCTTGTCAAACTGGTTATCTTACAGGCTCATGTACTCTTACTTAACATCTTTCAACAACTAACCATGAGGTCAACTTCATGCTGTGCACTGCACATTTAAGTCATGTGTTCAGCATGAAGAAACTATATTCGACTACACAGCCCACTACTATACAAACACTGGCTGTAAAATTGGGATATAATTCAAAAGTTGACCTCCATTTCAAAACCACAAAACCACGTTTCCATTTTCAAAATACGGATTGTGTGATTGGACAAGCCAAAGCCACAAACCACACGATGATTGGCTCCTTAAATTCTCACCAGGTGCACTACATTCAATACCAGGGCTGATTTAAAATGAATTTTAAAAATTTATACTTCTTCAATACCATACTTAAGGAAGATAAACATGTCTTCTAAAGAGGTTAGAAGCTTCAAGGGTTTGTCCATAACATTCACATTCAAATTCCATAAAAACATTTGAGTTTTTAGGTTATCGAATGTATCAGGGGGCTTTGAGTTTTATGTGGGCTGTGCAGGCAGGGCAGAGGGGAAAAAGCAGACAGGAAGCTGATGATGATGATGGTTACACCTACAGGAGAGTCGGGGGCCGACTAAAGCTTCCAGGGGAATAAAAACCCAGAGTCAAACAAAGTCTGTCCTCATCTGGAGCCTTTTACTGACAGGATGAGTTAAACTATTGGTATCAACGAGGGTAACTATATTCACTTCACCTTCATTCAAAAACTTCACTAGAAGCTTTGAAAGCAAAAAAATTATAGGATTTTACCACATAAAAAAATCTAAAATCTGTAAAATTATAGTTTAATGAGTAAAGATCTGAATAAAAGACAAGTTGTAGAGACAAGCAAGTTTCATCTACAGCATTATAGCCTAATATACTGACAATAAAAGAAAAAAAAACATGGGGATTTGAGGAAAGTTTTCCTCAGTGTATTACACGAATCCTCATAACATTTACTTTATGCATCTGTTCTAATTGTTCTCAATGGAAACATACTCTGGAATGGCATCTCATTATGGGACACAGGAAAAACTCCCCCTCAGCTATCACACACAACAGTGACAGGTAACTGAATCATCTCCGTCCTAAGGCAGGAAATAAACAGATCCGCTTGCTTTAATGCTATGAATCGCGGGTGTGCTGATGGATCAGAGGCTAAATGGTGTTTCGTGTGAATATTGGCTGTGAATCCAGATCAGGAAATTTAATCCAGGCATGTCCTGTATCCTATGTCTCACTTTAAACTAGCCCATTAACTATGTATTTAAAAGAATCATACAAAGTGTTTTACAAGGAAAAAAAACAAACCAAAACAAAAAAAACGACTAAGTGATAATATCAACTGGAAAAGAGGCATTTAAAGCTGGGGGAGAAATCGTCTGAAAATCAAGTTAGCTTTAACATAAGACTCCTAAAGAAGCAACTCCGCTGCACCCTCCTCTCCCTGGTTTTGCTCCGGTTTGCGTTTTATTTCCTTTGCTGTTGCTCTCTTTTAAATCCAGTTTGCATCGAAGATTCATGAAGAGAAGAAATGGTTGCAGGGAAGGTTGCAGTGGTGTAAACTGGTCCATCTCAGCCCGACTCAAGCCAGCTGACGGTGTCACCTGCAACTCAGCTTGTCAAGTCGCCAGACGCCAGTTATTGAGTGTAAGGCACGTCACTAGTTTCAACAGCCAATGAGCTTGTAGCGACGTTACCTGCCGCAAAAAAGTCAGCGTAGAGCAGCCAACAGGAACACATGCTCTCTGGAATGAACCGTGATCGACCGGAAATTCCCTGACACGGTCCGAATCCAGAGGTGAGGTGCAGATGTCTAATGTTCTTTCAGACCATCTGAATTACAACATGCTAAAAGGTTGTAATGGGATTTTTGCTTGACAACACCAAAGATAAATCGCCTACTTCAACTTTAAGTAAGAGAGATCAATGTTTCCCCCACAATGTTACAGGCCTGGCGCACACCCAGGCCAATGACACCCCCCGCCAGGCCTAAAAGGTTGCAATGTTTGCATAGGATGACAGAGACCATGGAATTTTTTTCCCCTTAGGAGCAAGAAGTCATGACCATCCCTTCTCTGCCTCTGAATGGCTAGTATTCTGCATCGTCATTGGTTAGATTAGTTACGTTCAGGCGGAATTTCAAGTCAACCAATCAGAGTCACACAGAGGAAAGTGGGTCACAACTTTGCCATCCTGAGATCACCTCCCGGTAAGCGCTCTCTTAATTTAACTGTGGATAAAATAATGAAATCTTGAGGCTTCTGTACACTTTCCAAAGTGCATGGAATAAACTCTGCAAGTGAAACGAGTCCTTTTGCTAAATAAATTAAAAAAAAAAAAAAAAAACCTACCATTTTACCGCAGCAATTATAGACTGGAGCTGCAAGAGGCAAAGGACAGGATTGGCATTTCAAGCTGCACAGCAAGTCAGCAGGAAGTCACAGCGCACCGGCAGTTAATCAGGTCAATTTTCAAAATAAAACCCCTTGTCTAGATCATTTTGTTTAAATCGTTTAGGGCGAGCTATGACGTATGGACTTGTGCTCACGTTGACAGTGTTTTTCCTCACCTGAGTCAGGGAGCAAAAATAAAGACAGGAAAGGAGGATGATGCTGTTTTTCTCAATTTTTCCTCAAAGCCAAAAAAGATTAAAAGCAGCAGCCAATTATGCACACTTACTGTGATTTATGCTCAAGGTGTACTACTGTTTTGTGAATAAATATAGCTTGTTCAGTCATCCTCTCCTTGTTGTGCTCACTTTGTACTAAGTTTTGAAGATACAGTGTGAACAACAATTTAAATGCAAAAAATTTAATTGCTGACCCCCTTTGCCATCTGATTGAAGGCAATCCCACGCACCGTGTCTCTTAAGGGTCTTCTTGGTGTGTACCACTGGACCTGAAAAAAATTCTAGGGGAAACGCAGACATCAGGCGGCTTCAATCAAAAATATATGTATTTAGTGTAACTGAACAGGTCTACTAGGCATTTCAAAGAAATAAATGATTTGGCATAATCATGATAGCTACAATAGGTACACTACATGGAGGTCTCATTCAAGTTGGGAAGAAGCAAAGCATTTTGGTCCTCCCTGTATTTCAAATCAAATATGAAATGATTCCTCAGGTGCTTCTATTACCTTGTTTACAGTGAAGCTTCAATTTCAAGATAAATTTAGAAGTAGTGCTTTGGTTTATCAAGTGTTACACTTTTTGATAACTTAAAAATGGCTGTTATCCTGAGTCCAAATTCACTCACTGCTTCATGCATTTCTAATCTGTGCTACATGAAATTCATCTGCAGTTTTGACAAATTCTGACACACAACACATGCAAATGCTGACCAAAATTGGTTTCAGAGTTCTAACACCTCTATTGCTGATTATGATTAGCTATGCATGTAAAATACAAGCAGTTTATAAACGCAACCTGGCTTATGAAAGTATAAAAATGAATTTAAACAAACAATGGAGTTTGGAACCAAAGTAGCAGGAGGAATTGAGCAGAAATACACAGATTTTTCTCCTCTTACTTGCTCAAATAATGAGGAAACTGAAGGCTGCAGATGAAAGTTTAAGTACAACCACTCAAACACTCTTCTGTTCCTCATTCTGTATGTTGTCACCATTACAACAAGACCCTTCTGCAGCTTCCTCATAAAAATCCCATTTGCTGCACTACTTTAATGCAACACATACAAACACACACCCTGAGTATGCTTTCAAAGTATGCTGAGAATCTCCTAACGTTGATGTCCATTAGCCATGAGGAAAATGCACCGTCTCTGCGTCACATTTCAAATTAGCATAATGACTAATTCTGTTCCTGAGGCAACAAAACAGCTGCCTACACTGGTGGCGTCACACTTGCAACCACATCAGCCATAAAAAAAACAAACAACAACTAAGAAAAACCACCTTGAAGCCACAACACTTTCACATCGCTGGTGTACCCTCTGAGATCTCCTACTGCCACTGATTTAAACTTGCAAGGATATCTGCCGTCCGTGCTTGTCGATTGGTCGGCGATGGGGAGAGTTGATGCGATTGCGGTCTCTGTGGACCCTCTCAACCAGCCCATGGTGGCGGGTCCCTCTGACGGAGTCCAACCCTGATGGAAAGCCACCCTGAGAAAGAGACGTCAGGTACATTATATTCAGTTTCCTACAAGCAAAAAACACTTCATTTATATTCATGCCACAACTTCAATGTCAATTTAATTCTAAAGTCTCAGTATGTTATAACACACAGTGCCATTTTAATAAACTGCTTTGAAATATTGACTGATTTCAAAAATGTGTGTTTCCACTTGCTTGGAGATTCTCTCTTGAAAACATTGAAACCATCAAAAAACATTAATCCAAAACTCTCAACAGCTTCATGTGGTGTAATCCAAGTCGTCTTTATCGTGTCGTATGCTTAATATTTCCAAAACATTTTAATTTTGGCTAAAAAGTTTTGAAATCCACTATACCAGATCTATTGTTTTGTGTCACGTGTTAGGATTATTCTAAATGTTGGTGAACTCCACAAATAAGATGGTTCTGTCAAAAACTGCAGAGGCTCCTCTGTCTTTCCACCAGCCGATGTCGTTTACTTATCCTCATGGAGTTTTTTTCTTAAAAAATACTGAGTTATCCAAAACTTGCATGCAAACAAAAATGCGCAGTGCAGAGAGAGAGCAGTTTCTGCAGTTTTTGATAGAACCATATATATCAGAGCCACAGTTCACCGACATTTAGAATAACAGCAACACGCAACACAAAACACTGGATTAGATTTGTTGGATTTAGTGGCTTTCTAGCCAAAATAAGTGTTTTCGAAGTATTTAGCA
>JAQLOL010000001.1:32519538-32531790 GCA_029783665.1 Naso thynnoides
GACCAAAGAATGCTCCAAATGTCACCAAGATATTTTTAACGTTGTCAAGTGTTTCAGTTTAAGTCATTTGATTCCATTTGCTCACCATGCAGACCACACCAACACCTCAATACTGTATTCATTCAACTGTGTATTATCATGAACTGCAGTTACACCTCACTACATCCAGATGGCGCACTCTGTCTCTGTATGAAGCCTGGCGCAGTTGGTTGCTTCTTGCAGCTTTTTAATGCCTGGTAAAACAGGCCTTCCCCCTCTGTGTCCCGCCTCTGCATGTTGTGCTTCGGGGCAGACGCAGGGAGGTGTGTGTGTGTGTGTATGTGAAAGAAGTGGGCGGGTCAGACTGATACCTGATCTTGAAGATTTCTTATGCAACAGGGAGCGGGGCGGGCAGTTAACATCTGCAACAGCATGCAGAAGGAGTCAAATGAGCCTCATCTTTATAGTAAATAAAGCCGTCGCTGTGCCAGTGCTGATTGGTGTTTGTGTGTTTGCACTTGGCACTTTAATTGTTATTTGTATATGGTGACTCAGTGCAGCAGGCGGGAGGCGTTAGGGTGTGGTGTTCGAGTGGGCAACGGACGGGTGGTTGGTGTATAGTAGTTCAGCACATCATGGAAATAGAAGAAGTGATACTGAGGTTTGGGTAGCTGATGTTATATATACATATTTTTTTGCCCTTCTTCTGCACAACACCTAATTTTTTTGATTTCCTCAGAAACTATGAGCTCATTCATTCGTCTGTATGAGAAGCTGAAAACGCTTGACTCGACTGAAACCAATGCATTCCCTGTTGTGACTGTCACAGTTACGAAGTGAAGCGATAACAATCTGAGGAGGCATACTGCAGTCAACTAAATTCGGCTTGTTAGTCAGTAGGGTCTGGGCAGGACTTCCTGCTGTTTATCCAGGCACAGCCCACAGTCAAAGCCAGCTTCTGCCTGACTGTCTTGCTGACTAACTGTTCCAATACTGCAGAGTTAATGAGGCGACAACAAGAAGCCAGACGCAAACTGAGCATTTTTCTCCAAACTCCCCCTGACCTCAGATCACCTGGAAACACCTGTCTGTCAGCCCCACTTCATGTGAGCCATGTGCATCTTCCTCCTCAGCTGGTCCACCTGGTCTCCTCATCATTCCTCCTCAGCAGGTGAAAATCTCATCAGCACTGACCTTTGGAAACCCAACAGGAAGTTCGCACTGGTCTCACAAAGTCTTTAGCATGTCACCTCTAACAGCCACATTCGGCAATCAACAACCCGAGCACGGTGTGTGTGGGTGTGTGTGTGTGTGTGTGTGTGTGTGTGTGTCCATGGCTCATTTAATGTAGTGGTCAGCTTTCTGTCCTTTTATGGAAGCAGTAGACTGAGGCTGGGCTTGTTATTTCCTATGCCTGTGAAATCAGCAGGAAAATAGTTTGGCTTTTTTTCCCTCTCCTTTTTTTTGCCTCTAATTTTTTTCTGGGTCCCAATATGAAAGTGTGACGGGTTCCCACATGATGTATTCAAGGCTTTAGATATAACTGATGCCTGTTGGCATTTAACACAGCGTAGGCAGAGGCCCAGCATTGTCCAGCATGGATAAGAGACTTCCTTCATCTTTATTTGCTCAGAATAAAAACAGACTCAGCGCTAAAATAAGAACACTGAGAACTGCTTTATTTACAGGCCTTTTTTTCAGAGGTGGCAAAAGTACAAAATTTTCTTTACATAAGTAGATGTACAGATACGTGTGTAAGAAAAGACTCAGGTAAAAGTAGAAGTACTGACTCAACTCCTTTACTCAAGTAAAAGTAATAAAGTAAAGCTTCTGGAATGTACTCAAAACATAAAAGTAAAAAAGTATTCCTCTGAAGGAAATTTCTATTGGTTATTTCTGTGCAAAGCTAACAGAACCTCACATCATACTAATATAATGCAAAGACTATTAAACCTAAACGTAGAATCAGAGGGATTTGTCCGAGCTGTTCCTAAACACACTAGAAAATTTGTTTGTTGTTGATTCTCTCATTCCCAGAATGTCAAATTGATATTTTAGGGCAAAAGGCAAAAGCATTCAAACTAAAGTACTGAGCCTGTTCCGAAAATGTGAGGAGGAGAAAGTAGATATTTGTGTTCAAATGTGGGGAGTAAAAGTGAAAGTTGTAAGAAAATAAATTTACACAAGTACAGTACCGAAGTACTTGTACTTTGTTAATTTCCATGTCTGCCTTTTTCTGAATGAATCAGCAGCAGTTTTTGAGCAATAAGTTCATGAAAAATTGGGAATTTGCACCTCCTCCTCACCTCTGTGCTCTGTGGTAAAACAAACCCACTTCCTACAGTCTGAGCTCACCCGCATCTCTGTTGACCTTTGATTCTCCTACGACAGGAAAAAACCCCAAACATGGCCGCCTTCCTGAAACATCAAATGCAAATGTGCTGCGCACACACACACACGCACAAGAGCCGCATTCATAAGCTCGCCTGACTAAAGTAAAGATAACGCAGGCAAATGAGTCAGAGAGAGCAGAGTGCTGATGAACCGCTTCTGTTTAATGTTCGGCGGTGCTCTCTGGACCCAGAGACATGCATGTGAAACCTGGTAAGTTACTGAAAGCAGAAAAGAAAAATGAAGCTTCAGAAAACTGAAAAGCCAGAGACGGCAGGGAGGAACAGACAGATTTCAAATGTGGCTATATGTGACAGGAAGTGGGTGAGAGAAAAGATGATCACACTATGACTTCAGCTGTCTGGTGGAGTCATGTGGTGCTCAGAGGCCTGAGTCACATGGAGGCTTCTGCAGCCACGATGGAGCTGGAATCCCACTGAGCTCTGACCACGAATCACAGTAACCCATCCAAACAGACTTCATGTATTACCAAAACTGAATATATGAATTTTCAGTATCACAATATAGTAAATGTTTCATTTGAACAAAATACTCCCAACCAGCTGCCTGCAGAGAATGAACATGCTATTTGGGGACACAAGTCGTTGACAAAAGCTATTGATTTGAGGCCATTATTTACTATTTCACGATACAAATGCTAAACTTCGGCATTTTGGAGGCATGTGAAGAAATCTGAGCTGTTCTGCAGCATCTCAACACCTGGACTGGACCAAAAACTAACCCTCAAACAGCAGCACATTTTTGGCCCCTTTCTACAAATATAATAATTACAGCTTGAGTAACAAAAATTTATTAGAATTGCTTAAAGAACCATACTAGTCTATTTTAATATCTCACCATTAGCATCTATCTACTACAAATGTTTTTACCATGTATATACTTTAGTAGACTTTAGACTGTATTTTTAAACCCCATTCACTGCCATTCATGTTGAAACAGGCTATAGAAACACTTAAGGATACATGAAAGTTGCTAGGCATAGGTAATTCACACTTCTAAAGCGAAGGTCTGTGTTTATTTGGTCAAAGTCAGCTAAGCAAGAGAGAGAAGGAAGCCAGGGGCTGTTTAGATGAAAGTTATTACGCCTGGAGAAATAGTTCCTTACAAGTGCTGCCTTCCCAGCTCGAATATTAGTGTGAAGAACGATTTTGACACAGACATTCTTTTTAACTAATGTCACACATTTTCAGGTACTTACTGTAACACACAATATCTCATAGATAAAGCTATCTTGGGAAAAGTGGGTGGGGTTTATGGAACCTATTAGGCTGATGTCGACAAAGGACAATGACATGTCGTAACACTGGTTTGGTACTTTGAAAACACCTACATGTATCGGATGAACAGTCATACTGTACATAACCCCAACAACTCTCCCCTGCACGAGCTGCAAAAAAAGCCATCAACAGTCTGGATGTAACTGTAGTCGGGCGCTGTTTGCATGAAGTGTTTGTATAATGCTCACCTGAATACTAGACACACATTTAAAAGGAAATAACAACTGAAAAGACCATGACATTGCTACAGGATCCAGGGTAAACGTGTGTGTCTTACATGAGCTTTCTCCCTGCGGGCCTCCAGCAGTTTGTCGTGGTAGTGCTGAGCCACAGACGGGTCCACGTCTGTGAGCTTGGCTGACGGGTTCTGCAGCATGGCCAGAGTCTTCATGGGATCCCCTTCATCCAAGGCTTCATTGATCAGCCCGATGGCGGCAATACCTGCAAAAAACACGAGTATACGCAAAGACGGACCGATCAAAACTCTGTGAGGGTGGAATCACATTTTAATGTGGGAGGATGAGATGGACAATAGGAAAGAGGGGAAAGTTTGTAATCAGTGATGTGTTTTAATTCACATTTTACATATCATCCCACCTTTTATTGGAATTGGAGTTTTGCATAATAATGGAATATACACTGTATGTTATTTTAAGCTGGGATAGGCAGTGTCTGGAAATCAAGCTAGCTGTAGCATGAGACTCCTAAGGAAGTAACTCTGCTGCACCCTCCCCTCCCTGTTTTTGCTCCAGCTTGCATTTAATTTCGCTTGTTGTCGCTCTCTCTTTTGAGGCAAGTTTGCACCGAAGATTCATGACAAGGCGAAACGGTTGCAGGGAAAGTTGCTGCAGCGTAAACAGGTCCGTCTCAGCTCGACTCAAGCTGGCTGACAGTGTCGCCTGTAATTCAGCTTGTCAAGTTGCCAGGGGCCAGTTTTAGAACATCAGCCACATCTGTTGTTTTAACAGCCAATCAGCTTGTAGCGACATCACCTGTGGCTAAGAAGCACATAGTAGAGCAGCCAGTAGGAACTTGCGCCTTCTGAAAGTACCGCGAATGGCCGTAAATTCCCTGTCTCTGTCTGAACACAAAGTCATGTAGAGGTGCAGAAGTCTAGTATTCTTTCAGACCACCTGAATTACAATATGCTGAAAGGTTATTATGGGATTTTTGTCAGATGGCACAAAAAAATAAACTGCATACCCCAACTTTAAACCCAGGGCAGATCAACTGCTAGCACAAAAGCTATTAGCCCGCCAGGCCTAAAAGGTTGACTATTTTTAACCTCTTTAACTACGTGAACATCTTTTCTGTGATATGTAGTCAGAGTATAGGTGTTGCAACTCATTGATTTTGATCATTTTTTCTGGAGTTTTAAATAGATGAAGTGTTTGGGTGTAAATGTCTGTGAGCGTCCGTCTCTCACGTTCATGCTCCTACTGCACAGTCAGGTTGACTTGGTCGATACAGGCTTGAATGTCGTTCCAGGTCAGAAAGTCGCAGCCCTCCTCTCTGGCTGCTGCTTTCAGACGCAACAGTTCATCCATGTACCTGAGGAATGCAGGAATAGTACCACATCAACAAACCACCTCAGTCCATTCACAAAAGAGAAACACACAAAAACCATCACTAAGTCGTGTGACTCTCGGTGTGTGTGCTCACCTCTGTGCATATTCATCCTCCACATTACTGAGTCCTGTCACAGCACTGGACAGCTGTTTCCAGAGGGCGGCTCGGTCTCTCACATCCATCGCCTCGTTCATCAGCACCACCGATGACAGCATCTCCACGGCAACAAGTAGCTCGGGGTGGGACAGTGAGCCCTGCAGGACACAGGCCACAAATTTACCTCATCTGTTAAACTGCCAGACTGCCGGGAAAAACAATATGTGTCGGTGACTTGATTTGTTGTCCAGTGGTTAAATCAGAGGAAACATGGCCAGCCTGGAATGTTAAACAGGAACTAAGGCAACGGGTGTGACGCCGTTAATTATCACAGATGTGGCCTGCACGGTTTTAAGAATGGTTGGAAATGTCACCAACTGTTCACTTTACAAGTAATCTGTGCAGGAAGTTTAAAGAACTAATAACAAAGTCCTTGTAGGTATGCAACAAAAAGTTATTTCCTTTATTGACTCATCCAGCAAGTCTGCAAATGTCATAAAGCAGTACAAAAAATTTCCTTGAGCCCAGCGTGATGTTTCCAAACTCCCTGTTTTGTCCAACCAACAATTCAAATGCATGAGGATCAGCACCTCCAAATCTGTGGCCATGGTTGTCAGCAAGGAACCCAGTAGGGAATGAGTCCTTACCCCAAGTGAAGGAGTTCAAGTGTCTTGGGTCTTGTTCACGACTGAGGGGACTATGGAGCGGGAGATTGGCTGGAGTGTCAAAGCAACAGGAGCTGTTTTGCAATGGCTTTACTGCACCGTTGAGACCAAAAGAGAGCTGAGCCACAAGGCAAAGCTCTCAATTTACTGGTCAATCTTCGTTCCTACCCTCACCTATGGTCATGAAGGATGGGTCTTGCAGGTGCAGGTGTATGTTCTCTTTGTATTTCACTTTGTGTGAGTGTGTATTCGTGGTGAGCACCTCTGGGCTTTGCTGCTGCAGGCTGGCCAGCTCTCTTTGGTAGAGGTCTGCAGCACTCGGGTAAACCTCAGGCAGCTGAGCCTCTGGGTTCATCAGCTCTTCCACCGTCTTCTCTGGCACACCCGCTCTAATGGCAGCGTTGATGCGTTCCACTGCCTTCAACACTACACGCACACACAGAAAATTAACATTGATTGATAAGTTAGTTATAAGAAACTGAGAACAGGACAGCAGGTTAAGATGTTTGTGTGCTTACTCTTAAGGTAGCCTTCTGCAATCTCATTGGCCACATCCACGCCGCTCTGCAGCTCATCCTTCACCAGTGCTTCTCCTGGAGACCCCTGATGAGGAAAACAAACAGTTGAGTTTATAATGAAGACAAAGAGGCCAACTGTTCAGCTTTCTCTTGACATAAGCATACAGTTTTGTTTGCACACTGATGTCTACCTGTTCTTTACTCTCTCGGTCAGCCTGCAGCTGTTTGAGGTACCAGGCTTTGTTCTGAGCCTGCAGGTTCTGGATGCCCATCGCTTTCAGGGCCTCATATAACTTGTTCTCATCGCCGCTCAGCAAAGCCTGTTCAGCTGCACTCAAGGCGTTGCTCACTGTGGGGGAAAGGTTGATATTTCACTGCTGTGCCATGGGAATTAGACAAGTAAAGAAATCTGTAATTAATGTGTGTGTTTGTGTGTGTGTGTGTGTGCGCGTGCACGCGCGCGTGTGTGTGTGTGTGTGTGTGTCTCTGTGTTTGTGCGTGTGACCTACCATTGACCTTGTTTACGTTGCCCTGGATTTCAGCCTGGGTGAGAAGCTCATCGTAGATGTCTCTCTCTGCCTCGGCATTCTCCATTTGCTGTTGGAGTAGAGTCACAAAAATGTGGCAAGAAAAACACAACAGCATGAAACTTCAGCACCACTTATCATCAGTACTTAAAATAACTAAACAGATTTCTTTCCAGAGGGCATTTTTGTTCTCTTGTTATGGCATTTGGAGTGTACTTTGTCATGTACTTGCTTTGCTTATTTGCAAAACAAACTATTTACATTTCAAATTATGACACATTACACGTCCTACATTCATCCCTCACTGGAAGACACTGCTGGTAAATCTGAATCTAAAGATTTAGTGATTTTATCTCTTTCTGTCTGCTGACATTCCATCTTCCAACCTCAATTCTTTATTGCTGTTGTTGTTTTAATGTTTATTAGTTCATGTGGCCTCAGCGTTTCTGCTTCAGGCTGTTTTTTCAATTATTTCTAATCCAAAGGAGGGATGATTTTTAATCATACGGGCCTTTTATGGTCGATGCAGCATAATGTGCCCCAGGCCAACATTCTTTTCACGCCATCTGAAACATGCACAGCTTCCACCACACACTGTCTGCTGGCTGCGTACCCGTTTGCGTGAGTTGGCCACCTTCTCTCCCTTGGCACGGTACAGCGTGTCGTGGTACTGCTGAGCACCGTTTGCATCCAGGTTGATCAGCATAGCGTTTGGGTTCTGCATAGCGGCCATCGTGCCCTCTGGAACGCCATGATCAATTGCCTCGTTGATGGCAATCACAGCAGCATGTACTGAGGACAGAGAGAAGATGTTGAGCTTCATGAGAACGGTGAAGGGGTTGTTTGTGAGGTCTTTTGGTCAAAAAATCAATAAATCTATGATATAGTATATTATTGCACTCTGTTGTGTTACTGTTATAGCCTTTACGCTAAAGTTTGACAGTTTGAGAAATAGACTTATTTGCTGTCTTGGCAAGAGTTACATTCACACCAAAGTCATAACGACAGTTAGCTTAACATGAAGAATGCAAGCAGGTTTAAACAGCTTGCCTGGCCTGGCAGCACTTTTAAAGCTCATTAATTTACATATTTCATGTCATTCGTATCTGTAAAAAAAAAAAAAAAAAACTTAAGTGATATGATGACCTTTTCCATTTTACAGCTCAATATTTTGTGTGACTTAAACAAACAAGATAAAAGGTGTTAGTGAGTTTCAGAAGGGTTGGTGGGCCAAGCGAGCTGCTCCCCTGTTCCTCCAATCTCCAAGCTAAGCTAAGCTAAAAGTGTCTGGGCAATAGCTTCATATTCAACAAACAGACCTGAGACTGTTATCACTTATCTTCTCAGTTATCTCTTGTTAGGAGCTCAAATAAGTGTGTTTCCCTAAACGTATAACCTTTCTTCTAAATATCATCTTTCAGTATTTTGTCTTGTGATATGAAATAAGATTCTTCTGGAGAATTTACAGCTGAAATCAGCACCAAAATAAATTCAGCTGGCGGCAGGAAGCCCTCTGAACTTAGTTATTTTCCAGTGCTCCTTATTTGTAACACAGACAGGTGGCTCTTTGGCAGTTCTTAACACTGTATTAGAATTTACACGGGAAAGCTGGAAAATGGCACATAGCTAAGTTAAAAATAATCCATCAATGACAAATGAAGCATCAATATGATTTAAATGTAAGATTAGAATAGCATCTTAGGGTCAACAGGCATATGGTCAGCTTTGAACACCTGAAGCAACAGTACAGTCTGGCCAATACTGATTTCTGGAAATATATCCAGACATTGTCTGCTTTCAGTCATGAGTTCTGGACCTGATCCAAGCACTGAAATGTAAAACATGTAACATCAAGTCAGCCTTAAAAAAAGCGTGCATCAGTCATTTATCATTTCATTAGAGATGCCAATGCACCTAAATTAGGGGGTCTTAAACTGGCTTGGGAGAGAGATATTGAGGGAAATATTGAACCACAGCAATGAAATGAAATTTTATCAAACTGGGATACTCTTGCCCGAGAAGTCCAGACACAATTCATTAAATATAAAATCCTTCATCGATCCTACTGGACCCCAAGCAGAATGGCTAGGCTCAAACTAAGAGATGACGACTTACGTTGGCTTTGTTATAATGAAACTGGAACTATGTTACATATGCTGTATGAATGAGATATAAGCAAGGACCTATGGTCTCTGATAAATGACCTGTTTCATATTTCCCTAACCAAAGGTCCAGCACTGTATTAAACCTTTATAACCTTTGTTCTCTGTTCTCTTTTTCCTTCTTTTCTGTGGTGTTTTTTCTTTTTACTTTTTTAAAAATTTATTTTGGATATATCATACGCTTAACTATACTGATGCTATCTAATTTACATTTTGTAAACTTGCATATTGATACCGTTCATTAAGGTGGCTATGGAGATTTGGGGTGGGGGAGTTTGGTGGGGGGTATTCATATTTTGAAGAAGCCCAGAGAAATGTCCCATAGTTTACAAGTTGTAATACAATTACTGGATTAAAATTTTAAAAAAGAAGTTATTTTTCAGTGATGTTGATGAATAAAACTAAAAAAATAACTGAAGTAGAAGAACACTGACCACTGACTCATCATTTTTGAAACTGTGTGGAAAAAAACAAATTGTGGATCTTTTTTTTTTTTTTGCATAAAACAATGCAGCAAAAACAGTCTCTTTGACCAAAAAAAAGGCTAAACTGACCTCTAGAAGTTTGAGGACAGTATCAGTTTCTTTATGAAAGCATGAGTCAACAAAACGTCATAATCCCACAGCCATCGGATCCCAGTCCCGCCCCCTTTCCATGACATCCGAGCCCCTCTTACATGCAGCTTCATCCACAGAGAGCTCATTGGCCAGGATCCCACCAATCTTGCTGAAGGCGGGCATCTGGATGCCGTACTTCTCCAGCTCACTCTTCATGTTGTTGATCTCCTCCTCTGCGAGAGGAGACAGAGCAGAAGGTACAAATCAAAGGACTGAGGGGAGCAGAGGGGGGCAGGGTTAGGGAAGTGAGAGACAGGCTGTTCCTGGCTCTTGTGTGATAATCAGATTTCTCTCTCTGGCTCTGGGGCGGCCAGCCGAGTGGGAACTGAACTGACAGGAAAAGCTCTCACAGTAACTAATGACTTTCACATTTCCAGCAGCTCCTCCACAGATCGGGCTGCAGAGAAACACGCTGTGCTCCTCTAGTCTAGTCTAGTCAGACATATCAACACACATTAGACTGCATGTTACGTTTGCCTGCGTGGGGACATTTGCATTGCTCCGGACATCAGACGATATAATTGGGTTAGAGGGACAGAATGAGGAAGACAGACTCACCAGTGAAATCTACTTTTCCATACAGATCCTGGATCTGAGGGGCCAAGCCGAGCTTGAACAGGTACAGACTACATGAGAGGACAGAGACACAATAAATAAACAAATATGACAGAATACAGGTTACATAAGAATAGGAGGATAAAAAAAATGCATCAAAAGCATTTCCATGCAGGATTGTTGTCCTGAGGTTTGTTATTTCTGTACTAATTAGCACAATAAATTGAGTTGAATAGGAGGGTTTCAACAGATCACGGGTCAAACCAAACAAATATAACAATGCAACTGTGTTGTTTTACTGCGAGGGAACAGATGTTAGAAGTGCACCAGGCAGCCAGTCGTGCCAATTTGTTGTTGTGAAGGTGTAGATTATTAAGAAGCAGATGGTGGAAACTCAAACATATGCAGAGGAATTATTTGTTGTAATTTGTTTATCTACTGGCACAAAGTGAGATGAATGAATAAAACTGTGCTGCTTTTCAGGGAGTCAGAGGATTCGCAAATTAAAAGCAAACAGACATTAAATGTTACTGAGGTTGGTACAAAGCAAATGAGGGGGAAGACGACAAATGGGGACATAAAGAAGCTTCAGTTTGGCTCTTGATTTGATAACAATCAAATAAATCCTTGTGTTTTGTACGAAATTTCTTACATTTTTGGGGGAAAAACTTTTGGCTTGATAAACTGTCATATCAGTGTATTTCTTCTGGCTCATGCTGGACCACAGCTGCTGTCAAAGACAAACTACATGTAGATCTAACATAGAATCCAGCTTCTCTAAAGGAGGATCCTGGTCTATTTTTGACTACTCTCCATTGGCAAAGTGTCTGTCTTCTACAAATGTCGTTAAATTAATCTATGTGTTTACTGTAGTAGATCTAAGACTGCATTTTTAAACCCCATTCACTTACATTCATGTTGAAACAGTGTATAGAAACACTAAAGGACACATGAAAGTTGCTAGGTATAGGTAATTCACTTCTCTAAAGAGAATGTCTGCATTTATTTAGTCAAAAATCACTGAACGAGAGGGTTCGGTGAGGGAGCCAGGGGCCATTGAGACGGAAGTTATTACGCTAGGAAAAAAAGTTCCTCACAAGTGGCATCTATCTAGCTCAAATATTAGCATGAAGAAAGATTTTGAAACAGACACTCTTTTTAATTAACCTTGACACACATTTTCAGACATTTTCTGTAATGTTAAACAAATATAGATAAAATGTAAAAAAAACCAAAACAAAAATCCCATTATCTCATAGATAAAGCCGATGTTGACAAAAGACAATGACATGTAGTAACACTGGTATGCTCCTTTAAGATTTAACTTGCAATTCTCTCAATTCAACAACAAAAACAAAAATGTTGTTGGCTGTTTCCTGTAGTTTTGAAGTAAAACAGTTAATGAGCATTCTTCTAGCATCTGGTGGTGACTGGTTTGTGTTTGTGCAGTCATACAGGCTGAAACGTGGGCACACACAAGCACCGGCACCATCACTCTGCTCTGTTACCTGAGCTGGAATACTCCATTAAAAACAAACCACCTCATACTTTGTACCACCGAATGCCTTCCTGCTGAAAACCAACACTGTTCACCTCAGAAAAATGTCAGAGAGTGAAACGTGCTTAGACTTCTTCAGCTTGTCACATGAGGCGTTTGAGCACTCACAACCCCATGAAAGAGGAATTCACATGATTTCTACCACAAACATCTCACACACAATATTTTGTTGTTTTTGTTGTTGTGCTCTGATTATGTTTGATAACCAACACAGTCCACACACACACATTTTGAGGCCTGATTGTGTGATTAGACACAAGAAGGACAAACACAAACAGTGAGAGTACCTGAGTGCGTGTATGCAGTAGATGCAGCGT
>JAQLOL010000001.1:32531890-32547894 GCA_029783665.1 Naso thynnoides
GAGTGCGTGTATGCAGTAGATGCAGCGTGGCATGTTCTTCCTGTCATATATGTCTGTGGTTTCAGTATAGAAGATCTGCAACACACACAGACATGATGACTGAATCAGAGCAACACTTCCAGCAGGTCGATGAGAGCATGGCAGCGTGTCACAGCATGCATACAGGAGTGATTCAGATATGAGCGTAAATGTGGGGTTACACAATGAAAATGTGAATTCACTTGCTCATTGTCTTTGTGGCGCAACTCAAATGGAACTTTTCGAGGCAGTTACTTCGATTTTCTGCTGCTGCTGCCAACTGGTGATATTTTGAGTTCATACTCAGTTTTTCTTGCCAACAGAGTGACAAGTATTCAGAGTTTCCCCACAGCTCACATTGTGGAAAATTCTCAGAAAAGCACTTTTACTATAATAGGCCACTGTTTGTTTCTTTTGGGGTGAGCAGAGACTTAAAGGTTCATTTCAATGTATTTGTGACAAAACATGCACAGTTTTCACATCCACCACAGACTGTATCATGAAGAGTGGTCAGAGCCACCATGACATCATCATCTATTAGTTTGCAGAGAACTGTTTTAAGCCTTAAGTTTGGCATTATAGCCATCATCATCTTGGTTTTTGGAACCAGAAGTGACAATATTTGGACAAGAGGGTGGAGCTGGGAAAGATATGCAATGCGACCAATTATGTGACGTTGAGCAGACAGCTTCTGTCAATCAAAGCTCCTTCACCCTGAATTATGCATAACTTTAATCCTTAATACCTTTTAAACAGGTGAGTTTTTAAAAAACCTTCCTTTCTTATCTCCTGTGAGTCACTGGTTTAGTTCATTTCACCACAATATAAAAATCTTCTTGCACTGGTTGGGGAGCCTTGTTTGAGGTAATTTATCACCATGAACAGTGTTTGCTGCCATTTATTTAGTCTAGATGTTAATACAGTGACATGGGCAGCAGTTTAATGCAGTGCTGCCACTGTCGGGCACAGTTTGGCTCAGCTCGCTCCATTTGGCTTTCCATTGTCAAAAGTGGATGGCAATTGGTGGGTGGTGCTTTTTTGGAGAGCTGGGTCAATATTAAATGTTGGAGTGAAAACACTGCAGACACCTGTACAAAAGAGATTTAATGACTGATATCCATTCACAAAAGCACACTGTTCAATAAATGAAAAATACAAAAACCTCAAGGCTGAAAGACAGTTTTCATTTTTAATTTGATAATTTAAAGCATGTCTGCTATTTGATGAAATGCAGTAAACACTTATCTGACTCCAATTTCAACTGCAGAGACATTTAATGTGACAAATGTATTTGTGTATGTGTGTGTGTATGTATGTGACAGAGAGAGAGAGAGAGAGAGAGAGAGAGAGAGAGAGACATGTGGAGAGCTATACTCACCTTTGGTAGTCCTTTCTCTGACATGGCATTGAGCCACTGGATGACATTGTCTGTGTGTCTGAAATGGAGACCAGTCGCCTGTGAGAGAAAACAAACACATAAAACATGTTCAGTCAAAACTCAAAGAACTGAATGCAGCCTCATTCAAACTGACAACAAGAACTTTTAAATGAGCCCCCATTCAGATGCAGGTTACAACACAAAGCAGGCAAAAACACACACTGGCTGTCACACACTGGACTTAAAAGAACATGGTGTCAGTAAAGACTACGGGCCAATTCAGACCAAATTAGGTGCAGAAAACCAGGTTCTTCCATTTACTGTAATGTGAAGAGTCTGGCAGTGAGAGATGCGGGGTGTTACAGGAAAAGGCAGCCTGTGGCATCAGAAATGTTGAAGCAGCGTCAGCTTTTGGAGGAGTCTGACCTGACATAACACTGCAGTGGCCAGTCAGCCGATAGTACGATCAGAGCAAGCAGAGCTGAACATTCCCATCGCAAGGGGAATTTAAAGACCTAATTTGCATTTGCAAATGAGCCAACTATCCCACAATTCTGCACAAATGATGATCACCATAACGCCTGACTGAGTCTGAATGCTGCCTAAAATAAAGGTTTGTAGAACCACAAATACTCATAGTTAAAATTCTAACAACTTCTTCTTTTTACAGCTCCATAAAAAGTCTTTGTGGTCAAACAACTTCGAAACTCTTCTGTGACTCGAAAGACACTTCCTGCCTGACAGAAGATGACCCAGCCAAGAAAATAGTCGAAACAGCAGCACAGGGGAGCAAAGCGGTCTCACTTTAGGATGAACAAGCCTTTTATTTACTGTGATTTTAACTTTGACATTATCAAAATTATTGCGGGTTTGTCTGATGAACTGACACTTTGGTACATTACTAAATATCTCAATAAATCCTCATATCGCTCCTCATAGTTAGCAGAGGATCTTTTCAACAGCACAACCTTCAGGTTTGGTCTTTCACTGGAGAACTAGTCTCGCCCTGGCTTGTTTGTATTTCTTTAAACCAATCACAATCATCTTGGGCGGTGCTGAGCTCCAGATGAAGCAACGGTGCCCTTGCAAAATAGTCAGGTAGCAATAGCAGACAGGGAGGAAAATGCCAGCTGGAGGCTTACAGCAAACGTCTTTTTAAAGGTTACATGGTCCTGAAAGATCAGTTCTTACTTCATTTACTTTTCTTAGTCAGACTCCAAGCAGATGATTTTTTTTAAACATGGTTTGCAATCTTTCAAAGTTATTCTCCTTTACGACAGCTATGTCAAAGCACATCACTAGGACTGAGAAATGTGTACAACTATGCAGTGTTTGATCCAAACAGCGGAATCTAATGTGCAAAAACAGACAGCAGGTTTTCACCTTGTACCGCGTCTGCTCGCGGTCGTAGATCTTCTTGAGGGAGACGGTGCGCGGGGCGAAGAAGTTACCGAGCTTTGCAAGATAGACGCCGTTCCTGAGCCCCTCCTCCAGCTCTGTGGTGGGAGGCAGCTCCTCGTCCAGACAGGCCTCCATCCATCTGTGGAGAGAGCACCACAGACGCACATCACATAACACAGTCAACACAAAGAGGAAGCACACATTCATTTTTAAATATATGGCTTAGTTTACCTACAAGGATGCGTCAAGTCAAGACAAGTCAGTTTATTTATAAAGCACAAAATCACAACAGGAGTTGTTTCAAGATACTTTATGCTGTTGATGCTGTTGAAACTTCTATAGCAACGTTTTTTTGTTTTTTTTGTTTTTTTATAAAAGCCACAAGATAATTATGACAGAACTTCAAAGTGATCTGATATCAACAGGACTGTTCAGATAATAGAGATCAGCGTTTAATCAAACCTATAGTTGAGAATATCAGATGACAGACACACATTGTAGTGTGAAGTCTAATAAGTTCTGCTGCAGTTAGAGCAGTTCAACTGAAACTGAAAACAGGATAGGATGTTAAACTGCACTCAGGTACAATAAAGTTGCTTTATAATTGTTTAAAACGATTAGAGCTCGGCAGAACAAAATCCTATTTAGGAGCAATCTGTGCATCCATAACATTAACAAGCCAGTCATGGGAAGCCTGATTCAGTTGAGTGCCATCAGATCAGACGTGACTGTGATTCCACATTTCACCAAGCAAAAAAAAAAGTTCAGTAGACACTTTGATGCAGCTGTGACAATTACTTCTTATTCATTTGGTGATTCTCTTTCGCATCCAGCTTCACCAAAAGGTTAAAATTTCTACACGCCCACAGTCCATGAAGGATACAGTTAATCTAAAACAAACGCTCAAACTCCTGTTAACTTTAGCAGTGCTTTAAGATTAATGCTAGTGTGCTAAATGTTACCATACAATACGGAAAATAAAACGATAAAGAATAATAATTATTAAAAACAGAAATTTTAAAAAAGAGGGAAAGCTGTTTAAAATAAAAGCAAACCGCATCGGCCTACCCTTTTTTCACACATTCTCAATTAATGATTCCTCTCTGTTTTTCCATCTCATGAATTATTTTGTACCAATAAAACTCATCTGTCTGAGACTGAACGTCTCTGCAGCTCAAGGACAACAAACACCTGACGTAGCCTGTGGCAACCTCGCCTCCTGAACACAGAGTTCCCAGCATTCCTCATGTGTGACATTTCATTTCTTTTAGGTCATATTGTGGAGTCACATTCCTGCAGTGTGCCCTGTTAGCTCTGGGCCACAGCAGAGACATGCTGAGCTCTCACACTGGGACCGGCCTGGTGGACTGGATTCCACCACCTCATGCTATCGCTGTTCAGTCACTACTGCCGAAGCCAAAGCTTTAACTCAAACAGCAGGAAAAAATGAAGCTGATATCTCCCTCCACTTGGTTAGAAATCAATCTGTTCATTTAAAGGGAGGAGTTGCAACTTTCCGCTTCAGTGATTTAATAGGTTTGACTGATTTCTACTTTAGTGACTGATTTCTAAGAACGATTTAAAAGACATGAGAGAAACAAGCTTGTGGCAGTCAGTTACAGGTGTTATATGAACTGTTGCTTCTCAGTTCAAGACTCTGTCAGTGAAGACGACCGTCTGATCACGATATCCCCTCACTATCTAAAACAAGCCAGTCTTGCAACTGCATTCTGGTCCATTTCCTGCCACTCTAGGTGTTAAAATTCCACCATCAACGGTGATTTTCCCTCTGCAAGCCCACTTGCTGCTGGATGTTAAGTCACCAACCACAAACAGACATTCATTTCAGAAGCATCTGAGTGCTGAAACTTTTTTTCTTTCAGATTCCATTGTGGTGGCATTGCAAAGGGTTTTCCTTTAACACATTGGAAGATATTAAGTTATATCCAGTCACATTCACTGAGCTACGCAGATTTGTTCACTGCAAAAGAAGACTTTTCCTCCACAAGTTATATTCCTGTAATATTTCGTCTTCATCCCACTTTGTTTATGTCACATGAGCCTTTTTTTAATCGCTGCAAAAAGATAAGAAACGTCTTCTCATTCATTCCTTACATCTGAATCAACTGTAAAATGTGAAGCTGTCTTTCAAAGTTCCTCTTCTATTAAAGATTGACAGGAAAACTTCATGAAGAAAACACTGTTTACACCCCCACAATGGACAGTGATGTCTGCCCTGCCTTATTAAAGGACCGCACCAGTGTCACTACATGTCACTGTCCTTTGTCAGCATCGGCCACATAGGTTACATAAACCCCACCCATTTTTCCAAAAACAGATTTATCTATCTATGTTTGTTTACATTTTGTCCATACTCAATACATGTTACAGAAAGTATCTGAAAATGTGTGACAACATCAGTTAAAGAGAACGTCAGTGTAAAAATCCTTCTTCACGCTAATACTCTAGCTAGGAAGGCAGCACTTGTAAGGACCTACTTTCCTAGGTGCAATAATTTCATCTCCATGGCTGCTGACTCCCTCTCTCCCTCGCTCAACGATTTTTGACCAAATAAACATAGATGTTCTCTTTAGAAGGGTAAATTGCCTATACCTAGCAACTTTCACATGTCCTATAGTGTCTCTATAACCTGTTTCAACATGAATGGAAGTTAATAGGGTTTGAAAATGTAGTCTGAGATCTACTAAAATATACACGTGGTCAAATTTCAACAACATCTGTAGAAGATGGGGCAATCTCTGCTAATGTTGAGAAGTCAAAAAGTAGTGTGGTATGGTCCTTTAAGGCCTCAAAATACAGTATGAGCTCTGATTATGAAAACCTTGAGTTTATCATTGGCTGTGAGGAATTTCACAGTGTGAGAGCAGCAGTGAGGTCAAACATGGTAAACAGTCTCGCTCTTTTCATCTGCTGAGAAAACACTCCCACTCTTCACTGAGGTCTTTGTCAAGCAACAACAAGGTGAACTATATCCTGAGTCAGATTAAAAGATTCCTTTGGTCTTACTGACAGACCCCCTTTACACACACACACACACACACACACACATTCACACACACACACATACATACATACATAACAAAAGCTGTGACAACCTTCACTGACTGTATTCCATCAAATCCAATCTAGTCTGAACATTAAACTCTAGTCCTTCTCCTTCAATTCAGCCTCATTTTCAGAGATTTTAATAACTTTTTACTTCTTGTTAAGATTTTCAGTCTTCAAATACACCAAAATACATCCACACGATAAATAGCTTTGCAGTGCACAGGCCAGCTCACCACCAGCTGAAACAACTTCCCTCCCAGGAAGTCGTGACATGGGGTTTCCAAACAGGCCTGCCATTGAGGACGAGGTGATCGAGCCGGGGCGCGAGGCTGCGGCCTGCCAGCCTGAACAAGCCCCTCCTTTCACTCCTCACTGGAGCAGTGAAAGGCTCCATAAAGGCTGCTAACTAATGGCTCTTTTATCAGGGCTACACACCCTTTCCAGGCTAGGACAAACAGAGACACACCCTCCACTTAACCCATAAGAACATCTGCTATGAATGGGATTTCAGAATGTCAACAGCTGGATTCCAACAACAGCAGAAAGAAGCCAACAGAAATTTTAAGCTGTGATTATGACAATTATAATATAAGGCATGACTACAATCAATAAAAACAAAAAGAGATATGAAAGCATTGTCTGGTATCTGCAGAACTAAACTGGCTAAACAAATAACACATCAGATAAGATTTATGTGGTTGCAAGACTATCCTTAGGGGCGAGCTATCTGAAGGCTAATGCTACATTCATGTCATACCACACAGATCACTATAAAATGCATACAAGTGGAACAAATGTTCACATTACCCCTCTGGCATCGTATGATAGAGATACTAAAAACTTTATGACAACGACAATTTCTCCCATGAGGAAAGAATAACGGGTGAACCAGTAATACAATACTGCAAACATCAGATAAAATTCAATATGAATTTTATTCAGCTATATGTCATTTGTAATTAAATATCTAAGGGTATAATTTTTTATTTCCATTCATCACGTGTGACGACAATGTTGGGAATATAGGTTTTTAACAAGGCTTGGGAGATATCTAAAATAAAACAATATTGTCCCACCTAAATATCACATTAGCTTATATTATCCTCGGTGGGGTGAAAGGTGAGAAGCTCACCATTTACTGCTGCTTAAAACCCCAAATCTTGTCATACTGGAGAAACTTAGTCCTGCATGTCTGTATATTAGAGCACTGCATGCATGCCCTCATGCTCTGTTTGCATATCCTTTTTCAAAATAAAAGCCTGAAGATGCTGTAACAGCTGTTTGATATTCAATCTCATGACAAATATTGCAAATGATGAAAAATATCACGATATTCAAAAATATTTAACATTGACCCAAGTTTAGTTTGAGCTGTCCTAGAATAAGAAACGAGCACAGGAAATCTGATGCAAAGCCACAGGAAACAAACTACCACACATCATCCTGTAATTAGTCAACTAGCCTGCAAAGACAATTCATATGACAAACAACATGAACATAAAAGCAATATTTTAAAATGTAACAGAAGGGTTGCGTGACAAGGATGTTTTGCATTTAATTGCAATAACTAATAATTTCACATTTTACAGGAAGTTCAGACAACTTCAGGAACAATTCATTTATATAAAATGTAATATTAATCCTAATAGAATCATAAAGACAATAAATAGCCAACATAGTTTCATTACAGCCAGTTTAACTTCTTAATAAACTGCTAGAAATACGTTACACAGAAAGCCTAAACTAAGCTACATTGCAATTTATAGTGTGACTACAGCACTACTCAGGCTATCTTGATTACGTGTTTCCCAGTCGTACCATTATGCTGACAGAGTGTAAAATTAAGCATAAGACAGTTTTGATTCTTAATCTGATAAGACGTCAATTAAAATTTTAATTACAAGCGAAAAAGTGGGCTGTTGATAAGATAAGATAAACTTCATTGATCCACTGCAGGGAAATTCTGTTGTAACAGCATGACAGCAGAGATGGAGCAGAGTAAAAAAATAAATATAAGTATACTGTTTATTTACATTGTTCAGTGGCAGATTTTAGAAGACTTTTGGTCAATTACACTTGCAATCTGCAATAAACACAGGTGTGTAATAAACATGATCGTACTGTTGGAATCACTAACAGGAAACATATTCAGGCTCTAGTTGGAGATTTCCGCTTTCTGTCTCTGGATTATTAACCTCTTAGTATTGAGCTAAACAATTTTTCAGTAACGGAAATCAAACAGCACTGCAATACAGGAAAACCTGGAAACACTGAGCATCATTATCTCCTCCCTCTTGAGATCCCGTGTGTCTACAGGAAGCTGAAGTCAGTGCCGAGTTCAGAGGTCAGGCTCATAGGAAGAGCTCTGCGACTGACCGCTGTCTCTCCAGGAAAACACACACACACCTCGCCAACAGCGGGAGGTGCATCCTCTGTTCTCCTGCAAGAGGTAAATATAAACATGCCTTGGCTCCTGCAGCCTCACTGAGACGAAGGCTGAGATTTGTCATCTGCAGGGGGTCTGTTGATAATGTTTGGTGCACGCAGATGAAGAAACTGGATTTCAGTTACAGACTTCCTCTTTTCCAGGTTTCACTTTCTGCCACAGACACAGTGCGTCCGCTTTGATTAATGTTTCACAGCATCTAGGAAATATTGAGCTGTAACAGACTACAAGCCTTGTTATTGTAATACTGGGAGGAATTGTTCTCTTGTCCCTTTCAAGGAGTGACCTCAAATGTTTCACTGTTTCATTGTATAGAAAAGGTGGGTCAGGAGCGTCAAGAGACAATAACAATTTGTGTTAGTGTGTGCGCTGATGTGACCAACATTAGGCCATCTATTGAGCTAAAACTTTGTTTGATAATCTGAACGTGACTAAAAATTGCGCTGTTTAGCATTTAAACAACATTTTCACTTGAAGTCCCACCTAATTAAATGTACAAGCATCATACAGAAATGGAAATGTTAAAAGAATGTTTAGCTGATTGTATCATAAGTAGAATCAGCTTAGCATAATTATTTCAAGCAAATTTAGCCTTCTTTTTTTTTTAACTGTCTTTGGACCTGCAAATTGCTGAAAGGCTAACAATGCTAACCATGCTAACTGTGGAAAGCAATGTTCTGATGATCTTTTCCACATTAAGTGCATAAATGGCCATAGCATGACTGAAATGACACGCATAGAGTTCTGCTCAGTCATGCAATTTATTTACGCATCAACGCACAGTTTAACGTCTGTTTCCTTAATTTACAATCAGAGACGTCACAGAAACCAGAAGGAGGTGCATCCCACTGAAACCAGTGATTTGTAGCATCAAAAAGAAAAAACATTTCAGGTCAACTCATATCCTGCCTGACTACAGAAAAAAATCCAATAAACTAAGCTTATTGTGTAAATGGGAGAAACATATAAAAGTTGTAATTAAATTAATATGATTACCACTGAAGCGCGTTTTTCAATCACAATTGTTTGAGTGAATTAAAATAAAATGCTGCTGTGGGTGAGCACGTTGTTCACCTAACACTTTCTGTTGTTCTTTCAAAACAAAACCAATCCTGCAAAAGAACACAACAAAGTTGTTTTGCTGTGATGGAGCGGCAGGAAATGATGTGTTAACATCACAGGAAGTAGATCATTATTAGTCAGTTACAGTACTGACACTATCAGTTCATTTATTGCTTTTCGCAGTCGTATGATTGTAAGCTGAATATCCTCTAATTTTTAACAGTCAGAATAAAAAAGGTGTTTGAAGGGGTTTTTTTGATAAAAAATTTAAAAAAATTAATTGACCTAATAATCAATAAGCAAGGAAGCAACGTTTCAGAGACACTATTCACAAAGTTTTTCCTGGTCAAAAAAATAAAATCAAACAAATCAAACATATCAAAATACAACGCTAGTTTAGAAGTTGGTTTAATCTCATTCAGATATGTTTCATGTTTCAAACCTTAAACCAAAGCTTAGGCAATGCATGAACTCCACCCAGCACTTAAGTCTTAGTTAAGCTGAGGAAAACCCCCGATGAAAATGTAAACATTCCAAATAATGCAAGTCTGACCAGAAATGGTCCTCATAAGGACAAGCATTATGCTAATTATAGACAAGAGAGCGACTGCAGTGTGACTGAAAGCAGGAAAAAGAGCAATTAGGGCAAATATGAGCAATGTTATACAAAGTCCCATTCTGAAATGTCCTTGGCATTATAAATGCACGTGTCTGAAAGTAAAAGAGAAGGAAGTGCAGCGTGTTCAGGAAACCTGGACTGGGGAATCATGTTTGGCGAGCCTTATCAAACATCAGCACAATGTCAAGGTCCAGATACCACAAACACACAAACTTCCCTGCTGGTCCTGCTTTCTGCCTCTTGCTAACCACTCGTCCACCTCTTCCACTATGACAATTAAAGGCTAAATTTCAAGAAAATAATGGAGGATAAAGTCTGAAATGATTGAGATCAACAAGCTAGAATTCTTTAACAATCCAGTGGGAAATCAAAGCTGTGTTTCATGATATCGGTGCTGTTACACAGGGACGAAGCACAAAAGAAGGGATGAAAGAAAAATGACAAGCGGGGACACAAAACAGATGAGCGAGAGCCAAGTTGTCCATTACATGCTTTGCTGCCACAGTGGAATCTGTGCACCAGCTGACCTCGTCTTCTCAACACTCGTACTCAAACAGGCTGATAGCAGCTGGACTGACACTGTACTCACTATGTCGCTGTGTGAAACACCAGCTCAGTGTGTTAGCCTGGAGGAAATAAACAGCCAGGCCTGCACTGTACATGCTACACACAGTTTGTTACACTGAACTCTTTGTATGTGTTTGATGAAAGCTTAAGAGAAAAACTACAATCAGCTGGGGCTGGGCAACATAAAGATATTTTATCGTTATCGAGATATGAGACTAAACACGGTCTTGGATACCAGATATTGTTAGCCCTCTTACACTGCATCTGCATCATTAAGTCTTTTTAAAATCTAGTCATCATGATATTCTTACCACAAACAGTAGGAATTAATGGAAGTTAACAGCAAAAAATTAGCTAGTGATCAATTATTTGACTGAAAGATAGCCTCGATAACCATTCTGTTTATAAATTAAAGGTTTATGTCAGTAAGAGGTTGCAAGATTAATCTAAGTCGTTGTGAGAGGATTAGTTGGGATGCACCGATCTGACTGTTTTAGTCCTGATAACGATACCTGGGCCTTTTGGTATCGATCAGTACAGAATATCGATCTGACACCAGTGTTAAATCAATAGGTTGTTTTCCTCACTGTGTGGAAGAGACCAGGGCTGTTCGTTTATTTGTAAAACAGCATCAAACTTGACTTAAACATTGCCTTTCTAATCTTGTTAAAAAAAAAAAATCAACAAATAAATATGTAAATGTATAGAATTGTTCTTAATTAAAATAATGGTATGTATTATGCAATCCAACATCACTGTCACTGGTACCTGACGCAGCTTTTTAAGATCGTATCAGACTGATATCTGTTATCAGTCTCCGTATCAGAGCATCTCTAATGATCAGTTTGACATAATCAAACACTCACACACTTCAGTTTCTTTTAATCGTTGCTGTGATTATTATATGTGAATAATGTCACCTCTTCAGGCTTGTGAAATCATGTAAATATCAGGGGATAAAATATATTTGTAATTTATGTGTTCACAGGTTAAAAAAAAAAAAAGGGAATATATCAATTAAAAATTCCTGACTTTCACAGGTTCCATCTTCTCAAATTTGAAGATTTGCTGAGTTAACCTGTTGAGCCACTTACAAATCACATTATTAGTTCACAATTTGCTAGTTCATCTGATGCAGGAGTCAATTAATGATATGTCAATGCTGCCAGAAACGACAAAAACATTCAGATTTCTTTTAAAGTTCTCATTTAGAGGTAAGACGTCCAGTAGCAACGTTAAAGTAATGTTTCATTGTCACTTGAGAAACAGGATGAAATGTGTTACCTGTTACCAAAAATGTATTAAATCCTATTTTAGTATTTCAACATACTGTAGTTTCAATAAGCAGTGGTTTACATTGTTATTAATGGTAGTGGCCTTCAACACATTGTGCTGCCGAGCCTCCATCACATCTGACCTGCAGTGTTTGAGACATTGCTGTCCCTCGCTGAGGTTATCCGGGTGTAAATACCAGCTGAGGGCTGATGGGTTGTAACAGCAGAAAACGCGAGCAGGCCTGAGGTAATCCAGTTTGGGTGGGGGTGATAGTCAGTGGCATGAAACTGCTGTGTCAGCTCAGCTCTCTGCTGCTGACAAGTTTCATCACCATGCGGGATTCAGAGAGCGTTCCCAGGCTGTGACGGAAATCCAAACCAGAAGAGTCACTTGTCATCTCAGGTTGCACAGACAGCCAGGTGAGAGGCAGTGGAGGAGGGGTGGGGCTGGGACGGTCCCTGCAGGGCCTTTATGGAGCACTGAGCCCTCTCTCTTTCATTCCCCTTTCATTCCCACATTCTCCTCTGAATGCTGCCAGGCCGTGTGACTCACACCTGCTTTCAGGGAAGGCTCAGCAGGTAACATTTACACAGCAACCGCGACACAGTGTTCAGCAGTGCAGACCTGGACCTCAAAGGCACATTCAAAGCAAAATAATGGGGTTGTTCATGTCCTATTGTTACCTTTCTATTGCTCTTGGACTACTTATGGCTTCATGCTGTGGTACCTTTGTGTTTTAAAGCCAATAAAACTCATTTCTTAAGATCTGAAAATCAGGAGTATCTGAAAAACTCTTATTTTCTAGTGGATTTAAACATCTATTACTCAGTGTGAGTGGCACTTACAGTGATTATGAGGAATCTTCTGGAGAAAATATGTTTGAAAAAATTCATATTTCACCAAGACCACACATGAAGCCTACTCCAACAGTTTTAAGAGCAGCTTTCAGTTTACGTTTCATCGATGTTAAGGTCAAATTTTACACTGATTGTGAAGTCGTTACAGACATTCCTGGTCACCACAGCAAAAATGATCACGCCGATGACTATACAATCCAGTTTACTGATGTTCCTGTCAACTTCAGCTTTAGTTAAAGCTAAATGCTAGTATGTCAACATGCTAACAAAAGGCATGTTGGTATGCTTAAGTTAGAACTAAGCTCAAAGTGTAGCAAAGATTAACTTGGTTTAATATTTATCTAGAAACACAAATGATTTTTCCCTCTTTAACCTCTTTATTACCTTTTTAAAATGTGTCGAATGGCTCTTGTGGCACTGAAATGTCCACTGTGAGAGCAAAGTTTCTGTGGCTGGTACGTTTTTTTCTATTACATCATGTTTTTTTTACCACTTGCTCTAACTGCTTTTTTTAATAAAAATAAAAAGTTGCATGTAATGTGACACTCACTAATTTTCTGTCAGTATATTTAAAGATGACTTAATTATTCAGCAGTTTAGTCCTGATGAAGAACTTAAGTAATGTAACAAGACAAAAGTTTTCATAAACTGGACAAAACATTGAGTTAAGTCGTTAACACGGAGCCGGCAGGTCGGCTCAGCCATCAGGATCTGTTGCCTGAGGACAGATTGTATTGCTGTGAAAAGGTTTGAATACATCACTCTTGTGCCATTGTTCTGTTCATGGCAATACAATGTCGGGATCTGACATTACATAACACTCATTGCAGTGGCGGCTATACACAAGAGTGTTTGGAAACAGTTTGAAAACAGGAAATTACAGGCAAATGGCCAAAGCTTCAGGAGGAACTGGGCTGGTGTTTCAGTGAAAGGAGAGATGGAGAAGAAACTGATGGAGCAAGACACTCCAAAAAAAAACTGCAGTGATCCCATTTTACCTTTCATTTAATTTCAAAGTGAGAATATTAATTTGAACTAGCTTCACACACAAACACACACGCACAGAGTCATTTTGCAATGCATGAGGAGAGGAATCCCTTTAAAAAAAAAAAAAAAATCATTTGGAAAATTTCAAGCACAAACTTCAGCTGCCCAGCTAACAACAATGAGAGAAACAGGCAGGAAAGTTTGTAAAGTGACAGGATTCTTTCTTGGAGTCATGGTTTGATTCTGGTGGTGGGTGTGAGATAACAGATAGAAAGCAGGGATACAGGAGTGCAATCTGACCTGACAACACTCCGCTCTGCATGATGGATTGAAGATAAAACAGATTATCTTTCTGCTTACTGTGACGGATTATCTCGCCCTGTAAAAGTTGTCTTTTTTCTTTTTTTTTTTTTTAACACAAGCAGCTTCTCCTTAGGGAAGATAAAAATATAGAGACACTGCGCAATCAAGCAAGCTCCCACACTTGAAATAAGTATGTAAGAAGTAACTGTGTGTTGAAACGTAGGTTATCATGCAACAGCAGTGATACGTCTGCATTCTGCAGTTTTCTGTCTGACTCTAGACGGCATCAGAACTGGAAGAAACTGCTGCAGCTAAAATGCTGGTACAGCTTTACTACTGTTATGTTGTTATTAGACCCTGTCCAGCTTCTACAGTATTATATATGGTCAAGTTTGAGGTTTGAAGTAACTGTCCATGTTAAGGGATGTGCAGTTGTCTCCAAAAGCAAGCAAGGAAATTTGATCCATGTAGCAATTTTCACAGACACCACACCAGCCATTAAGTGTTTTGCAATTAAAGAAAAGCGACAAATACACATAAAAAACAAAAAAGAACCAAAAGTAGAGATAATATGAAATAAAATATGTACATGGAAAGCACATATAGGACAGCTAGAGCATAAAATACAACATACTATATAAATACCCTCTGAACAAAGTTGCTTTTTGAACGAGTCCACTGAATCCAAAGACTCAGGCTTAGCGGTAGCTACCCCAAAACTTCGGATCAGAGAGCACGGTCAGTGAGTCTTAAAACATTTCTGTGGTACAAAATCTTGAGTAGAGGACCTGAGAGCATGGCACTTGGTGTAGGGGTGTAAAAGGTCAATAATATATTGTGGAGCTTGTGGGGCTTTAAACGTGAGTATTAGAATTTTAAACTGAGTTCTAAAACAGTCAGGAAGGCAGTGTAAATTTAAACAGACATGACCTGTGACCATTTGTTCGGCCGAGTTAAAAGCTGAGCAAAACACAAACACACAAGCATGCTTGTTAAACTCTATGGAGCAGAGGAGAGTTTGGAGAGAATTCCTGGTGAAAACTGGGATATCATCTCCTAATATTCAACCCTCCCTGAGTTATGTAATTCAACCAGTCTGATGCTAAAGGTAAGTGTTTCAATGCATTTAGATATTAAAATAACAAAAGCAAAGCCTAAGCACCCTCATGAAATTCTTAAAGATTCCCTCCCTCAGGTGAGGAGTTACATGTTACCTCACTGTCTTGTCAGGGTAAATGCTGATCATTCTTTAGTGTCAGATACTCTGGCACACAGAGCCGAAACCTCTTTTAGAAGAAGATTTTTTCCAGTAATCAAGCTATTCATCATTTTTCTGTTGTAGCACATATCTTTGCTGTCGGACTCGGTCATCACACAAGCAAACACACTCACACACACACTGTTACTGTGACCCAACCTGACATATTTGCTTTGAGTCAATAAAACACCAGCGTGCTGTCAGAGTGGAGGAACCTGCCAACCACAGGTGAGCTCTGCTGCTGCTAGGCAACACGCGGTGCATTCAACACTTGTACACATAGGAGCGGTAAATACTTACACGACTGGACAATTTTGATTGAAATGTAAATGTGGCAATAAGGTCACAGCCAGTTTGAAAAATCTGATTAAGAAAAATTCTCAGTTTTGTCTCATCAGTGAAGAGCATTTCAGACACACAAACATTAAAGGAGCAGTTCACCCAAAATTGAAAACTGGACCCACTTCAGGCACCATTAATACTTTGAACTTCAGCTGCAGTGAAGATTTCACTTTAAAAGGTGAATATAATTTCCGGTTTCGGGGCTTCTGGAGACTTTTTATGCCAGATGAGCTGTATGGAGCCATTTTATGCGTTTTCCATTGTTGTGCTGTGATTCTCCAGGAATGTTACGTGGACTAAAAAACCCGACTTCTGATGTTAGAAAACTCAATTTATGGGGCGCCTGGTGGCTCAGTCGGTAGAGCAAGCGCCCCATATACAGAGGCTATGTCCTCGCGCAGCGGACCCAGGTTCGATTCCAC
>JAQLOL010000001.1:32555646-32571294 GCA_029783665.1 Naso thynnoides
TCATTTCATCAAGTGATCTTAGTCTTCAGACAGTTGATTGGTCAAACTGTGTGCTCTTGATAGGTTGGAACAAAAACCAGCAGCCACACAGCCCTTTGAGGAATAGTTTGGAGATGCCTGATTTAAAGTTTTCTGTTTCTGGCCACCAGGTGAATACAGTTCCCCCTCTTTTAGCTCTGTTCTGGTCTCCACCAACTCTTCTGGCTGTTCATCTGCTAAAAGTTCTGCCACAGTTAACCAGCTCGTCACTAAGTGTAGCTGTTTAAAAAACCGCATACTATACTAGCAGTACTAATTTGGCCAAAAAGGAGCGTGTGGTATTGTCACGCCACATCTCTTGCTGCACATATGCATTCAGATCACTCACAGACTCTGACACCCTTTTTACACCTCATATTAAAATGCAAATTGTATCTGGACAAGTTATCTAGATAATAAAAGATCTGATCTCACCTCTACGTCAATGCATTCTCGTTATCCACATTGAGATCAGATTTCTCTCCTCCACAGCAAACTCTGTGCATGAGAAATTTCCTTCATGAAATGAATACTCACTCTGCAGAGCACAATGTCAGTTTACTGCTTATGCAAACTGAACATTTCCCACAGCTGCAGCTTTGCATTAAAAACATTTAACTGGCGACTTTTATTGTTGACTTTTATTTTGAAGCCCGCTAATCACAGAAAATACAATGTGCTCAGTTAGCTTGGCAACCTAACACTATTGATCATCAATGAAGTGTTCGTAGAGCAAAACAGTCATTTTTATTTGCTGACATCGAATTAATTTCAGATATGTCTGGGAGTAGTTTTATACCGTCTGTGAAGGTGATGGAACAAGAACGAGCTGCCTGCAGAAGACAGGAGAGCAACGAAACTCCTCATTCATTTCAGTTACCAAGTTCTCTACTAGCGTCCGAATTTTTTGAAGTACGCTTTTTGCGTTTCACACTGACAACTAATCCTCCGCTATCTGCTGGTTACTCTCACCATATTTTAGTGAAATGTCACTGTGTCCTCAGCAGCTCTATGGGCGACTCAGCTGGATGCAGGATGTCACATCAACTGTGGCATCTGTCAGTCCCACGGTACTGATTTTTTAAAAGGCAAAATAATGGTGGGGCCGGTTCTGTCCACTGAGAAAACTGACTATTGCTAGTTGCAAGCCAGATTGCATTTACACCTACATAAGATCTAAACACAGTGCGAGCCAGACTACCTTCAGATGTGGTCAGACAGATCTGATCCCAATCTGATCATGATGCATTTACACCTTGCATTACCAATGCTTTTTCCTTATCTGAGAAACTAAACCAGATACAGATCATGTTTTAATACCAGGTGTAAATGAAGTGTGACTCACCCCTGCTTCACTGTGATCTGCTGCAATCAGGACAACCACACACACCTGCCACCCTGTTCAAGCTGTAATTGGTTCAACCTGCTCACACCTGTCACTCATTGTCTCACCAGTCAGTCTTAACTAGATCATCCCTTCCTTCCTGATGCAAAACTCTAAGTCTACAGTCTTAGGAAACAGTCTACACTTTGCAAGGTTGGACAGATGTTGCTTATTTTTGGATCATGCCTGCAGTGGCTGATTATCAAACTCTGCTTTTCAGTTAGAAATCCTAAAAATAAGGAATATACAATGGAATGAGGAAATACTTGTTTGAGCCCAGTGTGAGGAGCTATTACTGCAGGCTTCTGCTGCAGCCAGACACCAGGGGGAGATCAAGATTTTTTGGTCTCGAGGGGAGTTGTGAGTTGTCATGGTGTTCATCTTTATTTATGTTTATGAATAAAACAAAAGCTGTTAAGCCCCAGGCTTTTGAGTTTTTAAGCAGCCTGTTAGCACCTCCTAGTGGTGGATTTGTTTGAACAGGAAAGAGTTACCCTTTCACCAGAAGGCAGCCATTTTCCTCCTTAGGACAGCCAAGGAGCAAACCCACAGTTCATCTGCTGCCATCCTTTCATTCTGGCTTGTGAAAGCATCATCTGTGAGTTCCATGTATTTTGGTGACTGGTATTTCTAATTGTATTTGATATTTGCTAGCAGATTACGTTGTTACCACTGTAATGCTGAATGCTGCGATTTCTAAGAGAGACATGCTTTCCTTGTGTTGAGCTGTCAGTTGATTGAATGCTACACTTTGTTGGAGGTAAAGTGCACATGCATTATCCTTATTTAAGCAACATTTATGGTAAAAATTCATATTTTTTATTTTATTTGAAAATTCATGTATTATTTAGCGGTGAACTATAGCTACTTTGTCATCTCACCAGCTAAAAACTTACTCAGTTTATATTTTTGCTCAGTTTTTCTACAATTTCACTCTTATTTCATGAATGCATCTTATTAAAGGGCACAACTAATATGATTCCTGCCTCTCACGCATTAATTGAACAGAGTTTAGCCTACTGTTAACTTGTGTTGGCACATGATGAGAGCAGCTTGTAATAAACAGCCAAATTGCAACAAACTGAAGTGACTAACCAACAGCTAACACATGTTGCCGTTTCTGTGCACCTGAAAAAAAGGCCAGCTACAGAAACACAACATATTTCTGAGGGACATGCACTTAATTTAATGTGGCCAAAACTTCACGTTGTTCATTTTGAGAGGGAGAAGGATCCGGATCCTGTGAAGTGTCCACACAGACGACAGTTACATTGATGACTCACTCAGTTATGAAATTAGAGGTGACGATGGAATCAAACTCAGAGACGCTTTGAGTTTTAAAGTTTCTATCACATTTGCTTGACACCGATACAGTAATGATGCTCATTAATCATGGTCTTATTCCACACTGATGACTTGTGAGACTCGAGATACAGCAATTAGCGATGAGTCACCACTGGAATTAACACCCGACCCTGATGGCTTTTTGCTGCAGGAGTTGGCTGGTTCGCCACCTGATGACCAATCAAAAGCCAGAACTGAGACATATTGCCGTGTGAATGTGTGAGATAAAAAGCAGCTCTGATGTGATGCTCTTACTTCATCTTCCTTTTTTCCTTCCTTCCCTCTTCCTCATGTCTCCATTTTAGGTGTTTTCCGGAAGGGAGATGCTCTTTGCTAACAAGGCAGCTCAGTGGCAGTCGTATTGGTGCGTGTAATTAAGGCTGAGCTCTGCAGATAGAAGCCTCATGAATGGAGTTTCCCTCCTCTATCAGTCTGCCCTCTCTGTTCTTTTCGCTTCCTTCTCTTGACATAACACTCCTAATTTACCACAAACCAGATCTCAAACTGCTTTTGGAAAACAAAAACAGAGGTAGACAGGGAACTCATTAGGCCTCTGGGATGTACTGCTGCAACATAACAGAGGAAAAGATATTATATAATCCTAATTTTTTCATATAGAAAAAAATAATTGCTCTAGTTGGACTGTAATGCTAGAGAAACGTACCAGTTATCTATCATCTCTACCAGTAGTAATTTTGTAATGGAAAGATCTCATTAAACCTCAACAGAATACATATTTATGTCTTTTTTGGACATATTCCTCTATTTAGAACAAGGCATAATTGCACATGGGTTCAGAAAAGAAAACCAGCCGAGTTTTGGACTTTTGGATGTGCAGACAAAAGGACAGAGGACGAGGCAGCAGCCAGCAGGCTATTTTTAGCTTTGGGAAACTGACATTTGACAATACAAGGCAGTTATGTGATATCAGTGAAATGTGAGAATGCCATCATTGAGTAGCCTAGTAGATAATATAGTAGATAATAATAAAACCCCTGCACTTAATATTTACATGCAAAAGCATGCACATGGTTAGACCACAAACAGAGACTCACACACTTTGATGATGCCTCTTGAACTCGCAGCTATTGAATAACCTGTAAACAGAGAACTCATTAGGATAATAAATGTAAAGGGAAAACAGAAGGGTGACAACTAAACTGATTCACCTGATGTCTTAACAATGACCTGGATGAATGAGAATATTCACAGACATTCACCTGATGTGGAAACTACAAAGTCATATTCTCCAAAGATTTTTAAAAAAGAAGCTGAATAAATGAGAAACATAAGTGCAGAGGCTTCCAAACAGAACACAAAGCATCACTGCACAGAAATGACATGACTCATGTGTTTATGGTGTTTGCAGTCACCACATGTCAACTTTGTCCTATTGGACATTTTGGTTTTAGACAACACTCGTCGGTGCCATCATAAAAACACCAAATTAAAGTATGTTTTGGTTGCATGTGTCGATACACTTTAGAATCTATTAGGAAAATTGAAGCTATTGTGGAGGCTCACTAAGACATCTTTATTTTCTATTTTTTAGTATCTGTAACTGAAATACAACTGATCATTTGTTTATTTTTTGTGAGAGTGTTTACTCTTTTGATATCATGCTGTGGAACTTAATGACTAGAAAGCTCTGAGATATTACAGAACTCGTTAAGACTGCAAGAAAACAAAAGAAGACAAAATCAATTCCTTTGTGGAAATTCAAATTAATTCAAGTCCTTAAAAGCTGCTATTTTAACAAATGATTTTGATCGTCATGTGGATCAACATCTGGACATACACATGGTGAAAGACAATTAAAGGGATAGTTGAGTGTTTTTGAAGGATGGTTTGTTTGAGCTGCTTATGCATAGTAAGTCTGTTACCTCCTGCAGATGGCAATCAGCTGTGTCACTTTTAGGGGAAGAGGGAGAGGTCACTGCACTGGATGTCAGCATTGTACTGTTGTGAATGGGGTCAACAGAAAAACATTTTTAGCTACATGTATAAGTGCTTACCTAAAAAATCAAAAAATTGTACACTAAATTTAGGATTTTTTTCACCACTTTAGTTGGCCTCCAGACAGTCAGTTATTTTGACACTACATTCTTTCAACCATAGTTCCTCCTATATTACTATGCTCACTCACGCCGGCTTCTGCCACGTACCGCATCACTCTGCAATCAGCTGTTAGGCTCAGACTACAGCAAAACCAGACTGAAATCAAACAGCTGTCTGGCGGCAAACTAAAAAATTCCTAAATTTAATGTACAGTTGAACAGATATTGATTTTTTTTTTAAACACTTTTTAATTTACATTTTATTTTTAAGGTAAGCATTTATATACGTGGCTAAAAACCGTTCCTCTGCGGACCTTGTCTGAAACAGTACGATGCTGACTTCCTCCGGTGAAGCGATTTCTCCCTGATCCCAGTTTGCAGAAGGTAACAGACTGACTATGCAAAAGTACCTCATACAACCCTACTTCAGAATTACTGAACTATCCTTTTAAAGGCTCAATATATAACATTCAGAAATTCCTCAATATAAGAAATTTGGCAACACAACCTGTTGTTTTGTGTTGCTGGATGACGTTGCTGAGCCTCTCGGTGAAAGCTTGACAGCAATTGATCAGTGATAGTGATTGGTTAGTCGTCTTTTAAGGTAGACTTTTTGCTGGACTGTGTTGTTCATTAAGGTCGTTAGGCATTACAGACTCCATTGCTGTTGTCGATAGCCAGTTGAGCATCATTTTTTTCTGTTGTTTACATGTGGTGGAAATGCCACATCCTTTAGATTTTTGCAGAAAAATCTGACACAAGTCCCTTTCATAGAAATATGAAAGTCATCCTCCCTTAAACACAACCTTAAATTTCTTCACTGTTCTGATCAGATAATACCAAACCTTTAAGGGACAAAGGAAAGAATCTTAGGTGGCACAACAGAAGCATGGATGCAGACATGCAGCAGACAACATACAGTAAGCAGACAGTACACAGTGTTTTAGTTTCCTGCTGTTTACTGTGAACAATAAATTGTGAGCGTCACCAGAGCAACAGGTGGGCTATTACCTGTTGTCAGGAGATAACTGAATCCATTTCTTCACAGACACACACTGAATATCCAAGTGGGCAAGCTGAAGAGTTCAGAGCTGATACTCTGGTGTCTGTGGGCTGTTTCCCTCCTTGAGAACATAATTAATCTTAGTATGAAATGTGCGTAGGATTGGGATATCTCGTGGTGGGGTTAACTGAATATCCTTCTGTTGGGAGTTAGTTTTGGGTTTATCTTTCTTTTGGACTTTGTGGAAGAGGACCTTCTCCCTCTGTAGATGTAAAGACCTATTCTGGTATAGAAAACACAGCCATTATTACATTTATCATTTTCAGATGATACACTTACGAAATATATTCATTTTATTTTCAATTTCCGCAAATTAATCACCCTGAATCTTACACTCCGAATTTTAATCTCGGTATCATTTGAGGGCAGCAGTTAACGCTCTGGATTCATATCCGCTGGCTTCTCTCAGTGGAACTTTTCATATTATTTCCTCAGCTGAGAGGTTACACGGACACTCAGGTAAATTATTAAGACATCTCATGTTTGGTCTGGCCAGAACGGGTATTGGATGTGCAAACCTTTTTCCTTCAGTTAATGGAAACTCTAAAAGTGCCTGTAGGTGTTAATGTGAATGTCATTATGTAGTCCCCCCCCCCACTTCAAAATTACAAACTTGAGTTGAAAAGAGGGTGCTCATGTTCCTCTACATGTCTTTCTGAATGTTAATAGGATATTAATGAATCATTTTTCTACAGGATGTTGAAGGCATCCGACTAAATGTCCTACATTTGGACAGCAGCATCAAATTATTTTTCGTGAGCATCTGAGTGTCTGGGGATTTTTTTTATAATTATCCGAACTGGTTTCAAGTTGAATTAGATCAGCTCGTCAATACACTCTCACACAGACAACTACCAGAGTCTCAGTCCTTTATTGGACAAATTTGGGCTCCAGAACCTTGGGGGCACCACCCTAAATTTTCTAGAAGATAAAAACAAAGTATGACGGCAAACTAGTGGCAAAAACATGAGCTGTTAAAATCCAATAAGGTCAACACCTAATTATTCTATGCCTCATGTCTTATTTAAAGCTGCATGTTGATCGATGGCTTTTTTTTATTAACAATGGAAAAAAGATGAGCAATATATGAAAGGGTCACTCCCAACAATAAACAGATCCTGAAGTTCCTTTCAACTTTTCAGATCACTTCATCTTTCGACTCATTGTTTTTGGTTTTGCAAGCAGAAACTTAACAGTTTGTTTCACCCTCATCACTGTGATAAAGCTGCTGTATACACTGAGTGCTCAGTACCAAACAGCAGACACACACAAACTAGTCTGAGATGAATGCAGAGCATTTGATAAAGAAACATATTTCTCTGAGGAGACCAAACCAGAGCTGAAAGCAGAGTGAGTGTTGGACTTAGGCTGGCTTTACACATTGAAACTTGCACACAACTAGTTGACTAGTTGAGGGAACTAGTTGTTTTCCATGCAACTTGACAGTTACATAATACAATTCAAAATAATCAAAGTCTCATGTAACACATTTGATACTAATTTAATTTGCTGGTCTTAAGAGGACTTGCTAACTTGTCTGTGAATATTCTCATTCGTCCAGGTCATAGTTATCTGGGCAACTGAATCAAAAACAACTGGATTCAGTGATATGTCTGTGAAGACGTTTTGCCTCTTATCCATGGGGCATCAGTTCATGCATGTACTGATGAAGCGCACAGTGAGTGTTTTCACCACTCATATCTTGTGTAAAGAGACTCATTTTGCATCTATCTCAGCCTGTGGACTTTTTTGTGGCTCTTTAGCCCAGTCGAATTGGTGTGTGGGTATCCCATCAACCATTAATCCAAGTTTTCCTCAAGCACTGACGCACCCAATAATCACTGTGTTGATGCGTCAAGTAGGCGCAGCTTCACAGCACTCTGACGATCATCATCACATGACACATTATCAGCATTTTGATTTGCTGTTGCATGAATCTAGTTTCATAAATTTAGAGCTTTGCAACTGTTTCGGCTGAGTTCAGACGAGATTTAAATGTGCTGCAGAGGGCTTTACCACTGGGCTTTATTCCACTGATCACGTGTGTGTTACAAAGTGACTCTGCTGCATGTTTGCTCTGTGCTCCGTCGTCTGTCAACACCCACCTTTCAGAGTGCAGCATGGCTGGACAGATAGAGTCGTGAGACAAACAAAATTTTATTGCAATTGCGGAATCACGTATGGTTGTGGCCTCTGAGAACCTGGAACAGCACATACCGACGTTTTGTTTATGAAGTTAAGTGAAATACTGTATGATCTGGTGCTAGCAGTCAGAGAGTTCCAGCAGCCAGACCAGTGGTTACCCTATCTCTGGTAACACTGAAGCTAAGCAGATGTAGGTTTAGTTAGTACTTGGATGGGAGACCTACTTACTTTTCCTAAGTTGCTGCTGAAAGTGGTCTTGATTGTGGTCAGCAGGTGGCGATCTTCCCTTTGGCCAAAAGATATATCCTGTTGCTCCAGCGCAGTGACAGGGACATTGTGCTGCAGGACATGTTGTCCTTCCCAGAAGATGTTAAACTGAGGTTCTGACTCACTGTGGTCATAAAAGATCCCATGGCACTTGTCACAGAGAGTAGGGGGTTCCCGGTGTCCTGTCTAAATTCCCAACCTGGGTCATTCAATCTGGCCCCCTAATCATCCCCCTCATGTAATTCGCCTATACATTCATCTCACTCTCCACCTCAAGCAGGTGTGTGGTGAGCGTTCTAGCACAAAATGACCCAGCACCCAGATGGGTGCTATTAACTGGTGGTGATTGGTGAGATCCCTCCTTCACTGTAGAGCACTTTGAGTATCTAGAGTGATTAAAAACAAAAAAAACAAAAAACCCCACGCTGTATAAATGCAAATTCTTCTTCTTCTTTTTCTTCTTCTTCTTATTATTAGTGTCAATACTCAGTGCTTTATTATGAAAATTAACGATATGTTTTAATGTTGTATCTGTGTCTGACTTCCTGTCCCGCTTGATCTGCTCTGAGAGGTTACACCATGCAACTCAGTTGCGACTTAGTTTCACCTTACACTGGTCAGAATACATAAACATTATACTATTCTGTGCGTGCTAAATGTGTCAGCATGGAGCTGTTTGCTAATACATTTGCCAAGACAACTTTGCACAGTGATAATATGTCAGAATTATAGCTTTGTGGCCTAAAAATTAGTACACAGCTTTAAAACAGTAATTGGAGAAATGCATTTAAAATCAGTTTCACAGACCACGTTAACATGCTTACAATACTCCAGTTATGACCAGGGTATTGAAGTATTCCAGTAATGCTGTGACTCCTGTAAACACCTTATCCCTGTAAGCATTACCTTATTGAGCCCCTATTCCGCTAATGAGAAACCTGAATAAGATAGCTGGGTTACGCCTGTATCGACCAGAATATTTGAGCATGTAAACACCTTACCCCGGCAACTACTGGGTCATGCTCTTGTGTGCATGGTTGTGTGTGCAGTGTCAAGGAAGAGACGGGCAGAGCTCGCCCACCGCTAATTAGGTTAGGTCAGTGGAAAGTGTTAGCGTGCCTCTGCCAGAGGTCATCAGATAAACTTTCCAACAACTTGTTGTGACTTGTTTATTTACCACATCACATTGTTTTTAGACCCAGATTAGCACTTTATGTAATTTTAGAATCAAATACCTTTGTTGTTCTTATGAGTCACTGTTTATTGGCATGCATGCGCCCTGCGGTTTACATCTGGTGTCTTCATTCTGTCGCTTTTTTAGCACAAAAAACATGATGTCACACAATTGTTTGCAATAGCATTCTGTATTGTAAAATAGGTAGAAGCAGGGCATACACAGAGGATGAAATTAGCTGCATCTTCAAAAAACTAGTAGGGCAAAGCGTGCATGCGTACTTCAGATGCGTAGCAAGCGCTACAGGGTGTCATGTTTACAAGAACATGAATGTATGTTGGTATTGCTGGTTGTTGTTCACGTAAACACGGTGTTGCCAGATGGAAAATATGGCAATATCGTACAGCGGCTTTAAAATTATTGTATTTTACCAAAAATGATCATATACGTGAAAAAAAAGAATAAAGGGCCCAAAACTACACAATGGCAAAACTATGCCATGCACGCCGTATTGTAACAGCATGGAGACTGTCCTTTGAACGAAATGGCAACTTTGTGCTTCACACAACACAGTCAACTGTATCTTATTGCATGATCACTCCTTCTGTTGTTACCTTTCAATACAAAAGCACCATCTCTACACACGGTGTCAGTATTTTACCATAGGGAATTGAACTCATTTAGAGAAATGGCAAAATTATCATACCTTTGGTCTTTTTCAGCATTATTGATCGTACATCATACAGAGGGCAAAATTATCGTACGAATACGATAATTATGGTACATCTGGCAACACTGTGTAAACAGGTCTGTGCCTGGTCTTACCATAACCCAGGTGTGCTCAGTAACTGGAATGTTGAGTGCATGTAAATGTGGTCAGAGATTCGCTCTGATTGTTTTCCCACCAGTTTGTTAGTGTGAGGTTTCTGTGACAAGGCGTATATTCCTCATTGCATTTATTTAAGTGTTGAGTCAGCTAACTCTAAATATAATTTAATCTGCTAAACTGTTGTTATTCATGCTTGGGAGTACACAATCTGAGAACAGATCAAGCCAAATCAGCTCATGTTCTCACCGTCGCTCCATAACCAGCCGAGAAACGAATCAGATGTGGGGAGTGCATGTCTCTGGCTAAACTGTGACCGTCAAGGAAATGGCAGAAAAACTAATGAACTCGTGGTTGTGAATGAAATTGCCTGGTTGTTGTGAATAGAATGTCAGATTGGCGTCTCAGTCATTAAAAGTGGGGAGAGAAAGATATGAGTCATGCAGCCTTGAGGACAATCAAAGCTTCCTGCTCCTCCATCTTCGTCTCCGCGGATGGTCCCGAAACAGGCAGCTTACAACCAGACGATCAATGCAGTGAGCCCGGATAACTCGAGCACAGGATTAGGAACACAATACAAGCAGCAACAGCGGTCAGCAGCCGCACTGTGTGTAAACATTCATCCCTGCATTGTTACAGCAGCCTCGGTGGTTGCATAAGAGGTAAAACGATAGCATATTGTGGCTGCTGACGTGTTTGGTCGGTTAATCACACAGTGGAAGTGTACTTTGTGCAGCTGATCATGTTTTTATTCCACAAAAAAATCAAAGGTTTGCCTCAGTGTTAGAAGTTGCCAGTTTGCTTTGCAGGCCTGTTGTTTGTCTCAATTCCAACTGCTTCATTCACTGCATCACTGACATCATCATATCTTCATATCATCCCTGATATGAAGTTTCAGGTACATGTGAAATGTTCTGCTACACAAATGATTCTTTCCTTCTCAATAACAGCAGCAGGTCATTAAAGATCAGTATCCTTTAGGTCGTCATCCCTCCACATCAGAGAAAAGGTGAAATCTGCAAGTCAAAGCAACTTTTCAGAGTACAAAAACTGAAAATTCAGTAAAGAAAAAAAGGGAAGATCAAGCGCTGCTAGGTTTTCTGTATCAATCAGAGCTGAAAGAACCGACTGAGTCACCATATGCAGGAGGCTAATGCCATTCAGAGGTAATAAGAGAATATATTTGCAAGTTAGCATGCGGATCTATTTGGAATACTTAATAATAAAGCGATGCTCTGAGCTTTGCTGGGTGTCTGAAGCAAATCATTGCTTTTAATTTCAGTTAATCTGCTTCCTTGAGGTGATAATCCAGCAAAGATGTGTAATTAAGTGTTTGTTAAGACTGAAAATGATAATCTCATAATGACAACACAAACTGGAATCAGCTGGTTGTCTTATTAAACTTGCTAGATGTGACCTCATCAGCCTTAAACCCTCCAATCTGCATCCAACAAGAGAGTAATCCGTTACTTTACCAGTAACGACCCCTGGCAGCGCTGCTGTTGTTGCTGTTGTTGTTGTTGACTTTTTCAGGCATATTTTGCCCAGCAACTTTTACAGGATGAGTCACCCAAGGCAGCTGTTACGCATGACAAAAAGAAAAAATCAAAGGATAAGGTGGAGCAAGCAGATGGCAGGAGTCAGATAAAAAGGTGTTAGGCGCGTGGGAGCGACTATTTGAGACGGGGAAAGGGCCACATGATGCCGCGCACCGGGACCATGCGGAGCTCCAGGCTGCTGAGCGGCGCGCTGCTCTGTGCGCTGCTGCTGCTCTCCAGCGTCGCCGGAGCCGAAGAGTTTGACACTGAGTCCGAGGAGGAGCTGAGTCCCAGAGCGCTACGGGACTTCTATCCAAAAGGTCCGAACCTGACCAGTGAGAAGCAGCTGGTAAGCCTTGCATCGGCACTTCTTCCGCTCTGCATGCGAGCAACAGCGCGGTGCAACTTTAAATCTGTTCGCAACAACCTAAAAGCAAGAAAGAAAAAACTGTGTTTTTATGGCTTAAAATGGTGACAAGTATTAGCCTTTTTATATCTCCTGCATGTTATTTTAAAATTTAATTATGTTTCTTTGCATGAAGACAAAATGTGGGCGCTGTATTTCAGACTGTGACAACCCAAAAATAAACCAAACGCACATTTAACTTCTGTCATCTGCGGGTCATGATGAAGGCAGCATCTGACACGTCTCACCGATTTGTGTCATTTTAAACCATATATTGAACTATTGCATTTAAAAAAATATATAACATTGAAAACATTGTCTATCTATAAAATTATTTACCATATTCTCCAAACAGCTATTGAACATTTTTCTATTTGTGTGTCCTTTGCTAAAATGACAAAGACACACTCATGAAGCGCTTTGTTTTTAATCTGCCTCCTGCAGCTTGGAGCTCTCCAAGAAGTTCTTGAAAAGCTGCAGGCGAAGCGGCTTCCTCTATGGGAGAAGAAATTTGGTCAAGTCCCGACGGTACGTTCACAGTTATGTTGTTTTGACGGATGCATGTGGCGACGGGGAGACGTGAATTAAACCTCTCGCTGTTTCCTTCCATCGCAGTGTGATGTCGGGGAGCAGTGCGCAGTGAGGAAAGGCGCTCGGATCGGCAAGATGTGCGACTGTCCCCGGGGAGCTTTCTGCAACTTTTTCCTGCTGAAGTGCTTATGAGCCTCGCCGGATGTGAATGTAGCGATATGAGGAGGAGAGGGGGAAAAAAATGTCAATTTACTGTCATTTTTTATGATACAGTGGAGGAGAGGGTGCTGCCCAATCCTTATGAAATGAGAACTATAGTAGTTCTAATGATAAGCATATATATTTTAATATTATATCACAGAAATACTATATGTCTCTGTAAGGAAGTTATGGTAATGGAAATGAGAATACCATGTAGAACCGTAAAGTTCCTGTAAATATTCAGAGCCATTCTAAGAAAATCACAGGGTCATTGTTGTGATGTAGCCTAATAGGAGCTCAGAAATTACCCACAATGCACAAAAACCTCAGTAGAGGACCACAAACAAGCTGTGAGGTGTTAACAGCAATATAATGGGAGCATTATAGTGATTCTTCTTGTGGGATAAAATCTAAAACCTGTGTTTTGAACTTGAACTCTTTGGTTTCAGGTGAATGTTTGTGTGTGACTCATGATATTAAACTGTGGATCATGTTGTTTTGTAAAGCAGCGGAGTGGCCGCTTCCTTCTTTTAAAACTCCATCTGGTAAACAGGCCAGTGCGCTTTGAATCAGTTATATAAGGCGCATGTTTTTAATTTTTTAAATTATGACGTTAAGGAGCTCAGTCAGTATTTGAGAAATGATGTGGATGTGTTAATGGATCTGTGATGTCACACCTCCTGGGGCTGTCAAGCTGCTTCAAAGACAAAAAAACCCAAATCCAGCTGCAGAGGAAGTAGCTATGAAGCGGGGATGAGCGTCACATCTCCATCACTGTCACTGCAGCGACACACTGAGCTCCCATTCACTGTCAATTAATGCTGCTGATGATGTTCGCCTGTATTAAAGACAATATAACATAACATATGCCTGAATATGTCTGAATGATGTAGCCAAGTGCATTAAGCCCATTAAAAGTCCTACAGACGACTTCAAACCATCACCACTGAGAAACTTGATCAATGAAGACACAGAGACACCATGTGGTACCAACGTCCTTATCCTATTGGCTCACAAGCCTTTGACCATCTTAGACGAAGGTAAACATCGTCATCATTTTGATCCAACAAAATGTTTTTAAATAGGCCAATGAATTACAATCAAAATAATTTTGGGGGGTGGGGGACACACAGTGCTTTCATTTTGCACCTTTCGCATCCAAAAACTAAAAAAGTTATTGGTCTAATATACACTTCAGTATACAAAATTTAATCTTTAGGGTTGCATTAATTTTCCTTTTGGGAATGCTGCTGATTGCCTGAAAAAAAAAAAAAAAAAAAAACAATTCGTGCCTGGACACAAATGTTGTTTATTAAGTTCTGTGACAATTTCAGGACCTGCTGTGATACTGGAGTGAAACTTTACCTGCTGCATACGAATTCAGATTTTTAATGACCTAAAACTAAATTATATTAAGAGTCAAGGTTAATTTAAAGATCTGTATTTACAACTTCAATCTTAAATGATGTGTGCAGTCTCACAGCTGAGGGCTGCTTTCACATTCCTCTGCTGCATAGGGAAAGTTTCTGTGTGCTCACCTTTAAGACATGAGGGCAAGAGGATTAAGTCTGGGAGCCCATCACTGGTCCGACATGATGAGGAAACAACCTCCAGCCTGAATATTGAGTGAATTAATCTATCTGAAGATTTAAGGTTGCTGACGATGAAGCACAAAGTCTAATGTTTCAAGGACAAAATAAAAGGACAGAGCACACATTGCACAAATAAAATTTTGTTTTTGGGTGTGTTAAAACTCAGAGCAGAGTCCTCACAATGCTGAGCTGTGTAACCTAACAGGGCTGAAACCGTCAGACAACTGGTGGCACAAACTTTAGGTTTGTTTCTACTAGAACTGAAAACCCAGTTTCTCAAAAGGACCAAAGTTTGGAGAAATAAACATCAGTAGTGGACAAAATTACGTTTAACAATGTCGTGTCAATGCACTCGAACTAAGTCTTTCCATTTTCTGTTATTTTTTACTTCAAAACGTTTACTTCATGTCTGTTTACTCAGCAGATTAAAACATGAATGGTCAATATATTATGGTTGTAACAGATCAAACTACCCAGCAGTAAATGAAGTAGTTAAAATAAAGCAGCAACATTAAAATGCTGCTTTCAGATTAATGCATCATTAATAGTTTTAGTAATAATTCAGCAGGATAATATTCTAAAAGGAGCCTCTCAGCATAATTTTTAAGTATTTTTTAAAAGTTGTTTTCTTGGCTTTTACTAAAGTCAAAATGTAAAAGCAGCAACTTTACTTGTAAATGAGTATTTTATTTATTAATATTTTTACTCAAGTAAATTATCTGAATACTATTCCTTCAAGAAACAAGAACTAACAAGAAATCAAAGGTCTTTATTGGCACAGCTGAGAACAAGAATCCTTCCCTTGAATCTTGAAGTTGGCAGATTTAAAAACATTCCCGAAGATGAAAGATTGTGTGAATTATGGGAACTCAATGAAGTGGAAAGGGAATAACATTTTCTGTTATATTGCTCTTTGTATGATGAACTGAAAACTCAATTATTTACTGAAATGTCTGTTAAAAAACCAGAAATTTTCTGGTGCTCTGATGATGATAGAATGGACTGGTTGTTTACGTTTGCTCATTTTGTTTCTGAAGCCTGGAAAAAGCGTCAGGATTGTTTATATGTTTAATTGGTTTAATGTATGTTATCTGGTTTTCAT
>JAQLOL010000001.1:32571394-32585240 GCA_029783665.1 Naso thynnoides
AATATTTGTGACAAAGATATGTGATGGAGGCAGAATATCTTACAAGTTACCAAACTTAATTCCAAACATCAGTGCACAGAACAATTATTAGTTACTTTGTTGAAAAAACTTCAGAATTACAACATTTTAAATCACAAGTCCAGGCATTTTTTCCAGCCTTTAGAAAGCATTTGAATATCGGCACATATCAGAGAACATATATGCTAATACTGATATATCTGCGATAGGCCAATATCGGTCAATAACATCGGCAAACCAATAAATCGTTTGGGCCCTGTGAACATTTTTCCTCCTGCGCTGACAGAGTCCTATCAACCTCCTGGATTTGTCATTTGTTTGCAAAGTAAGATGAAGAAATTCCTCTAAGCTGCGACCGGCTGCAGCTCTGTCTGTCACTCTGCAGGTCTGTCGGTTAGTCAGAGTCCATAAAAAGTCCCCACTCTTTGGTGGCCACAATTTTCGCTCTAGGAGGCTGAAATTTAGCATGTAAGTCAAGTGTGTGTGTGTGTGTGTGTGAAGGAGTGTGTTTGTGAATGCCAAATGGCTAAAAGGGGCCATGGTAATGGGAGTAACCTAGTGCAGAAAAAGTGCATAACTTTCAAATGGATTCACAGACTTGGCAAAGGATGGTCATGACAGCTGATTAACTGTTCAGGCCAAATGGCGAAAAGGGGGCATGGTAGGGGGAGTGGCCTGTAACAAAAAGGTGCAAAACTTCTAAAATGGATTCATGTAACATGGCCAAACTTTGTGGATACACACATGCACACACACACTTTCATCGGCCATGGCTTGCCCCGCCCCTACACATTAGCCCCTCTCCCTTCCATGACTCAAGTAGGCTGTACACTCCTGTGGGTAAAGAAAGGATTTATGATGCGTCTGTAACTTTATGATAACACTTGATGCTAAACCTTTCAGCTGACGACATGTAAACTCAAATCCAACATTGGTGATTTTTTCATGTTCTGTAATTCAACTAAAGGACTGAACGCACATAATGAAACATTTTTTCTTATGACACTTTGAAACACTACTTGACACATTCATGGCTTCTGCTTGGCTGACTGTTTATCGTAGTTACTGAGCAGCAATACTTTCTCCAGACAGGCGAGGATTTGCTATTGATTCCTCTGGGTATTACATCCAATTCCGATCGCAATTGTGTATGTGGAAAAGGGATTTTATTTTACCGGGTAAGACAGTTCAAACCTGCAGCAATCACCCACTGGGAGAACTGTTTGTTTGTGTGTGATAATTTGACAGATAGGTAAAGAATGACAGATAGGGATGCTGACAGAAACACACAGAAACTGAAAGTGAGATCGAGACTGAGGATGATTGAGAGTGTGATGGATTGAGACACAGAGCAGGTGACAAATGATACAGTCTGAAATAGAGATTGCTCTGTGAGAATGACATTGTTGGGTGTAAACTGCTCAATACATCAACACCAGACAAATGCTGAAGGCAGTGAAGTTGATTTACAACACATGGACTTTAATATGTGAGTGCATGCACACAGAGCTGCACCCGAATTCATTTTGTCCCCATTGTTTGTCAATAATACGTGTACAAATACAAACCTCACTGGATTGTTGTGACTGTTATTATTGCTGCTCCTAAGCAAAAAACAAATATGTGTTCTGAAATAAGTGCGTCTGGACATCTTTGTTGCAAAGATGAATTCCATATAAAAACCGATGTTGGTGGCCTGATTTCAGTCAGGGACATTTGTTAAATGTCATGAAGCATTCAAACTATCACATGAACCTACAAGATCCAGGATGGAGTACTCAAAACAACCATGAAAGTGTCTTAAAAAGTGTACTACATTACTAAACCGCAGTAGGGAGTACAAAACAACATCAAGTGTCACAGAGTGGGCCAAAAAGTGTATGAAATACCACAAAGTTCCTTTTGGCTGACAAAACCACAACATAAAGCTAATGCAAAGTATCATAAAGACCCATGAGCTCCAGCGATGTGCAGCATAGAGACCAATAAAACCGCTTCTGTCTGGGTCCAGATTTTTGGACTCTGTTGACGGATTCTTCAGATTGATGATTCTTTACGGCGGCAGTTCAGCAATCTGATTACAACATTTTCCAAAAGGATAAACACACACACACACACACACACACAAGCACTCTCTCTCTCTCTGTCTCTCTCTCTTTCACTCACACACACACACACACCCTACAAACAGGCAATCGATTCGTAAAGTTCAAATATCCAGTGAACACTGCTGCCCTCTAGTGGTGACACATGATACTACCTGTAAAAACTAAAGCTATGATTATTATAAGGAAAAGACACACATGGTAAACAAAGAAATGGAAAGTCACTGAGAACTTACTCAAATACAGCACCTCAGTACAATTTTGAGTCGAGTATTTCATTTTATACTCAGTCATACCTCCTGTGCAGGAGGCAAATATTGTGCTTTTTGAACAGTTATTACAGCTTTAGTTACAAGTTACAGGGTAGATTCAGATTAAAAATTGTATATAAAAATAAACTAGTAAATTAATTTATTTCTTATTATCAGTTAAGTGACTGGGTAGAATTTAAATGATGAACGCATTAATGCATCATTAATTATGAGTTTAATCCAGTAATATTATTCAGACACAGGCCACCCTGAATAACGAGTACTTTTACTTTTGGTATTTTACGTAAAATCCAAATGCATATAATATAATAAATATAACAAAATGCATATACCTGTTTTACTTTTACTTAAGTAAGATGATGGAACAGAAGTTTTACTAGCAACAGAGTATTTTTACAAGGTGTTGCTTTTACTTGACTGTCCTGTCAACTGTCAGGTGCAGCGCGCTTTGTACAATTCCTAAAAATTCAGGCTTAGACGGCACGCTGAAATGAGATGAGCTCCTCTTGAGCACACAAATGTGACATGTCAACCTGCCATCGCTGCTTATTTTAAGCATCAACCACGTAGAGATTGTATCAGAGTCTGAGCTCAGATTGTCTAACGAAGTATAAAATATCACAAGTGCATTCATGTGAATATGGTGCGGTCAAGTGTGCTGATGAGGCCAAAGGCGTCCTGCTGATGTAAACAAAAGCTCAGTTTGTACTGTGGCGAGAGGTCAAGAATGACTGTCACTCAAATCACTGAGAGTTTCTGACTATTTGATCTGCACTGCCAGTGTTTATTTAAGCATCTCTAATGAGGAAGTGGGTCATCAGGTTCAGCTGTGTCTGAACTCGCTAATTACCACTAATGAGAGGCAAAATTTGACACAGTTCAAAGCAGTTATTTTTTCAAGGTTTACTTTTTCATTACGTGTTAGATTTTCCTTATTTGCAATGAGATCATGAAGTTGGTGAGCAAGGGCAATTTAAAGAGATAGTTCACAGAAAAATGAAAATTCTGTCACTATCTACTCACCCTTGTGCCGATGGAAGGTCAGGTGAAGTTTTTCAGTCCACAAAACACTGCTGGAGTTTCACAGGAAAAAGGCCTTGCAGTAAACTCCCAAACAATTGTAGTTAATGGTGACCAGGATTCAAATATGAAAAAACAAACAAACAATAAAACCATACAATGCCTCCATACTGCTCGACTGAAGTAATCCAAGTGTTCTAAAGCCTCAACATGCATAGTTGTTCTGAATAACATCACTGATGCCGTGTTTTTTGCCTTGCTGTTCACTGTGGCCTGTAGCTCGTAAGATGGGAGCCACAGGCATGCACACACCGTCTAAAGCTCGCACAGCAGTTCTAGGAGGAACCAAGGAGAATTTGCCTATCTGCAAGATTAGTTGGAAAATCTGGTGTCTGCTGCCGGCACTGGACTTCCGAGCAGCATGTAAACACAGGTCTGTATGCACCACGTCAGGAGCCAGAGGCTACAGTGAACAGGAGTCTGAAAACATGGCGTCAGTGAGGTTTTTCAAAACAACTTGGCATGTCAAGGCTTCAAGACACTTGACACTTGTTGACAGTATTGGAGGCATTTTACGGTTTTAGCATGTCCTCTAATGTTTTCTTACATTTGAATTTAAGTCATCATTCACTACAATTGTTTAGGACATGACTACAAAGCCTTTTTTCTGTGAAACTCCAGCAATGTTTTGTGGGTTAAAAAGTGTCACGCATCCATCAGCGTGAGGATGAGTAGACATTGACTAAATTTTCATTTTTGGGTGAACTATCCCTTTAAGTGTCAGTTTTTCCTCATTTGTGGTGAGACCACTTAGTTGTGACAAAAGGTATTTATGTTTCTGTTTTCAAAAGGCTGCTACTCTAAATCATCATGCTGTTGTGAAAAATGCTAAATGCTGTTTTGTGCAGATTGAAACTTCACCAGGTTAGATTACGTTTATTTATTAAACTTCACCAGGTTAGATTACGTTTATTTATTAAACTTCGCCAGGTTAGATTACGTTTATTTATAAAACTTCGCCAGGTTAGATTACGTTTATTTATAAAACTTCACCAGGTTAGATTACGTTTATTTATTAAACTTCACCAGGTTAGATTATGTTTATTTATAAAATATATATAGAAAGAGGACAACTGGTGAAACCACACCGGAACATGGAACAGTGTGGATACTCGCACCTCAATGGAACCCTGTTCATCTTCAACCCAGACTGGAAAAAAAGAAACCAAAATCACACGTCACAGCAGCACTTTACCCTCAAACACGTAAACGCACACACTGTTTCTAACTGTGCTCAAGCGATTTTAACTATGACACCCCAATATTTCAACGTGGTGTGGTTCTCAGTGGTTATTTAATCACTAAGATTAAACAATGGGGAAAAAAATAAAGCAGTAACCTGCAGTACTTTTACATAAAGGTACCATAGTTGGCCAAGTATTTGAAAAAAAGACAAAAGTCAAAAACTGTTTAGCTCACCTTAACTTAAAAAACAAAACAAAAACAAAAAACAAACAGTGTAGACTGATATAAAAATTCAAAATTCTAGTCAATTCTTTGTAGCATTACTTTGATTTTTTTAATCACTGCTGAACACATAACAGTTGAACTCTTCCCAGTTTTATGAAGAACTGGACTGAACACCCCAACAAAGCTTGGAGCACCTTATAGAAAATGTTATGCAAGTTTAAGATTTTTGAATAAACATGAGTTCCAAAAAATAACTTCAGTCCAACCTGTTACACAATCAACCATAAATGCAACCATTATTAAGTACAATGAGACAAAAATAATTATTTATCTGACATCAGTCACTTATGGTTGAAAAACTGAAAAATCAAAGAAATTTGTGGATTTATACAACACTTCATATTTAGCGATTTTTGAGTTCTCAGCTGGAATGAACATTAAAGATGAGTCCATCATGTTAAGAAAAAGTTAAATTAATGTTTTTTGGGGGTGGGGGTCAAAGCTGTAAAATGTTATTGGCTTGTCCTTTTGACTTGTTTCCCTTGTAACTACATTAAAAAGAAGCAAAATCAGGTTATTAACTATAGTTTGAAGAAAATGAAACAAACTGTCAGGTTGACGGCACTCATTTACACTGAAGAAATCACCAGAATTAAGTCTGTCACTGCAGGAATGAATAAAGGAGAAAAATATATACACGCTTGTCCTACTACCATTAACGACCAAAACATTTTTTCATTTTGTTGTTAAAAAATAATCACATCAATTTAATCTAAGTCACTCTCCTACAACACTAAATGTGGCATTTTGCACTTTCTCTTGAACTCCTCTTCCTGAAAATGAACTATTTTAGCTGTTTGACTTCTGAATGATGGCACATTCTCTGTATCACTGCTCTATGTTACTCTGTTTACTGTCTGCAAAACTCTGTGGAAACAGAAAGTGTCAGTATCAAAATTATTTTGTTTTGGTGAGGTATCCCAAATATTTATCAAATTGTGTGTCACCTGTGTTCAGTATCAAATCATCATTATGGGTAACTTAATGATTTCTGTTATGATGTTCAGCTGCAGTTTCGTCCCAACAGGGTCATAAATTTCTTCAGTAGCTATCTAAAGTAAGTGTCAATCTCAACAGGAATAACAGCAAAACAAACGTCACAATTCTCTCCTCTATGAAGAGCCGTCCTCCTCCTGAAAGGGGTAGCTGAGTGCAGGAGGAAAGCCTTGACTCCGAGGCTGCTCGTCCAGCAACATCAAGTCCTCCACATCTTTCCCTTTGTACCTCCGTCTGCAGATTTTTACTGTCACTTTTCGCCCCTGAAAGACTTTTAAGGCCTCTTTGGAAGCCATGGCTTTGGCAGCAGACTCATCGCGACCGTACCCTGTCCCCATGTAAACAGTCTGACAGCGAATCTCACACACGTGACCTTCCTTCTGTGTGCGGCCAGCGGGGAGGCCCGTAATGTCCTTCAGTGGCACAAACACACAGGTCAAGGTCTCTTTACACGACTCTACACAGCTGCGAAGGATTTCGAAATGGTCCAAGTTGGGACCGAAGCCCCCTGCCGACACCAATTTCCAAGCCACTGCCTTGTAGAGGCGGTTGAAGAAAGGCTGGTGCTCTGCTGGAGCCTGTGGAGGAGGTCCTGATTTCTGAGCTGAAGGCCGTGTTGCCGTCCTCCCAGCAGGTCGACTGTCAAGCTCATTAGGCCCACATTTGGCTCTTTTCACACAGCTGTCAGCATCAACCTCTGCAAATAATGACCCAAAGGGAAGGAAAAATTAGGACGGCACAAAGGTGTATTTAATAAGGAAACAGAATCCAGCCTCAGGTGTGGGTGTGTGTAGAAAAAAACATTCACGTTGGTAATTCCATTGAAACTGCTGAAACAAAAAACCACCAGAACATGTTTGGGGATCCATAAACAAACTACAGAGACTTTGCAGGGATGCACAGGGTCCCGGTTTACAATTTGCATAAACTCACATTAGTAATGTTTAAGGGAAACGGTGTCTCTGAAAATTTGGTTACCGTGAACATTACTAATGTGACTTTATGCAAATTGTAAACCTGGCTGAATGGCAAAAAGTGCACATTATATAAATAATATACAACAAGTATAAGTGACGTGGTTCAACAGGTAAACATGTCACACAAAAAAGGTATTTCCAATCAGAATATTTACAATCAGTTATCAATAATGCAAAAATGTTGTTACTATGTAATGTGTACTGGGTTTAACTGCATTATTAAGTATTATGAATTACAAGGGATGGGCAATGTAAAAAAGAAATAAAAAACAAACAAACAAAAACAGAAAACAAAATAACAGTGAGGTGACGACAATTTGTGGTACATATTTCTGTCAACTTATCAGTTTTGTGACCCAGCAGATTTCAGTCAACACTATGGTGATTTTTAAGACTGAAACTTAAGTCACTGAATTGCATCATTTTTGATGTATGCATCTACTATTTTATCAACCAACATTTAAATATATGGGTAAACAAAATATACTATACATTTTTAAAATAATGCCAACCAATAGGTATATTACCTTTTTTCTCACAAAGCTTACCACAGTGTCATTCTCTCAATTTTCCTGCCACTGTGTGTTTTCCTAACAAGCTAAAATGATAAAATAATGGCAGTGTAAAACACTGGGAGTAAAACTTTGGTCTGGAGCACACCAGGTGTGAGTATGATCTAAAATAATCCTGGTTAATTAAGAGAACATGGGCCACAAAACATACACTGGCTGAAAAAACACAGCAATCTGCTTAATTAAAATGTTCATTCTTACCCTCTGTGGCGCTGCGCTTTCCTTTGGCCATAACGCCGTCCGCTGTTGTTTTGTGAACTGGGGCATCTTTGACAACTATCCCCTCAGCCATCTCTTTAACCTTGTCCATTACAGCTGGAGGATAGCTGATGGATGAAGAGAACAGAAACAAGTCGATTTACCATCTGTATGCCTTATGTTTGCCTCGTGGGACCGTCCATTCTGCTCTGTCACTGTGACTTACCGGCAGCCAAGGAAAACGTGATTGGCCCATACCGTGGACAGGGAGAGGAGCCTGTCCAGGCTGCTGCTGGGGACTCTTGGCTCCACTGTGGGGAAAGACTCCATGTTCCTCAGGATGAACTCTCTCCGAGCAAACCACTGTTTATTGGTCTCATGATAGCCCCTGAACGTATCGACCCATTGGGCCAGCTGCGGGTTCTGCCCAAGGTATTCAGAAACAATGTCCTCTCCACTCCTCTCCCCCGCCATCCCTGCATTAATAAACACCGATTACAACAAAAAAACATTACTTTGTGTGGCACGTTGGTTAACAGTTGGTGGTTTGAATCTGGCTATCTGGGCTAATTAAACCTAACAAGCCTGTTGCAGTTTAACATAACATATCCGTGGTACGTTACCTACTAACTTAGCAGGCGTTTTTTGACCGAATACACCTGGACTATTGTAGCTAACTCACCTGACAGTAACAAAATCAAGCTAACATTTACTGTATTCCAGAGTGCCACTGACAAACTGACTTTAGCAACTAACCTAAGTTAAGCCAAACGGCTGGTCGGATCAACTTGAAACTATGCCGATGATCATACCAATGCTGTCAAGCTAAAAATGCGAGTAACGTGATAACACAGCTTATACTGACGTATGAAGTAATAATTTTAACGAGAAACTACGACATACCAAGCTCTCTCCGTTACGACGTGTTGCTAGCTAGCTACATGACCAAATGATGACACAAGACTGGCGACGCTGTCTCTTTGTAAGGAGAAACTTCACTTCCCAGAAGCGCATTGCTAGTTGCTACAGGTTGCGATGCTAATTATCGTTTGATTTTGTTTTCATGTTTTAGAGTTTATTTGAGCCTATTACCACAAAGAGCATTTTACTGTCGTACGTTAACACTGAATAGAATAATGGATACGTTTAAATCATTGTGAGAGCTTTTAAAAATCAAAATTAAAGACAAGTAAAAACGGTTGAACGAAGGCTACTTCTAGTTTGGAACCAGACCACGCTCCGTGATGCTTTGCGTCGTGACGTATACAAACTGCGACAAATCGACGGGCGGCAGTTTGTTTTGATGGATGAATGAGAGGACAAAGCTGCATTCTACTATATTTTAGTCAATTAAAGTTGAATCAGTATGATCCACGAGCTGTTGCTGGCGTTGAGCGGATACCCGGGGACGATTTTCACCTGGAACAAACGAACAGGGTTGCAGGTAACGTTAAAAACTGAGACGCGGTGCGTCTCTTTAAGCAAACAACGCATCTTATTTAACATTGACATGTTAACCTATTCGTTTTAAACTCATAACGTTAAAATATGCGATGTATGTTTTTGCAAGACGCAACGTTACATGCTGAAATGTTATAATCGTCTCCTCTGGCGTTACAAGTTTTGTCGTGCATAAGTGAGTTTATTGGTAAGATAATGACATATAGTCTTAGATACTATAATGTACACACAGTAACGTTACACAAACAGATCCAGGCTAATAACCTTACTGCGTTCTTTTGCATTTATCTGCCTCTCAAAATATCTACTATGTCTATGAATGTAAAATTCTTGCTCCTTTCTTATTCGGTATCACCAGAGATATATATGAAAATGAAGACACATTCACAATGAATTGCTAAATTTGAGAAAAGGTTTTTACTGTAAAACTGGACAGGATGTTGATTTACAGCTACATTTATTGATTTTACCCTTAAAAAGTGGGTGTGTTACCAAAATTCTTCAGGATTAATCTTGACCTCTTGTCGATATGCGGAGGGCAGAAAATCTTTGGCTTATGCACGACGGTGATCTCTGTGTATCAGAAGCATGCAGTAATTCTTTTTAAGCACGAAGCATTTCGTTCTACCCACAGGTGTCCCAGGACCTGCCCTTCCTTCACCCCAGTGAGACCAGTGTCCTTAACCGGCTCTCTAAACTGGGCTCAGATTACATACGCTTCACAGAGTTCATCGAACAACACACCGGCCATGTCCATCAACAAGTGAGTATACTTACACTTAGCATATAAAAATATCTATTCTTTAATTGCAATTTAGAGAGACACCTTTTAAAGGAACTCGTTCTATTCAGTCCATGTAATAAATAATAATAAAAAAACAATTCAAATGTCATGTTGCTGTTGAGATTCAGCTGCATCTTTAGTATTGTTGTTTCAGGGAGCTATATGTTTAGTTTGTCAACCTTACCCCTCCCTGTCTATGACATGGTTTCCTTTTTTCTTAACCACTTGTTCTTCAGGAACATCACGCCAACCAGCCCAACCAGACGGGACTTCATGGGATTTACTTGCGGGCTTTCTGCACAGGTCTCGACTCAATGCTGCAGCCATACAGACAGGCCCTGCTGGACCTTGAACAAGAGGTAAAATGATGACACAGCCGGCAAGAATAAATGGTGAAGCATATGACATCTGAGGTTCCATCACCTGGTAAATACTGTTGAAGTCAAACAAATTTAAATCTCTTTGGTCATTATGTCAAAATATGTATCTCTATCCACATAAAGGTTCAGATTAAATTTCCAAATGCCTTTTAGGGCTGAGTGATTGAAGAAAACAATGGCAATTGGATGAATCCTGTACTGTTTTTTTTGTTTTTGAGGAAACTTTTATTTCATTTTGCTCATTAAAACTCTTGCTCTGAAGAACAAATGAGATGCTTGTCAGTGACAGATGAACAAACATCCACTCAAATCTGCTTTTTAATCTCAAAGGTTTAAAAATAAACACACCAGAGTTTCTAAGATATTCAAGGACACCAGACTGGCACCATTTTTTCCCAACAGAAATCTTGTAACATGATGCTCATTAATTGTGTGTGTGTGTGTGTGTGTGTGTGTGTCTGTTTCAGTTCCTCGGAGATCCTCATCTGACAATATCTCATGTGAATTACAAGCTTGATCAGGTGAAGTATTGATAACACTTTTAAAGAGATCATTTTAAGATTTTTGACGTCTGAAACACACACTGGAAAGTCTTTCTACAGATAAATATACTCCCATCTGTTTTTTTTGTTTTTTTTTTAACGCAGTTTTTTGTTTTTCAGTTCCAGTTGCTGTTTCCGTCTGTGATGGTGGTGGTAGAGACGATAAAATCACAGAAGGTAAAACTTGTTCATGAGGTAGTTCGCCGCTGGCTCTAAGTTAAGGGTTGAGCACGGTGCTGCCGATGTTGCACATTATTGGGAAATGAGAAATTATTCAACTGAAAAGGATTAAGACTGGCCTCCACTTCAAAAGAGAGGGTAAAAAAAGAGGTGTAAACCTACGTTTTATTGTCACATCATCTCCCCCTTACCTCCATTACAAACCATTAAACACATTAAGATACATGTGGAGCTGTTGATCTGGAGTAAATTGTTTGAAAGGATAGAAAACACATTTCTTCTTATGTGGGAAGCAGTAATTACATGCTATGATGTGTTACTGTATTTGCATTAAGGCTGCCGATTGATGATGATTAATATTTTGTTTTGCCTGAATTCTCTCAGTACATTTAATGCAAACTAAATGAATGAAGAGACTGACCGAAACATAAAGTGAAAGTTGAGGAATCACTGTGGGAGCCTCTTGAAGAGGGTGACTAGAAATCTCGACCTGTGTAGCAGAATTGACTTTTCATCTTGTGTGCTGCTTCAGATCCACGGCTGTCAGATCCTGGAGACGGTTTACAAGCACAGCTGTGGGGGGCTTCCTCCTGTTCGCATGGCCTTAGAAAAGTAAGTCAGCCCAGTTTGGGAAAGACCTTAATCCAGGTTTAAAAGTTAGTTTGTGTGTGGGAAGGCTCTGCACTCCATATTGCAATATCTTCTCTTGTAACGCACAACTGATTTAGAGAGACAAAGTAACTTTTTAATTTAATTTTAAATAATTTACTGTTTTTATGCAGTAATTTAAAGTTTTCCAGTTGATGTGGGTTGCTGTAGTCTGACTCATCAGATATAAACTGTTGCTATAAGATGCCATTACGTCCCTATTTTAGGCAGCATCCCCTTCATGTTACCGGTTTTAAAGTCCTGGTTGCTCTGTGGAAGAACGCAGACAACAACCTTAAACCAACAAACTACATGCAGGAAGTGTGACGTTACCCTTACCTGGTCGCTGAGTTAGGTTGGCTCGCAGCTATTACTTTACTTTTGCAGGGATTTAGACATTTTAAACAATATAACACCAGGTCTTGCCTTCCTGCAGTGATTTCATCATTGTCATCATTGACATCTTGTTTCAAATGTTATTTGAGAACAAAGCTTAAACATAGTGTATGACTGATTTCTGTATTTTGTAAAATTTCTTTGCACCCACGTCTTGTACTATAAATCACATCATAAAATCATCTGTGTGATCTTACGCAATTTCACACTAGATTTAAAAACATTTTTGTATGTCTGAATGTTTGTATTGTTTTTTTTTTTTCTAAATTCTGCAGGATTCTTGCTGTGTGCCATGGTGTGATGTACAAGCAGCTGGCGGCTTGGATGCTGCATGGATTGCTGCTGGACCAGAGCGAGGAGTTTTTCGTGAAACAGGGGCCCAGTGCAGGAGGAGCTGCTGCCAACCAGGAGGAGGAGGAGGAGGATCTGGGGCTGGGAGGCTTGAGTGGGAAACAGCTCAGAGAGCTGCAGGACCTGGTAAGAGCTACAGTCAGACATGCAGGTCAACATCAAACACTGGACAGGAGTGCAGCTTGTGGTTTTTTGTTTTTTTTTTGAGGCTTGAATATGTCTGTGTTTTTTGTTGCAGAGGCTGATTGAGGAGGAGAACATGTTGGCTCCGTCTCTGCAGCAGTTCTCCCTGCGAACAGAGATGCTGCCCTCTTACATTCCCATCAGAGTGGCAGAGAAGATCCTCTTCGTCGGAGAATCTGTTCAAATGTTTGAGAACCACAACCACAGCCCATCCAGAGCTGGTAGTCTTCAGTGTTGTGTAATATAGTGAATTACTGCCAAACTTCTGTCTTTCTGTCATTAAGAACATAGTTGACAAGACTGTTTTGTTGATTTTAGGCTCCATACTGAAGCACCAGGAGGACTTGTTTGCTGCAGAGCTGCACAGACTCAAACAGCAACCTCTCTTCAGTCTGGTGGATTTTGAAAATTTGATTGATCACATCAGGAGTACAGTGGCAGAGGTGAGCTCATATGCTGCTATTATTTTTGTCTTTCAACTAAAGTAGCTACATTTTCCCCCGCTTACTGTGACTGATTTTAAAATGTCACATCTTTCTGACCCGCAGCATCTCTGGACGTTGATGGTGGAAGAGTCGGATCTGCTGGAACAGCTGAAGGTTTGTATTATTTACACTTTGTTCTGGATCATAAATCATAATGTGCAAATAAAAAACAGTATTGACGTTTGTGTTTTCTTCCAGATAATTAAGGACTTCTACCTGCTGGGTCGTGGTGAGCTCTACCAGGTCTTTATTGACCTCGCGCAGCATATGTTGAAGACACCTCCTACAGCTGTCACTGAGCACGGTAAATGCTAACATGCAAACCTGCCCGAGAGTGGGTTAATGGGAAATGTATGTTATTTTGCATTATTATATAAAATTATAGCCGGTAAAACAAAGCCAGATTGCCTTAAGTCACTCAACAGATGCGGCATGTACACGTCGTGATACAACAGGTGGCAGTGTGAAGCTTTAAAATTGGTTTGATCTACCAATAAACACAGAACAAAAAGAGCAGCAGCAGCACATTGTTGTGAATATCAAACTGCTGCAGCTGCAGAGCTTCACATTGTGGACAATAGCCAAAAGGCCAAACACGTTGTTGTCAATGTGGATGTTTGTCACCCTTTTAGAGGAAGAAAACAGGACTGCAATGTGCAAAACATGTTCTGCAAGGGGACCAAGAGCAGGGAAGAAGTAATAATAATAATAATAATAATAATAATAATAATAATAATAATAATAATAA
>JAQLOL010000001.1:32585340-32595771 GCA_029783665.1 Naso thynnoides
GCCCCTTGGATAAGAGGCGAAACGTCTTCCTAGACAAATACAAGTCCAGTTGCCTACGATTAAATTTGCCCAGAGATGTCTGGAGGAGATCTTTAAAATTACTTCGTTCTTCACCTTATTTTGCCCTGCAACTCCCGGAAGTCCTATTCTTGTACAGCACAAATCCTTTGTTTCCAGTACTGTGACCCTTTGGAGGAAGGTTGGAAATCAGGAAAAATCATTACAATTTAAGTGGTTGGTTTAGTCCTGAGTAATAATTACTTATTTATTTATTCATTTATTCTTAATCTCACCTGGATTATGCGATAATGTTTATCTGTAGTCATGTCTTACTCCCTGAGACTCTTTTGTTGTTTCGGAAAACAACGCACTGGCACTGGAAAACTTCTCTGTCCAAATCCATTATGTTCGATTCTAATGACTCTCCCCCTTTCTCTCCACTCCCGACACAGCACCGTCCTCTTTGGCACTCTTTCCTGTGACCACTTCTGGTCTCAGAACATAAAAAACAATCAAAAACTCCAACTTTTTAAATTTCTGTCTTGTAGTGATTTTATTTTTTGTTATACAACATAAAAAATAAACATCAAACCATTTTTAAAAATGTCATACAAATGTCTAGACAAAAATTAAATAGTCACTCATTTTTTGTTTGTCAATATCCATTTCTGACAGGACAATAAATTAATGGGGGAACTACAATTAATGTTCTACATTTAAGAGCCCCAAATATTTAAAATATGAAAAATCAGAATTCGAGTTTACTAAATCATTTATCCTGCAGTTGTTGGAGAAAAAAAGGTAGTCAATATTTTAAAAGAATATAGTGATCATGCATAGGTACTGATATTTGCATGCATTTATAGCTGTTCAAGCTCCCTGCTGTTAAACAGAGTCCACAATGCTCTGGATGTGTATCATTCAAAGAAAACCTTCTGTGATATTGTTTATTACCTAACAAAACAGATTTTTTATAAGTTAGTGGTCTTCTGCTAAATTCTGCATCACATTTCACTCAGTAAAATTCAGATTTTACAAATCAGTAGGTATTTTGTACAAAAATGTGTAAAATGTGTCCTTAAGACAGATTAGCATTATCTGGGAAATGTCACGTTATTCACTTTACATGGAGGTTAAATTAATACAGAATGATGTTAAATGTTGGCAGAATGAGGCAGTGTTTGTTCATGACAAATCACAAATAATCTTTTAGAAGGAGTAACTTAGATATTTACAAGTAAACTCTGCTCTGTTAAATTTAACATGTTAATGTAGGTTTTGTCATGGTTTGTGTCTAGTCTAGTCAGTTTTCCCAGTGTTTTGCTCCTGTATTGTCTAGTCTGCCACATGCCCCACACCTGTCCTTGATTGTTTATTATTGCCCTGCTGTGTCTCATCAGGTAATTAGCCCTCAGCCCTAGTGTATTTTAGTCTTGTCTTGTTGGATCATTGTTTGCTGTCAGTCGTTTCATGTCTCTGTGCCACATTTGTCTGAAGCTGAGTAAAAGCGATTTTGTTATTTTAAATCAAGTCCCCTGTCTAATGTGTCTTGCATTTGGGTCCACACCTTGCCGTGTCAGGTTTACCTCCAGCAGTGAAAAAACGTTAAAACTTTATCTATCAATATTAAACTACATTTAACTGATAAAATGTTTGCTGTTTCATTTTGAATGCAGGAATTTTACTTGAATAAAGTGGTGTCCCAACATGACTGAACTGGCTGACAGGACAGTGTACTCTCTTAGCATAATGGTAACAACACATCAACACAATGGGAAATCCCATAGAAAAATGCGAAGCTAGCAGAGTTAGCATTACACTATTTAGCTTAATTAATTACTAGGGGTATAACAATATGTTTGAACAATAATACAATGTGTATTATGATATATGGTTGGCAATACAACGAATGATATGGACTCGTTTGATGTGATTCAATGACTAGAATAGCTATAGTAACGGGGTTTTTTTTGCAGAAAATAGAGGAAAAGAAAGTGCCTTTTTCTATGCAGTGGTAGAGGAGGTAAACCACTTACAAAACAAAGCTTGATACAGCTGAATTACACAAACATTGAGTGCAAGGCCTCAATTCAATCTGTGGTACATTAGACTGCAAAACGTGGACTAAAAAACCCCTCCTTCTCCTGCTGCTTCCCTGCCATGATCTGTCATTATCTGAAGCAGCGCTCCTGACGCAATATGCATGCCCAGAACCTCAGAGAATAAACTAGATTAATGTTTAACCTTTACATTTACTATTTACCATTATAACCACAAAAAACACATCCACATAGCAGTGTTTGAGGTGCTAAATACAAAGCACTAATTCTTAGTATCGAAACAATCGATTTTTGCTTTGAAAAATGATTTAAGATCGATGGCTACAAGTCCCACAAGAAGGACGATTTGCCAATTTTTATCAGTGTAGTTTGTTCATAGGAATATAAATTGATGCACCGATACATCAGTGTATCATTACATTCCTAATTACCACACATAAATGAATCGGTCTTTAGGGAACCAATAATAACCTTTACACTGTAACAGGAGCACTTCCGTACAAATATCATGTAAGGGGAACTTTGAATAAGATGTGACAAACATAAAATACCACATACAAACACAGTAGTATGTAAGCTACAACAAAGATAGCTCACTAGCCTACTCTGCAATTGCGTCACTTTCAGTGGAGTTATTTAACAAAGATAGCGCCATTCTGCCATTGCAACTACATTGTGGTCAGAGGTGGTATTATCCTAAAATCCAGTCAGCAGGATTTAAGCGCACTGCTTCAACCTAGCGTCTCTGCAGCACATGTAGACTGGATGGCAAACTCTCAGGCCCCTTCCAAGATATCTGAGAGGGTGAAAAGCTGGTCAGTTGTTCCATGACCAATCCGCATTGTTCCTCTTCAATTTGAAGTTCGACTGTCATCCAATCGGCTCAGTCATTTCCAGTTTCTGTCAGTTATTTGAAAATAATTTGATAAAGGTAATTCTATAAAGCACATCAATATATAGGCTATTTGAATGAAAGACGTCAGAACCCTGGGGACAGTCAAAATGCAATCAAGAGATGGTTAATACTTTTAAAATTACATTAAACATCACTATTTAACTATTTTTGTCTCATTAAGCGTAGTAATCTTATCACTACAATTTTATTACAACAGTAAACACATTTTACTCATAGGCCTACAATAATTTTGATGATGTATTTAGTGAAAATTGTAAAATAACAGTCATTGAGTTTTCTTTGTCAAAGGGTAGATCAGAGGCCTAATATGAGCCTTTCATACTTTTTGATAATTATTTACTGACAAACAAAAAATGGCTTACATTTTCTAATATTGATGTGCCAAAATATGTAGGCTACATTTACTTATAATCTTATAATTCAGAAATCAAATCCCTTGGGGTTCAAAAACGTCAATCATTGATGTGGAAGACAAACTTCATTCAAACTTCTAAATTCATTCCAAAGTGATTCATCACCTATAGTATCTGAAATATTTTTTGTTTTACTTTTTACATAAATTATTTTTCATTTGTTGAAAGCACTTTCTCTGTAAGTCAATTTGAAGATATTTATGCTCGTATCTGATTACTATGTTACTGTTTCCTCTGACAAAATGATGTTTCTTCTTCTACCCTCAGTAATCAGCAGTGATGTGAAGCTTCCTGTGTTCAGCAGCAGCTTTCAGCTCTGCATTGTTTCTGTTTTCCTGCCCTTTCTTGTTTTCTGTCTTTTCTTTTCAGCTCAGGTCGACACACTGAAAATTTCCTCTGCTTCCTGAAGCTTTTCCTGGAGTTTGAAACAGGGAAGTCCTTTGTCTCCCAACGTCTCTCTCTTTTTTTTTTTCACCTGAACCTCAGCTGATTAGCACCATCTAGCAGCAGGCAGTGTAAAGTTGAGAAAGGCTACATAGCTCAGGTGACCAGACATGACAGATTTCAAAACCTAGATTTATGCCACTGAGCTCATTCTCCACTGAGTGGCATAAAAGGCCCCCATGTCCACGATTTAATGGGATCTATTGTTAAAAACTGAATATTGTGTTTGTTCTCATTACATTAGACTGAGCCTTTTGTACGTTGACAGGGGGAGCAGGTCCACCATGTTGCACCGCTGTATTTCTACAGTAGCCTGGAACAGACACACCAAAGACAGGAGCTGTCAAGTTTTCACAAGTTTCACAGCCTGCATAGACTCTTCTCCCATATTCAGAATCCTTCACACCAGACTTTAAAGCCAATGCAGAAGTGGACACAACAAGATGACATCAGAAAGCTCCAGTGCAATGTCCCTGCATCAACAACACAAACTGTAGCTTTGACACGAAGCCTACATACTACCCCTAAAATAGACCTTGCTGAAAATGAGAATCTTAAACTAAGAATCAATCCAGAAACCCACAGATGATCCTGAATGACCTGGAAAACCAGCAGAGTAAAATCATTAGAAGTCATCAGAGCTCAATGTGTCAGGCTGAGTTATTGAGCGTTCGACAAATAACAGACCAACGACAGCTGGAGAGAGCAGAGAAACACAGACAATAATTCATCTTTACAGTGTTAAGCAGCTTCATCAGCACACATCACAGAGCTATCTGCTCATTTTCTGACCTCCAACAGACAATTGAGAAATACAAATGTCTGGTTTCACGTCTGCGAAATAAACAAAACATAAACATTACACAAAAGGAACTTATAACCAAAAACACTGCTGTAAGAGATTCAGGTCTAGGCACTAAGGATGGTTTGCAAGTATAAAAGACCTTTAATTCAAAGGGCTAGAAACATAAAAATACAACAGACGCACGTCTGCTGCCTCTCTCTTTTGTTTTAATGAACATTACACGTTGGCTTTCTCATCACTGTTGACCATGCAGCTGCTTTTACAACAGCAGCTCAGTGAAGTGGCAGTGGTACAAAAGCAAGGGACTTTTGGAAACTGAGTTTCTTGTAGCCAAATTCAAAAAGTATAACCTAGGGTTTCCTACATACTGCAACAGTGCCCCTCTGGGCTGATACAGCAGGTCAGTGTCAGTCAGCGTGCGTGGTCAAAGATGGTACTGCACCCTCACAGAGCCAGATAAAGGAAGGAAAGGACAAACTACAGCAAATGGGAGGGAGAAAAGAAAACCTACGGGGTGCTTCACATTTTCTTTCATGTTGTTTTGCCTCCTGGTCCTGAAAATTGATCTGTGGTCACCATCATGAGGGATGTCTCAGGTTTTTCTCAATATTGTTGGGGAGAGGAAACGCCCCACCATCTATAACGCCGGTATAAACCTGCTGGTGTCATACTGCTGATCATTTTTAGATTGTTGAATGTGTTTAAAATGCAGCTGTTGTTAACTTCAGAACCATAAATCTGATCATCATTCATCATTTATCTTGTTTCTTTACCTGTGTGGCATCGTGGGGTTTTATTTTTTGAATGAAGGCAGACCAGTGAACTTATGTCGTCAGTCATAATTCAAACACATCAAACGTCTCTTTTCCAGTGTGCTGCACTTAATTCTTTAAATGTTTTCAGCTCACTTGTCATTGAAACCAGAAACAACCTCAGAGAGCACTTTGAAAAGGTGATGATGTTGTAATGATGTGTCAGTTTGCTGACATGTGAGGCTGCACATCAATCACTGAAACTATATTTAGATGCTAAGTAGTTATAGTCGTACAGACTGCTCAATTATTTCTACACATCATGAGACATTCTCATCATCACCTAGTTAATATGATGAATTGACAAGACAAATACTGATACATTCACATGAAACTAATCAGTTGATAAGAACTCACTGCTGCCGGTAACATTCTAAGCCAGTACCTTGATCAAGGGTACTGAAGAAAACCCTGGTGATGGCCACAAGCCAAAATGTGTCAGTTCAATAAAGTTTCTCTTCATACCACAAGTGTTGCTGGATCTTTTTGACTTCTTCCAAACATTTTCGCCCTCCATGTGCCATGTACCGTTATCATCCTTTCTGAAGTTTTTTCATCTATACAGTTAATAGCAGCAAATGACATTTAGACATTTAGTCATTTTACCAACATTACCATTTTCCAGCTTTACTTTTCTCGATCAAGAATGTCATCAGACCACATGACAGAGACTGTACCGGCGGACAATCCTGTGGAGGGTGGTTCAAGTGTTTGTTCTAATCCTTGACTCCCACGGACACAGGGAAGGCCTTCATACCCTCTTGGTATAACCTTTTGCTGCTGCCTCTTGATTTCCAGAACATGAATTGGTGATAGACTTTAGCAAGCTTGAATGTCACACAACTGTTTAAAGAATGCATCAAAAAGCACAAAAAGATTGAAGTACTTTAATATCTCTGTAAGAAATATCTTTTAAAAAATGGAGTAAGGGAGTTATCCTACTATAAGTGATGAAAATTCTGTCCGCCTGCATCCATTTTTCTCCTTGATGGGTTGCACAATCAATCCGAAATTGCACATGGACATTGAGAATTGCCATAGCTAGAGACTGACTGCCCACTGTCCATGCCCATTTTGTATAAAACTACTTCAGAAGTAATACTGATTTCCTTCTTCTGCCCTTTGAGCAAAAACACGGACAGCGCCACTCTGACATTGCAACCCACATTATGGTTGAAGGCTGGACTGTAGCTGTACTGTTCACTGGTATGGAAGCCACTCTGCTCTGCGGGGCTGCATGTCACTGAGCTGTACAACCCTGAAATGACAAGGAAGAGAGTATGACATCTCTCCTTGGCTCTTCATAATGTCAAGAGTTTTGATTTATTAAAATATAAGAGAAAGGGCGAGCGAGCTGAGAGCACATGTGGCACACAGAGATGGCGCTGAGAGGCTCAAATGACAGAAATACGGCACTATTTTTTGATTCTTTCATAGAGGTTAAAAAGTTATGATACTGTGCTGCAAGCTGCAATATTGTGGGCCGAACAAACAGGCTCTTCTGAGCGGGACTGTTTTAAACGGGCGGTAGATTCTTCTGCAGCAACAGTTGCGCAGAGGTGAAGTTGTGGGGCACGTTCAATCTGTAAATGGTGTGCACATGATCTCACTGTCCTTGTATAAACTGTAAATATTAAAATCTTGTATGTACCATCTTGTGTAGAGAAAATCAATTTAAATCAATTAAAATGAAACAAGGGTCACAATTTATTATCCCATAAAAACAGACAGGATAAAGTTATATACAGCAGAGCATGCAACAGAACTAATGCTTAACATTTAACATGGTCGAAGGCATTTTGCACACGTCGAGTCAGATTATGAGTAGTCGTGGCGATACTGAGGCTTGCTGTGGAAACCCAGGCACTCCCCGCAGATCACACTCTGCATGAGCCACTCGGGAGACACCAGTGGGACTTCCTGTGATGTCATATTTTTCTCTACCAATGGCGGACAGGCATGGTCTGTCACCACAACGTCGTACTTGCCAGCAGGAATGTCTGCAGATGGAAAGAAGATCAATCTGTCAACAATGTCTTCCACAGTGCAGTTTATCTGGACATGATGAGGTCGAATCTGTACCTGAACTGTCCTTGTCTGCCTGAAAGTGTCGCACACAGGAGCCTCCACCCAACGTGATAAGCTGCGCCCAAATCTCCACTGGCTTCTCAAACACCAGAAGGACCCGCAGAGCTTTGAATGGGCTGCAGCGGGGATGCCTGTTTGGAGAGAGAAAAAAAAAATTATGTTAACACAGCAAGTCTAGCTGCCTTTGACTGAGCACTTCTAGGGCCTTTCTCAGTGCGGCCCAAACTTTAACCTATCCACCCCTCTTCTGTTTGCAGAAGGTTCGCCATTAAAGTGCCATCTCAAACCAATTCATACTGAGCGGAAGTGGCTTAGAAAATCCTCCAGCAGTGAGTCTACACCGATACACGATCATGTCGTGTCAAACAAGACGCTCAGTACAAATGCAAGTTCGACATGCCATTATCTCAAACTATGATGATTTTATGGTTGAGCAGCATTTTGGATAAAACATTCTTCAGTCTTAAATGATAGATGTGTTCATTTGATTGTTATGTGTTGTATATTTAGACGGTTAACAGACATAAAATGAACATAAGACCAAACATTAAATGCCAATAGTAACATAAATGATAATTAGAAAAAATAAGATGAAACAGATGTAAAAACAGACATAAAACTCTCATCAATAATAAAAATATAATGAATTTGGTTAAAGATTAAATTAATAGATCATGGAGCAGGGGGTGGTTTAAGAAAGGTAAGTACACACTATTGACTTAACCTTTCCTTTTTCCTTTCCTTTCGCCGTTTTTAGGTGCTGGTCTTTTCTTTTTTTAAACTATTTCCCTCTGTTAGCTGGAGCAGGGCTGCCACTACTGACAGACTGCAGTGTCCTCGACATGTGCTGCGTCTGCAGTTTTATCTCAGTGTGCTAGATAGTGCGCTATTTTAACTGTTGACCTCAAAAATCCTCACAAATGAACTGAAACAGTGTTGAGTCCATCATATGAGGGATGATTGATATGTTTGTGGCCTGAGGTTAAAGAGAGAAGTAACACAGCTCATGTTATTAAAGTCAATAACTTAAATGGTGTTTCTGTTTCAGCTAACTGAAAATTGCAAGTCAAAGAGTAAGGGGCAGTCTCCAATGGCTTTAACTTAAGCAGATGCAACATTTTGCCAGAGCTGTACAACACAACTTTATATACCTCTAGATGATGTTATGAGTTTTCCAACGTGTGTAAGACCGCCAAAATTCATGAAGTGCAGAAATGATTATTATATCGGCCATAGTTACTGAAAGAAGTGGCAAGACCTCCTTCCTCCTGACATCCACCTTTTGGACTGCAGTTAATGACAAAAATGGAAAGTCACCCCCCTCCTCTAATCAGGCTAATATAAGCAGGCTGCATGTATTCCCTTCACTTTTGCGAATGATGTGATGAAGAACAATTTATGATCTAATGGAGCACACAATGGCTGCTGTAATAGGTATTCAACCCAAAGAATGAAAAGCTGCGTGAGGTTCGTCTTACCATTCTACTATGGAGTCATCTGGTCCCACACCAGCAGGCAGCAGGTAGTTCCTGTAATTTAGCAGCTTGTTGTCTTTGCAGCAGTCTCGCACCCAGATGTGCGACACACACGGCACACCGCTCGCCAGACAGAGCAGGTACTTTCTCGTGCGACAGTGCTGGTCTGCAATGAGAAGGCTCTGGTACGCTGCCTTACACTGACGAGGGAACCAAACACACAGAAAGAAAATGCAGTGCTCAGTACACATCTGCTTTTTTTTCCATTTACTGTAGCTTCAGCTGTGCACTTACATGCAGTGTTTATTACCATAGGAAAATTTAGTAAAAGACCATCGCCACAACTTACACATTATAGTGAGAAACTATGTTCTGTTCTCAGAGAACTCACCTGTTCTTCATTGAAGTCTGGCAGGATGAAGCCTCCACCTGCCTGCAGCTGGGTCTCTGTGTACGCTTTGTTATACGGACCTGTCTGCACATAATCTAATGGAAGAGAAATTGACAATAATAATTAACTATCTGCAACTATCTGCAGGAAGCTGCTTAATGTGCATGGTAATCCTCAGTTTGTCATTGTGCGCCTCACCCTCCTCTTCCTCATCGCTGATGATCTTGTTGGTCAGCCGGTCGCTCTCAGACGAAGCAGTCAGCATGAAGGCGAAGCCCATGAACAGAGACGCGTTCTGAGGCAGCGGACCGTGAGTCTCTTCCACATCACATGACTGACCGGGCAGATCGGTGCCGCTGCCGGAGGTGTTGCACATAGCAACCCGCTGAGCTGAAGACGAAAAAACTGGTTAGAGAAGACAGTGAGTGGGGGACTTAAAAAGGTCTGTTCAACCAAGTAACATTTTCTTTCCCAATGATATTTTTATTTTTTTGATCTGCTGATGTTTTAAGATTTCTGATAGAGCTTCTACTTAAAGGACCACACCAGTCTATTTCTGACTTTTCACCATTAGCAGAGATTACCCCTCTCTTCTACAAATGTTGTTGTTCAAATTTGACCATGTGATTACTGTAGTAGATCTAAGACTGCATTTTAAAACTCCATTCACTGCCATTCATGTTGAAACAGGACATAGAAACACTAAAGAGAACCCTTCTAAAGAGAACATTTGCATTTTTTGGTGAAAAACCAGAGTAAGAGAAGGAAGGGTACCGGAAGCCATGAAGAGAAAAGTAATTATGCCTGAAAAATAGTTCCTCACAAGTGTCACACATCTTCCTGAATATAAGTGTGCAGAGGGATTTTGACAGACGTTTTTTAACTAACGTCACATATTTTCAGATACTCTCTGTAACACTGATTGAATATGGACAAAATGTAAACAAACACGATATCTCATAGATAAAGCTATTTTGGAAAAAATGGGTGAGGTTTATGTAACCTATGTGTCCGTTGTTGACAAAGG
>JAQLOL010000001.1:32595871-32612822 GCA_029783665.1 Naso thynnoides
ACCTATGTGTCCGTTGTTGACAAAGGACAATGACATGTAGGAACGCTGGAGGGGTCCTTTAAGTTGCTCATTCAGAGTTAACAGGGACACCACTTTAGAATAAAAGATGTTGTTGTTCCTAAAAATCAGGACAACTTTTACTTGAAAAGCTTTGTGAAACTAGAGGTCCAGTTAATGTTTTTCTGTTAACTGGCTGAACAGACCTTGAGACCATTAAATATACTGTAAATGCTGGCTGTATTTAAGTGATTGCAAAGGCAAATACACCAGTGACTTTAGAGAAAACTTTTTTTTCCTCCCCTCCACCTGTGTACCATCACCATGGTAACGCTTTGTTGTTAATTACCCAGTCAGCCTCGGCAGCAGCCAGCACACAGCAGTGAGGATGGTAACAACCACAGGGAGGCTGAAATGTCTTAGGTGTGTTCAGTATAAAAATCACACAAGAATGACATCTGTAATATGACACTTTTCATTTCATCAAGTCAGTTGTAAATTACCGGGTTAAGTGGACTACAGGTGTAAACAACAGGTTCTAAAACCATTTTAAAAAGTTCTATCACATCCATAAAGTGCATACTAACGACCTAAAAAACCCTTAACATGTTTTTCTATCACTTCTATCAAAGTTCATTCATACAATAAGTTACGTTAAAAAAATCTAAAAGATCTAGAAAGCTAAACTAAAATTACATAGAAGCTTAACTTTTATGTAGTCGTGTAACAAATAGAAGAAAAAACAAAATTAAAACATCAAATCAAGATAAGAAAAATCAGATTAAATGAAACTGGGATGTCCTGAATGTCTTATTTTTAAAAGCAAAAGAAAGAATTCCTGAAATAAAAACAAGCCCCCTCCCCATCTTGGTTAAGGTGTCACAGTTGTTGTGAGCGGGTCTCCGTACCGGCTCTGGTGCCGGTGCCCCTGCGGCCCCTCTTGGCCGGCATCCTGTCATTCTCTGAGGTCATCAGCTTCCTCTTGCCAGAGGGGCCGGGGGTCCGGGGGCTGTTAGAGGAGCTGCGGTTGGGAGTACTTTCACCAGCGGGGGCTCCTCTGCGCCTCCTCTTCCCCTCCACCAGGTTATCTAAGAATAAAACAGCAGCTTTTTTTAAAGAGGATCCAAATGTTTTAGGATCTGTACGAAAAAAACAAACAAATTTTCAACTTTTTTGTAGTTACTGTAATTAGATTCTTTAAATGCCAGGATTGCTTATTTTTTCTGTAAAACAAACTCATATGATTGAACAACCCCAAGACATTGAAAAAGCCATCTGTCTGCGGAAGTCTTACCGAGGCTGATGTCAGAGGCCTTGGCCAGCGGGGTGGAGGGCTCGTAGGGCCCAAGGCTGTGCTGCTCCCTCAGCTTGTTCCCCTGCTCCAGAGACAGGATGACGGCAGTCCGGCTGTACCACTGCCTCTGGCCGTCCTTCTCCACACTGTAGAAGAGCTCCTGCCCCTCTGTTTTATGACCTCTGACAACTCCTGCACGAGCACAATAATCACACGCTATCAGAACATAAACAAATTCTGCAGACGCTGTGATACTTCTTTGCATTGTGTAAACTTCTCAAAGTTGTGATAGACTGAAAAAGCTGTGAATGCAAGTAAAAAACATTTTTTTCCCCAATACTCACAATCACACAACTAGGTAAAGTACATTCTCTGGAAGTTGAATAAAGGAACCTATTATTGGTACATCAATGGGAAAAGTTTTTTTTTTCTTTGGCTAAATCTAATTAATTAAAATGACTGAAAAACAAAAAACTTAAATACATCACTGTAAAAATTCTGTAAATGTATTTTCACCATTTAGTAGGATTGTTGCTATACTGACACTAGTATCAGAAAAGCCTCTGACATAATAGTGGCTGTAATGCTACATTGTGTATGTACTTGGGTGAGTACACAAGTCTATGAACCACTCAACAGCATGTTATTTATTAGAAATGAAACCTTTTTTTTTCCCCAGCAGCATCCTGTACAACTGTGCTGCATGCAACTAAACTATTTAGATCTCTGTTTATGTACATGTATGTACTTGTGTATGTAACACTCTAGTATCAGATTGGTGCTCAGTATTGGCTGATACACAAATTTTAGTTCAAGTACTGAGAAGGAAAATATAGTATTGGAACATCCCTTTTATTTAACAATCCTGCTGCTCATTTGCAACTGTGATCAACTGGTACCATATAGTAAAGCATCCCTAGGTCTCTCAGTGGTCCTGATGGACGCCTGTATTATGAGTGTTTCTGGAAAAAAGTCTAGAAAAGCAAATTTAAAAGTCAATCTGTGACGTCAAAGGTTGTTTTAAATACTCCAACTCTTCTCTCTCACCTACGCTGAAGTACTCGTCCTCCAGCAGAGCCGTGACCTCTGTCTCCAGGGGAATGGGATCACACAGCAGGATGTCCTTTCCCGCCACCTCACACTCGTAGCCGTCATCAAACCGCAGACGGAACCTCCCCTCGCCGGCATCATCAATGATGCGACCCGAGTAGAAGTAGCCATTGGATGACCACTTGGCCACAACACGCAGGCCAACGAAGCTGCTCCCGGCAGAGCTCGCTTCGTCCGGCGATGACCTGAGAGAGTCCGAGTGGCTGGGGAGCTCCATGTCTGTGGGGCTGATGGGGAGGCGTGGGGGGAGCATGCGCGTGTAGGGCTCGTCCTCTGAAGAGGACTGCGGCTGGCCGTGAGCACCGAGCCTGTGCAGCACTGAGCCAGCACCTCCTCCCCTTGGAGAGAGAAATGGAGTTTGTTCAGGCAACATCAGATTTCAGAAAAAAATTTACTTTTCCTCAACATCTATCCCTTTTTTTTAATGTGTCAGTTAAATTACAGGGAATGTACCATACATGTATGTCTTCATCACCTGCTTTTACTACACAATGACTTCAGACGTTCAGTAACGTCAGTTTGCAGCATCTGAACAAGAGCCTCCACTCAGCAGATTTGGCACATTAGAATAATGTGTTGGCAGTCAGTCAGTGCATTGTTTGTGTGTTCAGTCTTCTAATTCATCAAAGAACATCCTTCAGCTAAACAAAAACATACATATATAAACCATCACGGCAGTGCTGATATACAATGTTTGGAATTTGTTGAATATTTTGAAGGATGGAACGAGATTAAAGGACACAGCTGGTGGAATAAACGGACAACGAGCCGTCTGTGCAATCATTGAACTTTTTTACTTACTTTCAACTAATCTACAGTGTATAATTAACGACGTCTCATTTCTGAGCTCTCCACCTTTTTTGTGCTGCCGCTCTGAGCGCTACCAGTCGAAGATTTCTAAACTTTAAAAAAGGTGCTGATGACATCATTAGTGCTTTTGTCATCCAGCCAATCATATTGACATCCTCCTTGCTCTGTGTCTGATTACAGGAGCTGTGATAGTGGGGCCATTGTTATTATCATTAAGCTCATCATTAATACAAAGTATGTGGGGAAGCATCCTCCGTTTGATGCTCATAGTGGAAAAAAAAAAAACAGCAAACAAACAGACAGTAAAAGGAACAGAGCAGTGTTGATCATACTGCGGCTGTTGTCAAGATGTTGTCACGGAGACAAGACGTATGTGCAGCGTTTCATTCTCTAAGCAAAGCGTTTCATCCCAGCACTTGTGCGCGCACTGCCAGCGCTTTTCTGTGTGAAAATGATGCCGAATGGATACAGACCCTTAAATACTTTTCATTACTGCATTTATATGACCTGTCTGCAGATATGTCAAAGTTTAAGTTTCCTTAATGCCAACTTTTTTCTTGAACACGCAGTTGCACATTTGTGGTATACAAAATATGGTCTATATTGCAATGCATTGTGCAGCTAAGTACACTGTAAAGCTTTGATTTTGTAAGTTTTTGAACTGAGAAATAGCTAAAGACATTTATTCAGGACAAGAATGTTGCTGAATGGTTTTTCCCTCAACCTTCTCAACTGTCAGGATTTTGTCGCAGGTCAGAGATTGAATGTTTGGGTTCTGGAAGGAACTCCTTTCATTTTTATGAAATGTTCCACCCCTAGAATCATGTTTTATACACTGATATCTCATTTGTATATTTATGCTGCGGTGTTTTGCATCGGATTGACCTGAGTGGAATGAATCTCCCATGCAGACAATAAAGGACATCTGATCTAATCTAACTGGTGTTCTGGGCTGTTGGTCAAACAAAACAAATATTAAGTTGTCACCTTGTCATCTGAGGGAATTGTGATACATAAAATGAACAATTTTATGAAATTTACATCAACAAGAAAAAATTGAAAAACAGATAAACACTACTGACATGAATCATTAGTTTGCAGCTCTGATTGAGAGGATTAGAAAGAAGTTTGGTGAAAAGAGAAGCAAAGTGTTGTTAGTGTCGGCAGTGTGGGGTCATGCAGTTTGTTGTTGTTTTTGTTGTCTTGTCCGTGGCTTCTTGAAGTGCAGGCGAGCCTCAGAGAGGACTCACCTGGACAGAGAGGAGCGGGATGGGGGTCGGCCCCTTCGAGCTCTTCCTCTGGGGCTCAGTGGGATGAAGGCTCTAGACCCCAGGGTGCTGTAGCCTCTGGCCATTGTGACCACTGACCCTGCCCTGTGACCCCTGTGACCCCTCTGTTGATGCCCGCCTCCCCTTCTGGGACTGCAGACACACAGAGGGGACAGACGGAGCCGGTCAGGTTGAACAGGCATGAATCTGTGGCTGCTTTCAAAATCGAAAGCACCCACTAAACGAAGGGTGGCGGGTGACCCCAGACTCATGTCTGTGAGCAACTTACACCTGAAGCAGGCAGGGATCAGTGAATCACTGAGAAATTAGGGTGTTAGAAAGTCAAAGAGGGTGACCGAGTGACAGAGAAATCAGCATGCAGCTAGTACAGTGAAGCAGAGACTTTACTAACAGGACTGAAGACAAAGGAAGTGTTTGATCGGCAGCATGGAGGCGGAGGCGGTACCTGATGGATTTGGCCCCTCGGCTGGGCGGCATGATGAAGTCGGGCCTGGTAAGGCCGATGCTGCTGCTGGTTCCTCCGGAGCTGTGCGCCTTAGATGAGAGAGAGCTGATGTCACCAAGGTCACCAGAGGTCACAGAGCTGCTGCCTGTGCGGCATGGAGAGATGTCGCTGTCCAACACCTGGCAGTCCACCACTGGCTCCTCGCTCTCCTGGTTACATCAGCGAAGAGCAGCAAAAGTCATCAAAGTCAGTGTTACAGCTGTACGGCCTTTAGGTCTAACTCTTCCTCTGCAGTTCATGTTAATGTTAACAAGGATGTGTGATCCCTCAATAATGACTGGCTCCTCCTCTGCTGCCATTGTCACTTTTTCTCTACTTGTAGATTTCGACTGGTACGGCACCTGGTCCAGCTCTCCAATCCTGAGGCAGCAAACAGGAATGCAAGAATATAAAAGCCTGGCCAGCTTGATGGCCAAAGTGTAGGGCCCAATGAATTAGTTTTATTTTTTCCCAAATTCTTTTTTTTTTCCATTTTAATTTGCTGGAATTCCGAAGCACAGTGTTTTGCCCTGTTTTTCACCTCCTCTTTAGACCACAAGTGGTCTTTGCACATATATACACATTTGGAATCGACAGTATGTTGACAGAATTTGCAAAACAGCATATCATCTGATACATAGAAGTCATTCCGAAACTGCTCGGCTCCATATTGTGGAGTTAAGCGACGAATTTTTTAGTTTTTTTGCCGACTTTGCTGACATCTCGGGTGGCTGCTTAGACATGCTTGCCTTGTTTCGGAGGGGGAGCAGGAGTGTTTGTGAAATGACATACCGGTGGTCCCACACATTAGCGACCCCCTCCCCATGGAATGTTCTCCCCAGATAAATGTTCCTCTTTCTTCCAAAAACAGAATTTCATATAAATTACAGTGATAATTCACTGTCAGATTCGGTGATATTTCGTGTTTAACAATAGATTCTGTTTTTATTGGCCAATTCTGCTCCGTCTGTGATTCCGTGACTGTGGAAATCATGGAGCCCCCAAGAACAGCATAGGCTTTCAGTTTGCCAGCGTGTTACTTGTACTGTGACTCTAGTAATGTTGAACTAATGACAGTTAACTAATATTACACAAGTAGGTCCAACCAAGGAATCTGATTGGTCAACAGGACATGTGTGCTCAATTCAGATCAAATTTTACTCATCACTAAAAATATTACTCCGCCATATCCATAGCGACATTGCAGACAGGTGTTTCCCTCCTGCTCCTGTGTGTGTAGAAGGTTTGAGAGTAACAGTTGTGTCCGCAGTGAAAATGTTTTCAGAAGGTTTAACACTAACAAATTCGGACTTAAGTTTAATATGTCGTTAGATAAAATCTTGTCGTAAATTTGGAAGCGACTGCATCTTTTTTCACTGATTGTGACTTTGGGCTTTTCAACAGTCTGGAGCTATAGCAATGTTTGGCTTTCTCTATCAGCTGCCATTGACACAGTGTTATAGCTTAAAAATGTATGTCAAGTTTACAGTTCTAGAGGCTACATCTGTATTATCTTCAGCAGATATGTTAGATATGACACGGCTGCTATTGGCAAGCATTTTTCTGTTTATTTGTGTGTTACTGAGACCTATTCAGTTTGGGAAATTCCATGCTTTCTGCAAACCACTAACATGAGCTCAGAGCTCACTCACCTGGGACATGAAATCCTCTCTGTGGCTACAGCTGGTCATTACTAGGGGTCAGGCTACTTGCTGGAGTAGTAAGCTGGGTTAGGGTTAACCCTAACCCTGTTTAATGCTGCTTGCACTTTTCCACAACGAGCTGGGTCGTTAACAGTCAGAAAGATATTAAATATCTAGTTTGCAAAACTGCTATTAAAGTTGAAGGTACTGAGAGGTGCTAACTAATATTTAATCTATCCTTAATATGAACGAGGTGGACAAAGCTGTCAAAATGAAGTTGAACCAACACCTCTCTGAGATTGCTTGATGATGCTCACTCAACAGTTTTAATGTTGGAAAAATTCTTCTAGTCAAAGAGGAATGAAGAATCTGTTTCTGACCTCTGAAACTTTGCGTTCCACTTCTTTCCCGTCCTCATAATAAACATCTGTGATGATCCGTGTGATGGTGGTCCGCACTTCCTGTATAGTGCGCACATGTCTGCGGTGGGTGGGGCCTGTGGTTCTTCTGTAAGATGGAGACTCTCGTTCACCCTGTAAGACAGAACGCAAGAGTGTCAGTGGGACGAAGTTCACAGACAAGAGCACAATTTTTCCTCCTCCACAAACACCTGAATCTTCGTACCCTGCCTGCTGGGGAGTGCAGTCCCGGTGCATCGAAGCTGGTCTGCTGGGAGACTGTCCGCTGACGGAGCTGTGACACACAGCACAGAGTGATCAACACCACTGTGACACCTCACGCCAGCACTTAGTCATGTCCCAAAAACAAAAAAATGTCACAAAAAAAACCCTAATCTCATGTTGTGAGCCCTGAGCATAAACTGACTTATTTGAGTGGGATGCACATCCAACTGTCTGAGATTTTTAAGGTCTTTCCAATTCTGAACTTATTTAAGACTCTTCATTTAAACAAAGTAAAAAGGAAAGCTAACTAACCCTAACCCAACAATTACAACAATCATAAGCACTTTTATTTTGTTGTTTTTTTTGAGGACTTTATGTCTAAGTTCTTTGAACAGCTTTTGAATGAAATGATGCTTAACAAAGTTGAGCTAAATTGAATTTTCTGTGTTTAAGTTGTTCACCAAAACTGGACTGTGAAATTTTATGCATTGTTGTGACTATAGGGACGGCACTGTGCCACATAAATCACTACATAAGAACCATGTTCAGTAACCATTCAGTATGAACAAGACAAATAAACAAAAATTCAGAACCTCTAAGTTAGCGCTGTTTCTTCTTCGTGCTGTGCTGAATGTGACAGTAACAGACTAACCTTGTTGGACGGACTGCCGCTGATGTTGTTGTCAAAGGTTTGCTGGGAAACTTTCTGTCTGCCGTCTGTCCTGATCGGGGTGGACGGCTCTGAAGCTCCAAGCATTCCCTGCCGATCCTGAGAGTGCTCTGCAGGGCCGGGAGGATCTTTAGGAGTCTCCTGCAACGCTGCTGACCCTTCCTGTCGTGAAGGCTCTGACTGGCTGTTGGGGAGGCTGTTGCATCCAAGGGAAGATGCCTGAGAGCTCCTCTGTGGTGAGGCGAACAGCTCCCCTCTGCAACGATTTTAAAGAACCATACCAGTGTTACAACATGTCATTGTTTTTTGTCAACATCGGACACGTAGGTTACATAAACCCCGCCCATTTTTCCCAAAATACCTTTATCTATAAGATACTGTTTGTTTACATTTTGTCCATATTCAAGAAACGTTACAGAGAGTACCTGAAAATGTGTGACAACGTTAGCTGTAAAGAAAGTCTGTGTCAAAATCCTTCTTCACGCTAATATTCAAGCTAATGAAGGCAGAACTTGTGAGGAACTATTTTTCCAGATGTAATAACTTTTGTCTCAACAGCTCCTGGCTCCTCTCTCTCTCTTGCTCAGCAATTTTTGACCAAATAAACACAGATGTTCTCTTTAGAGGGGTGAATTACCTATGCGTAGCAACTTTCACGTGTCCTGTAGTGTTTCTATATCCTGTTTCGACATGAATGGCAGTGAATGGGGTTGAAAAAATGCAGTCTGAGATCTACTGAAGTATACACATGGTCGACTTTTAACAATAACATTTATAGAAGATAGAGGTGATCTCTGTTAATGGTGAGAAATCAGAAATAGACTGGTATGGTTCTTATATAAGAATATAAGTATAAATTTAACTCTGGAACACCTTTCAGACAGCCAACACACGTGGCATTGATATCACAGTCAGGTTAGTTTGCTCCCTGTGAATTCTTCCTGTTCTTCAGATTAAAGTTTGGTCTCTGTGTCGCAGCTGTAAACCAAACTCAGGTGCTGACGACGATCAGTTGATTAACTTTAGAGTACTTACTCATGAAAGCTACTGCTGGCATCTGCTACATGCATGTGACTGTGCAGTGAAACAGGAACAGTCTCTGAAGTTTTGGCAAGACTTTGTACTTATTACAAGAAAAAAGTGGACAAGAGAGAGAATTACACTGTAATTTCGTACAACACTCTCACTTTGTCAAAGCAGGAGGACAAAACTACACCTTACTGCCTCTTGTGTCCCAAGAGAATTTGCACTCAGAGCAAGAAATAACCATGCATCCCACTGCTGAGCTAAAGTAGGTCTCTCTCTCTTTTTCCTACACATGCAGAGAAGCCAAAGTCCTATTTCTGCCTCCTAAAATACATAGCAACAGGGGATGTGAGATGCTTCTGCAGGTCAGACGGTGGCAATCTCAACAGAACGAGTGTATCAGGAAAGTGTACATTACAAACTACTCACTTAAAATAGACAGTCCTATCAAATACTGAATGAGGTTTTCACCAAAGTCAATTTTATTTAAGTCCTACAACAAATAGAGACCGCAAAGTTGAAAAAAGGGGAACCACACTCACAGCTTCTCAACCTCATTCCTCAATGTCTCTTTATACCCTGCATTCATCTTACAGAACCAGGTGAAATGTAGTTAAAACACAAATGTAGATCTGGCTACAATGTGGCTGAATACCAAGTCTGAAAATTCGGCATCACTACAATGCCTTGTTAAGGCAGTGTGAAATGAGAAACTGGGAAGAAAAAAAAAAAAGAATAAAAGTTTGGTTGTGAAAATCTGAAGGGACGTTTTTTTTCTTTTACAACCACAACTTCTCCACAGGTTTATTGTTGGCATGCCTTTACAAAATGCACTTCTGCACAGTGACGCTGAGCGTGCTCACCTGACAGGTCTGGTAACCTCCTCTGCATCCTGCTGTCTGTGCACCTGCCTCACACGAGTGAACACTGACGGGCTGCAGAGACATGAAAAATCAGAGTTACAACCAGCACTGAACCTTCTCCTTTACAAGTATATAGCAATATGAGGGAGTTTGAGTTTTTAAAAAATGAGCTCATCCAGTATTTGAAGACACTGTTTAACACAGGATTTTGACAGACTGTAGGGGTGAAACCCCAACCTTATAGGGAGGTTCGGCTTCATGCTTCCTGGTGAGAAAATTTTGTACATTTTAAAGTTAAATTCATCAATCTGGTGAACTTTGAGAGCAAAATCAGCGTTTCCCACACATTAATTTATTTGTGGCAGCCCGCTAAAAATAAATTATCACCCTCCACAAATAGATTTTCTATTTGCAAAGTTGCGCATCCTGTTCAATCTTTCAGACAGTGTACCAGCCAGTCCGCAGCGAATAATATAATGTTAAATATGCCGACACAGTGGATGGCAATGTGGCTTTTAGTTTGAAAACCAACCAAGAAGAGGAGCTTTCTGTTGTCTCAGAGGCAGAAAATAAACAGGACTTATGTATAGAGATGTTAGCCAATAAATTGAAGAGAGTTGGAATAAAAGATAGAGTGAATGTGCGCGTGTGTGTTTATGTGCTTAAAGAGAGTGACAGGTTACCTGGTTATAGCCTTGGCAACAGTGGGAACCTCGACCTCAGATCCGCGCTCTTCTGACAGTGTTGGCTCTGGGGAAAGAAATATATTACTTATGGGGTTATAAGTGCATGCAGCATTGCCATGGTTACCATCTTGTAACTCCTAAGAGGATGCATATGCCCCGGGTTAAGCATGAACATGTGAGAGAGAAACAGCTTACAGACAGGGATGTATAACTAATGGGGCCCATAAATTATGAGCTGATAAGAGAAGTTTAAATATGCGTGTAATATTCTTATGGTGAAAATTTTAGCCAATAAATAGAGATGAATACACAAAGAACTTTTTTCTAAAAAATTATTTTACCCCCTAAAGGCAGCATTATATCAAATCACCCATCTTTGCTCACTACATCATATCCTTTCATACTTTCAGGTTTGCAGAAACTGCAGGTTAAAATCGAACTTCTTTTTAAAATACAAAAAATAAGAGTGTGTCTGTCATCTAATCAGTTTTCACCACAAGATGCAGGTTATTATCCGTTACTGGTATCGCCTGAAAATCTATATCATGCATCCCTTTTTACAAATGGCTCTTACTCTGCAGACTGAAGCGCTCTGAGCTGCCCTCCTCAACAGGCGTCACCAGCTTCATCCTTAAACTCAGCTTCCCGTCTCCTTTATCCAGCGTGTCCTCCCCGCTCTCCCCTGACACAATGGCGCTGGCTGCCATCGCCACATCTGCAGAGACATCAGCCACCACATCTGACTTCTCAGGAAAAGGAGCAATCTCTGAAGGAAAAGAAAGAAACTCTAAGCTGCCATGCTACTTGACAGTAGTTAAGCTAACGTGCTGCTTCAGGACAAGACCTCACCAATGGGAGTGCTGTGTCTCAGTGTCTGCTTCAGCTGGTTGATTAGAGGGGGCGTGGCACCCACAACTGGACCAATCAGCTCTCCTTCTTTAGGAAGTGTGAAGTGGAAGGAAATCTCTGTTGTTGAAAAGCAAAACAGAAATCAGTAAAAGTTTTTACAAGGAAGAAGCAAACACTTTTTTCAGGACCCTGAACTCCACGTAAGTGACCGTTGCCTTTAAGGGAATAGATTGGCTTTTTTGATGTGTGGTTGTATGAGGCACTTCTGCCTCAGTGTCTCAGGACACACAGGGCTGAGTAGAGGAAACCATGACCAACTGCTGCATCCCCTCTCATTGCCTAGTGTCTGCCTGTCTGGGCCAAAAATTTGCTCTTAAACACACCACACTGACTACACAACTGACCACGGTCTGCTAGCGCGTACACTCTGCACCTGCACACCTGCATGAGAGGTCGTAACTCTCCATACCAGCAGGTGGTGGTAATTCCTTAACTTGTGATAAAAAAAGGAAATGGAAAAGCAAGGAGATCCGCGGACAGAACAAAGCGGCTTTTGTTTAGCTACCTTCCTTGCCTTCACTCTCCACGCAAGTACGTAACATTAACCCGAATAACTCGTTTCCTCCCCCCTTTGCACTGATTCGCTAGCTGAAAAGTCAATAAGACTGCTTTCTCTCACTACTGACGCCTTCTGACGGCCGACGCCAATTAAACATTCTCAATCTGCTACGACAAGGTCTGACAAGGCCAACTAGTACCAACCGTGCGGAACACACCGGGCCAACTGGGGCCAACTGGGGCCACTTACTGGAGCTGACCTGCATCTGGAGCTGACCTGCATCTGGCACGACCGTCAGGCCGGTGTGTCCTTAGCCTTACCTGCAGTAGTTAGCTGTCAGCTTGTTCTTGCAGCTTTGTGCGTCAGCAGGAAACAGATCATGGTATTGCTGTAAATGGTCCCAACAGCAACACAGCTTTAGCCATCAATAAGACCACACACCTACGCTTTATGTGTACAGAACATTTTTAATTATTTGCGCTTTACATTACTATCAAACGGACGCTTCATTTCACACACCTGCAGTTGTACATAGGAATATGGACGTTGTGTGGTTGAAGTGATGTAGTTCCAGATGAAACGGCTGTATGACGGCAACATAAAGCGCCAAAAATTGGAGCTGCAAAAGTGCAGCTTCCACATAAAGGGACACATATACAAGATGGATGGTCTTATTGATGGCTAAAAGTCATGTTGCTGTTGGTACCATTTACAGCAATACCATGCTCTGTTTCCTGCCAGCACACTGTGCTGCTACTCCATACAGAGGGCGAGCTGGAAATCGCCGGAGGCTCCATTATGCGTTATTCTCACAATACTAAAGTCACGATATATTATTATCACGATATTGCCATATGTTGAACAACACGATATCATACTTACTACATACAAATCATTTTCCAAAAGTAAAACTTTGTCAAAATTTGTTTCGCCTAATCAGAGCTGTCAATCTATTCAACCAACTTCAACGAATTTTTTTTTTGCAATTTTTATCACCTAACCAGACACTGACCACTTAGCACCAGGAATTTGTTATAAAATATTGATACTTGTTGAATCGAAACAATATCATCACGCAAATTTCACATTACATCATATTTTTTTCCCTCACCCCTAGTCAGACAATGGCCAGCACTAATGTCTCAAATGTAAAACAGATAAAAAAAAACAACAACAAAACTATCCCTTTAAGCAGTGGATATCACCCTTAAATACAGAATATCTGTGCACAGCTTACCTCCCGAGCTGTCACTCAAGCTCTTGTCTTTGAGCGCCTCTGGCTCAGGTCCCGCCTTCTCAGTCTGGGAGAGCCTATCAGAAGTCACATGTGCCTTCTTTGCCTGAGCCTGGGACTCGTGGCCGTTAGTGGAGACGGACACTTTGCCTCTGATTGGCTGGGAACTGCTGGTCTTTGACTGCGGTGTTACATCCTTCTGAAGAATCTGAGAGTCTCGCTCACTGTCTGTGACAATGATAACACTGTCCTCTTCTTGGTCATCTCCGTCCTCCTCCATCGGCTCAGGAGACAACATCTGGCTCTGGGAGAGAATCAGAGCTATTCCTGAAGCCCCGCCTCCCACTGTGCTCTCCTGCTCCATCAACACCTCCTTATCCTCCTCTGCTTCACCCTGCTCACGCTCATCCAACATGTCTTTGCCTGTTTGACTGTGACCATCACGTCCACACTTCTGAGAGGAGGATTCTACAGACTGAGGCTTTGCAGCTTCTCCTGCTCCTCTTGAGTCAACAGAACTCTTCATCACATCAACAACAGAAGTCTGACTGACCATGGACTGCGAGGGCAAACTGCAGGGTGTCGTTTCTGAAGGAGTCTCCTGCACACAGCTGTTAACAGTCAAATCAGATGAGTCAAATTTTGGTTGAGAGCAGGAAACGACGTCAGCAGAGCTCGCTGCTTTGCTATCTTTTACATTCACACTTTGTACATTCAAAGAAGTGTTTTTGTGCACGTCATCAGACTCCTGTGACAGATTGGACTTGGACTGCTTGTTCTTGGCACATTCGCTGCGATGCTTTGGTGATTCAGCGGAGGTGGAAGCTTTGGAACTGGTTGCGGCTTGTGATCCTGACGGGACGCCGTTGCTCTCGCTCCTCTGAACGCAGTGTGAGGTCACAGAGGTGTCGACCCCAGGTGGCTCCTCCAGTTCCTCTATCTGCGTGGCCTGGCTGTCCTCCTCAGGATGTGGCGAGGTCTGCTGAGCTGGGCTGCTGCTCTCAGTGTTGACAGAGAGCTGCAAAGGCAAAGAGAAGGTAGCTGACTCCAGACGCTGAGACTGTGACTCGCGAGGCAAAGCTGTCTTCTTCTTATCGGACGGCTGTGGAGCCTCCTGGCTTGACTGTGTTGCGACAAACACGTCCTGATAAAACAGAAAAAACACCCAAGGATTTCATGAGTAAGAGCTGTAACAGTTAACTATGATTATTTGTTTGCCTAAAAGTACTAGAATATTGTAAAAAAAATGTTTTCCTGCCATATCGAAAAAGAAGATCTCCTAACCAATGTTCAACTTCGCACAAAACAGTAAATTTGGTGCACTGCTTCACTACACAGAATGAACTGATTAAAAGTTAATTCAAAAAAGTACATACATGAGAGAACTCTGGCTGGGAGGGCACAGAGAGAGTTCGCTCTAACACAAAACCAGGGGAATTCTGGGATACAGGAGTAGAGGCGGATGGGTGAGGCTTAGAAGCGGCCTCCGTGTCCATCGGCTCTTCCTTTTCCTCCGCTCGGTCGTCTGGAGGCAGCGAAGTATCCATCGCTTCATCAGCACCTGACAAAGCAAATGAAGTTTAGCTCTTGTTACCAGCTGACTCATACTCTCAGTTTAACTTGAGTCATGCAAGTTGGTTACATTATTTACCGTGTTCATTTTCTGGTCCAGTTGGTGAGCTGGGAACAATTAAAGGGGTGCTGGAGAAGTTATCTGGGGTCGGGGCAACAAAGTCAACAGAGCTCCTGAAAAAATGGGCAAAGAAGAGCAAAATATCAACTCATTTTCGAGGCTGTTGTGTGTGTGTGTGTGTGTGTGTGTGTGTGTGTGTGTGTGTGTGTGTGTGTGTGTGTGTGTGTCTGGGTAGAAAGATCATAGGAGAGATCTCTTGTGACTCACTGGGACAGACTTTCATTCACCAGTGTTCCCTGTCCAGACAGGTGCAGCAGTCTCAGGGTGTGGGCCGGCGTCGGGGTGGGGTGACCCTGCTGCTCCGGCTCAGACACAGTGCTGTCTACTGCAGCACCTGAGAGGAGCAGAAACATGACAAAATAAAATACAATGGTCCAATTTTACATTTTCTATTTGACTGACACGGCTGTTTCAGGAAGAAGCCACTGGTTCTCTTTTACTTTAGTTTGCTATAAAAATGAACTAAAATGAAATGAGAGTGACTGAACAATGTTCAGGGAAGCAATAATCCGGTTTGTGTGTGACGTCCCTTTTCTTTTGCAGATTTTTAAGAATGTTCATACATGTCATTGTCTTTTCTCACCATCAGCCACATAGGTTGAATAAACCTGAAACATTTTTCCCAAAATGGATTTATCTATGAGATATCGTGTTTGTTTACATTTTGTGCATATACAATAAACGTTACCGAAAGTAGCTGAAAATGTGTGACAATGTTAGTTAAAAAGAACATCAAAATCCTTTCTCATTCTAATATTAAAACACGAATAGAAGTGAATGGGGTTAAAAAATACAGTCTGAGATCTGCTAAAGTGTACACATAATCCAATTTTAACAACGTTTGTAAAAGATGGGGCAATGTCTTCTAATGGTAAGAAGTCATAATAGACTGCTATGATCCTTTAAAGAAGTCTATGAGATTGTGTGTACAGGGCAAAAAAAATTATTCAGTGTGAAGTTCCTCTTTAGGTAACAACATGGGCCACATGCTCACCTGTCTTCTCGGCATCAAACAGGTCCTCTTGTGAGGACAGAACCTCAGAGTCCTGTTGGTCCTGCTCAGCAGAGGCCTGGAGCCCCTGCGAGTGCAGCAGAGCCTGGACGGTCAGCTGCCTGCCCGACTGCACTGGAGAGTCCAGCGAGCTGCTGGAGCTCACTTCAGACCTGAAGGAGAAACAAACAGCTCACAGCCGGCCTGTTTGTGCACTGTAATGAATGCAGAGTGTGCTCATCACTACATGGAGCTGTACCTCGCTGCTTTGTTGTCCTGACTCTCTGAAGTCCTGGGGCTGATGTTCTGCTCTGCTGGTGATAAAAAGAAGCTTTAACATAGATTGACTCTTTAAACCATTTGATGTCAGTGTGAATGCTCTGATCAGGTGGTAAATAATGAACCATTACAGCCAGCTGTCATGCTGCATCCACCGGGATGAGGAATTTATTTCTGTTCTAACCCACACACTGTGACTGCATGTATGCGATGTCACCAAAGCTTAGACTTAACATGCAGTGATTACCTGTTACTCACAGTAAAGCTGGATGAATGGATGCTCAGACTTTGCAAGGTTGTGTGCATGAGATCAGCAAAGAGCGATTTCCCCTGGAGCAGGTAGAAATCTATTTTCACATCTTTATACTTAAATTGTACATCTAAAGGCCCATTTATATTTGCCTTACGTTCATAATTAAACATGTCCATTTCAAACGTTGCAACCATCACTGCCCGCATTCTTCCACGCCTCATTTAGGTTGACACTTTCTGTTTGTACTTCTGTATATACTCAATAAAGTAAGGGGAAAAAACATTCCTGTCACCAAAACAACAACAACAACAACAAACATGGCGACGCGGGGGGAAACTGTTATCATGAACCACTTAAAAAAAAGAGTTAGACGAGGAGGCAGCGCTGTTAACTGCAGTGGTTGTGAGGCCATTAAATACATTGCGAAATGTGGATGGAAAAGTTTATTTGCTAGAGTTCTTCATATCTTGCTCTTGTTCTTCTTCTTCTTTGGTCTTGTCACACTCTGGCCATGCTTGAACTAGGGCTGGGCGATATATCGATTATATTCGTTATATTCGAGTATGAACTGATGCGCGATATAGCAGATGACCATATC
>JAQLOL010000001.1:32641905-32685874 GCA_029783665.1 Naso thynnoides
CACACACACACACACACACACACACACACACACACACACACACACACACACACACACACACACACACACACACACCGTCGTTTGATGGATCAGCTTGACATTGTACCAAGTATTTTCCTCTAACAAAGCACAGCGTGAAAACTGATTTAATCTGACATGTTCGTGCTCAAGTTGCTCTTTGTTTTAAAGGCGTCACAGTGTTGTTTACCACAGTGAGAGCAGTGATTTATTATGATATTTCATCGATATAGATCCATTGATGTCATACTGAATTAAATCAATAAATTTAGAAAAACAAAGAGTTTGTTTCATGTTAAATAATTTGCTGTTTTGGTCATTTTTAAATATTTAATAGTGCCAAAAATACAGCAACAGTGGACTTCAACCATCAGTGCCTGAACCGAAACCTCTTCATACCGAAATGCTTCATCATTGAGTCCAAAAGAAAAAAAACACCATGCAGCAACAACATGCAGACAATGGTGAACTGATCCAAAATGAATCAAAAGTGAACTGATTCAAGTTGCAGCATTTATTTAATAAATCATATAGCATTCTCTAGTAGTGTTGTGAATAGAAAAATTGGTTCAGAGTCCTCCGATTTATCAGAATCATTTGCCTTCAAAGTTATTAATTCTTCTTACTGATCTCTACATATTTTTCTGTTTGCTCAGTGTTAAAAAAAAACGCCATGCATCACAAAGTCAACACTCTGTACTGCTGGAAAGTAACGATTAGCACCAACATGGCCAAGAGGAAAAGAAAGGTCTAAGGCATGGCTTTATTTTACAAAGAATCAAAACATAGCCACTTGTAATGTGTGTAAAACAGTCTTTTCCAGTAAGGTTAGAGACACCAGCAAAAATCTTTCAATGCAGCACTAAAGTGAAGTCCAAGAATATGACTCGTCTGACACAAGCTGTAATGCAGACATTTTACAGTGTTCAGACAATTTAGATAATTAAACTGTTTTGACACAGATAAACAGTTTGTAGGCCGACTAACACACAGAAAATTCAGTAAGGGAATCGCTAAAGAATCAGGCTGATAAGCAGAATTGGTAACAGCATTGATAGATAAAGGTTTATAAATTTCCAATCCACGTCTACACAAATGTTAAGCTTAGTTAATGGAGTTGTCCTGCAGACAAAACAGATTGTACATTGTTTTTGTATCAAAGTGACCCGTGTTTGTGGTGCAGCTTCCACCAGCAGTCAGCTTCATGTGAGAACATTTTTGTTTTCTTATCCTAAACTGTTAGGACCAATGATGCTTTTCCTGGAGTTAGACTGTTGTGTTTATGAAAATGTCTATCTGCATAGATCATATCCATATACAGCATGATTAAAATGCTGTAATAAGGTTTCTCCGTGTGAGGCAGGTGGTTGCAGCAGCCACTCAGTCAGGAAGCTTTTAATATCATACAGACTGCTGCTGCGCCACAGGCTCTAATTCTGCCCTTTGATTGCTTCCCTGAAGTCTCATCTAAAAGCTGCTTCAGTGTAAAATCCATCCGACAGTGAAAGCAGCAGGAACGAATCAGCTGCAGGTCACAGACAAGTCCCTCTGCAATGAGTTAACTCTGTCTATGATGCTCAGAGTCATGATTCACTTCAATGTTTCGGTTTGTGCAGTTACTGTCAGTGCTTCAGCGTTCTGAGCTCATGTACGTGTTGTGTTCAGTTTGATTGTCGAAAAAGTTAATTAATCAGTCTGGACTGAAGTAATTTACTGGTGCACCAATCAATCAATCATAGACCCGCCTAAGAAGAAACATTACCTCCACTTCGGTTAAATGTAGCTGCAAAACGTTACTTTTCAAACAAACAACTGTCTGTACTTGGCACAAAATAGTAACTAGTCACATCACAAAGTTACTCCTTATAAAATTGTACCTGAATAAAATGCCTTGACCACCTGTGTTAAAATGTTGGTGTTGAAATCGGATTCAGATTACTAGTTACTCTGTTTGACATTCAAGAAGTAATGAAACTATTTTGATTACTTCATAAAAGTAACGTAACTTATTTCATCTGAAGTGCTGTAAACTGGCTTTTTAAACACTTTTGATGTGATTGTGTACATCATTTTGATGTTGACAGTCGAAATGCAATGATGCACTTTTTTCAGTTCAAATCGATTCAGATATGCGCAGATGTGTAACATGAGGCTGTAGTGAAACATACAGCACAAAGAGCAAAAACAAAACTTCCTTCTCAAAAATGCTCTAAATTTCAATGTATTCCAAAGCAGGTTATTTAAACTGTAGGTTAAGCAGCTTCAAATACAATAAGGTGCCATAGTGCAAATCTTATGGAAAACACAAACAAATCAAGTGCACAGTGATGCATTGGCAACTACTATTAAGTAATTTCAATACATGAGTTCAAAAGTATGAAAAGAATTTGACAGAGTGCAACAGCAAATTGACAATTCCTTTGTAGTTTTTTTTAGAGTATTTAAAATTAAATGTGCAAAAACTGCAGAAAAATATAAATCTAAACTACTAAATTAAAGAAAAAACTGGAAAGTTAGTGAAATATGAGTGGACCGGAATCTGAATCAGTACGTGGATTGTTGCCATCAGTCTGATGTCTGATAAGTTTTAACGAGAACAATGTGAATTGATTTGAAATGTAGTGGTAATTGACCAAGAGAACCAATCAAACACAATTCTCAAAATTTGACTTAATACCAACCAATGAACGGAGCTGATCCAGACATAGAGACGCCTTTAGTCTCTACCTGCTGCACTTAAGTTGGTCTCAACAAGTTTGCTGACCAATGTCAACGTCTGAAAATATGCCAGAATTCACTCTTGCTGACGAAAAGACACAGAGCAACAGAATAATTTAGTTAGTTAGTTAGTTTCTTTATATTTTTTTACCAAAAAATAAAAATGTTACCAATTTGTAATCACCCACCCTGTGTTTAGTAACTGTGATTTAATTTCATATTTGTTCTCAGCGACTGAAAGTGATTACAGTTACGTTTATTTTGTAGAGGGCCCAATCTATGTTGGATTTTTGGGGCTAATGCTGATAACAAGACAAATACACTTCAGATATCTAATATCGACCCATGTTGTATGTATTTAATATCAGCTGCGTGAATGTTGTCATCAAATACTTGTGACAAAGAGATGCAATGGAAGCAGAATATCTTACATTTTAACAAACTTTATTCCAAACGTCAGTGCACCGAACAGTTAACACCTCAATTATTAGTAATTAAATATCAGACCACCCTCTGCTGGACAAACTACACCATTACGCCATTTTAAATCACTATGCCAAGGATTTTTTTAGAAATAAAAAACTGTTTTACCATCCACACATTTTAGACAACATATACACTGATACTGATATGTATGTAATAGATTGATATCAACTGATAATACCGGCAAAGATATATCGATCTGGCCCATAATTTGTTTTTAATTACATCATAACTCTGTTACATGTAACTAGTTACTCTCCACTGCACTGTTAACCACTGTGTTACTGCCCAAAAACTGTAATTATCACTACCTTTTAATAAATGACAGCGCAGTCAAACAATGCCGATCACTGCACTTGTTATATACTCATTCAGATTTTCCTGCTGTGACTATTAACCTACTCCAGACACTGACTGACTCATAACGAGGGCGACTTAGTGCTTTTGCTACAAAGGAATGATATCATTTATCAAACTTCTGCTCAAAATGAGCAAGCTTCTAGGTTATAAACAAAAGCTTCAGCCAGCTGGAGGCTGAACAAGCAGCGACCTGCCGTCAGAATGAGCAGCACTTAATGAGTTTTTTCTTCTGAGGACAATAATGTCTTTGAAAGTTTGACTCATTTCGCTGCTGCAGGAGGGCTTTTGAAATCATCCTGTACTCATTCTAGATAAAATGAAAAATATGTCAGTTGGCTGAGCTGTAAGTTGAAAACAGTGAGTTGTGTTGTGAGGGAGTCAGCTATTAATATCTTTTGAAATCAAACAGTTAATTACAGGAGCTATATTTCAGTGCAGAATGAGGCTGTTTGCATGAAGAGTCAGAGCATCTTCTCTCTGACGTTTTGTTTTGCCGTGAACATGCTGAGCCACCGCTGGCCACATTTTCCTGATGTATTTTTAACCGCGGTGGGGAAGCAGGAGGAGAACCACGTTGTGTGGATTTACACGGAGCGACAGATATGGGACATGCTCTACTTCTACCGAGAGGTTCACAAATAAACGCACAGCTGACATTCCTCTCGGCCTCAGGTGGCATCTGAAGCTGTGGCCTCCAGTTAGCAGAAAATATGATGCTGCTCGCTTGCACAGTAGTGTCTGCAAAACGTTTCCCATCATGCATCAGAGGCACGAGTGTGTAGGCTCCCTCTGCTTTTGATTTATTCCTTGATGCTGTAAACTCCCACTCACTAACAGACATCTTACTGCTAGTGTGGAAGGAGGCTTCCTCTACATGCTCTTGTTCTGTGAAGATCAGTGAAAAGTGACAGACCACATTAAACTGGTTCTCAAAGTGTGGCCAATGGGCCAATGGGCCAATGGCGACACTCAGACACATTTTGTCCCCAAATGGGACATGAAATGCATAAGACATATATTATCTGTGGTCTAAATTTGACTTTCAGTAATCTTCATTTAAAAAACTGCTTGGCCAGTTGCATGGCAACCATTGGCCTCTCAAGAATTTACTCTGTCATCAAAACTGTATTTTTGTGAACGACTCTGCAGTTTAATCGGAAGTGAGACAGGAAGTAATCACAGAAATGAGGAGCATGTTGACAACAAAATCTGGTTTTACTCTCACTTTAAAGCACAACAATGTACAAATAAGGTACAAACAGGCCTCGTCCGCGTAAAGCAGCAATTTATCTGCAGATGTGATTTTTTTGCTCAAGGAATTTAAAGTTTAATGCCAGTATGAGACCAATCACAAATCCTGCAACAAGTTCATGGGTTTTGTGGCTCTGAATTATATGTTTGCTACTCAGTCATTACACATTAAAAAAACATGGTAGACATATCAATGGATGTGTTTATTTATTAGATCCTTAAAGTGACAAAACAAAACAAATGTAACACTTCGGATTACTTGAATGGAAAACATTGACTGACCTGTTCAGCGTCTGTTTGTTCTGCAGCAGCCTGACACTAATGTCTTTACTTGTAGGTATGAGATATGTAAAGATATTGAAGCATAATATCCACAAAAGTGGATTGATGAATCCAGAATCCAAACTAGTTTGAAGTTACCAATTATAGCTTTATCAATGAAATATAGTGTTTGTTTGTATTTTGTTCACATTTTTTAAACGTTACAGAAAGTACCTGGAAATGTGTTAAAAAGAATGTCTGTGTCAAAATTCCTTGTCACACAAATATTCAAGCTAGGTAGGTAGCACTTGTAAGGAGCTATTTTTCCAATGAGTTGATAAGTTTTCAGTAAGTTTCCTACAGCTGCCGCCCAGCCCCCCACCGTCTGATGTTCTCTTTAGAAGAGTGAATTACCTAGCAACTTTCAAGTCTCCTGTAGTGTTTCTATACCCTGTTTCGACATGAATGGCATTGAATGGAGTTTAAAAATGCATTCTGAGATCTACTAAGGTGTGTTTGTCTGCTAATGCTAAGAAGTGAAAAATAGACAGCTATGGTACTTTAAGAAAAATAAAAAATAACGTGTGCAAAATAAGGTAAGAAGGCTAGTGAAGCTCTTCATCAGCATGTAGAGTTTTACTATTTACTAGCTAAGGTTTATTCATAAATTTACCACAGCTAGGCTTACTGAACTCGTATGTCAGATACATCACCATGACAGCTCATCAGAATTCTGCTGATGAAGATGTGAAACATTTAAAAGCTAGCTAGTTAGTGGACCCTCCTCTAGGAGTGTTTTTTCCAAAGAGATTAATGTGATTCTTTTAGATCTAACAGGTTAAAATCACTGATCAAAACCCACCACATCAAGTCTGGTTTTATTATCTGATACTGTTTTTCATAAGCATTCTTAATGTGTGTTAATGTTTTCTTTGTTTCTAATATGCTGTACTGTTTTAACTTCATTATATTAAGTGTATTTGAGTATTTTGAAAAGTGCTATGCAAATAAAATGCACTTATTATTATTATTATTGATAGTAGTAGTAGTACTATTGACTGAATATCACACCAGAGCACCAGCATTTCAGACCAGAGACCAGAAGAATGTTATTTACTCAACACAGTTTTGAAAAATGAAAGCAGCATCTGAGCAAACACTGCTCACCAAACTCAAATCAAACTGTCAAATTAGACCGTGCTGATCAAATATGAATAAAAATTCTGTTCCTGCATTTCCTTCTCGCCTCAATTGTTTTTAGCAACCTAGTTTATTGAACTGTTTTATTGGCTAATGAAGTCTGAAGCTGTTGAGTAAAATCATTTCCGCATCACCTCAGGCAGCGCTGAGCTGTCATTATTCAGTTGTTTCCAAGGGAGTAGTATTGCTCCAGTGCACCAACTGTAACTTTGTGTACTATGCTGGAGTCACTTTTTCCTACAAAGTCAACAGAGCAAAAACAACAACAACAACAACAGGGGTGACAAAAGGTCACAGTGCAACAGCAGCATCCGTCGTCTCTCAGTTACTCCTCATTTATTATTTTTGTTGAGTCACAGACTACATTTGTGTTCATGATAACAATGTGATGATGTGTAGGTGCGTGAGTGGCTCTCCAGCAGATTGTCCTTGGACATGTTGGGAGCAGCAGCAGTTCACAGGCTTCTCAGACATGCAGAGTGTTTTGTCACAAGAGAGCAGCAAAGAATCATGGGTCGACCTCTACTTTCTGTATGATCCACACACAAAAGTCACTTCATCATTCATAACCTTGATTCAGTCGCTCACAGTCACTGACACTCCTCTTGTCTCTGACTGTAATGACAGGGGCTGTTTTTTAACTCTAACGTCTTTAGTTCCTCTTTGGTTGGTTGTTGACAGATCAAAGTCAGAAATAAAACTACAAGTAGCTGATTAATCAAAGTAGTTGACGAACAGAATTCACAACAAATCTCATAATCCTCTATGTTTCAAGCTTTGTTACAACAACTTAGTTTTAAGGATTTGCTGCTTTTTTCTGTTATATCTTTATAAACTCGATATCTTCAGCTGTCGGAAGCTGGTCTGAAGAAACAAGTGATCTGAAGACTTTATTTGGGTTTTTTGGAAGTTGTGATGGCGGCCTTCTGTAATTGTGCAGCCATAAAAAGATCACAAGAAAATAATCATTAGCATTAAACAGTATGGAACATAAGTCAGTTGCAGCTCTAATCAGAGATAATTTATCTTTGTCTCAATTACAAGTTTAGCATATTTAACTACAGAAGACGGCACAAAGAGAGTTTCAGACAAGACAATGACAAACTCCCCAAGCTGAAACATGAAGTAGACCTACTGTCTGCTAAACTTTGTTTTCTATGACTATGGTGGCCAACTGTGGCTCTAACAGAGAGGAAGGAACGTTCATACCTGCCCTCCATTCTTGTAATATGATGTCAAAGTCAGAGAAACTGTTTTATTTTTTGTCCTCCAGTGGTGTCAGTGCTCCGATTAAAGTGATGTTTTAACACTCAAAGGCACTTAAAGAGATGAGAAATTTATGAAGTCAATGCAAGTCACATCTGTGATCAGTCATTGCACCCTAAGATAAAACTGACACTGTATGAAAAACAACACATTATTAGAAAAAATAAAGGTCATTTCAATAGTTTCCCAAAGCAAAGAATAAGTATTGGAAATCTCACAAAAGTAAATCAGTAAATATCTGGTTATTAATGTGAATTGTTTGTAATAACTGATGGGGCCAAGTTGGACCCAGTCTGTTCCAGTCTGGGTTAGTTAGTGTCAACTGTCAGCAGATAAAATAGGGTCATGTGTGATATGTAAAGATTCCAGACACTGTCAGCTGTCCACCTAAAGATTTTTGAAGCATGTTTGATATTTAAGTGTTCTTTACTAAAAGCCTAATCAGGGACAGGAGTTGGAAACAACTAGCAATGTCAGCTCAGCATGCAAAGCATCAGTGCTACAGCTTGTTGTTAACAGATTGAAATTTCATTATGTTAATTAGCATCGTTCCTATCAAATAAAATATAGAAATAAAAATAAAATTTGTGACCGATGATGTCACTTGTTTTTTACCCAAAGCAGGCGTACACACAAGCTGCTGGTTCGCTTCCATGCTTCTTTTGGTATTAGACATGCGGCTGTTGGTGTCACTAATTACATAATGTTATATATTTACGTTATGTAATTTTATACTCAGATCAGGGTTAGGTTGTTGAAGTTGTGAAAAGTTTATCTGATTACTGTAGGCGGAAGCGGCTAACACTACCCATTGACTACCAGTTTGTAAACTAAGCTAATTAGCAATTGGCTAGCTCTGCTTGTCCTGAAGTCGCGATTAAGGCAAATAACAAAAAGAAAAAAAATGTTGTCGTATCCTTGTAACCATCCCATGATTGCTTTTTCCAGTGTTGCTAATGATAGTTGTAAAATTTAGTGGCAGTTTAGACAGTTTCTGCCACATTGTGTGCTGACTGGAATTGACCGCAGCTGCCATCATTTATAAGCTAATCAGCTGGTTTCAGAACATCCTTGTTATCTCCTTTGTTCCTGTCTCCCCGCTCTGGTTAATATATTCAAAGTAGAGCGTTCATGCTGCATACAGTGAAGGCTGTTGCTTTGGTGTTATTTTCACATTTAAACAGACTCCCGGTTAAATAGAAAATACTATCAGTTCTTCTCGTCTTGTCTGATCAGCAGCTGAGCAAATTCTGATGATGAACTCATTTCAAAGGAGAATTGTAACAGTAAAGTAACATCTGTGAACTGGGCCACAGTGTGTTTACTCACTAAACATGGTGCTAATCTGATGTTGCTGTTCATTTGCACAAATTGGCTCATACCTCTGGCTCCTCATTACATTGCCACAGATGCTGAAACATTGCAAAAGGACACCTCATGAAAGGTTTTCTGACCTGAATGTCATGTCATTTTCTCTTTAAGTGCTGAATTTATTTTCTCATGCCTCATTGCCCTTGTCTTCACCTGCAGCAGGGGAAGGAGACATGAACCGCTTGTGACAGCTCCTTCACAGTTTTGAGAGGGAAAAAAACCCCGCAACATCTTTCATGCTAAATAAAGATCTTCCGATGAAGCGTTTGCATGCTTTGAAAGCTGCTGCCGCTGCTGCTGTTTGGCACTCGGCTTCACCTCTTGTACGATGTGATGCTGCTTGCATACTCTCATGCAGTACGAGCCTCCCCTCCCTCCCGCAGAAATGCTGCAATGCGTCTCCCTCAGCCAAGACTGGGTCAGTGTAACTCAGCTAGCAGCAACAGCCAGAGAAGCATCCCCATAGCAACAGCCAATGAGGTTTTAGGCTGAGGGATTATTTTCTGTGTTATTGTTGTGACTGTATATGAAAGGGGCTTGTTCTCAGGATTAAAGTCGTCCGAGGGGTTTTAGTTAGTGCCAATGGTAAGTGGCAAGTGGCAAATGGCAAGTGAGCAAAAGCGGAGGTGGGGTGGGGTTCATGTTGTTCATGCACAGCCATATTTGCAGAGTAAGCCTGCATCTGCTGGGAGACGGAGTGCTGTATTTTCAGTACATGACCGGTGTGCTCATACTGGAAAACATTGTTCCTCTCCTAATTTAATCCATCAACAATAATAGTTTTTAAGCAGATCATTTTACGGCTGATCTCCTCAGAGTCCAGTCAAACATCCTGAGTGTTTCTGCTCCATTACAAATCACAACCAGCAGCAATACAGCAAAAGAAAACAGGCGTCTTATCAGCCCATCATTTTAAAATGTAAATGTAAAAATAGAGCGCTGCTTGAGGTTTGGTAGCATTTGAGTTTAATCTCATTACAGATAGTTTCCCCCCCTTTAGCCATGTTTTAGACAATGATGGTCAATCTGAACATCCTGCACTTTGAATCAGACTCAAATATTTCAACCAGTATTGGATGGATTGCCATGAAAGTCGGTACAGGCACACATTCATGTTCTGACAAGGATGAATTGTAATAACTTCTTATTAAATCTCTTTACCTTTCACCCATCGCCAATGACTTCAATGACTCTCTCTTTATCAGTATTTTAGTGTTGTGGGTTTTTTCCTGTACTCAGAGGTGCAAGCAGCTTTTCATCCCATCAGAAGAAGGCCTCTGTGACTCAGTAATTTTTCTCTTTTTATTAATTGGCTGACGTTTTTTGATCTTGGTTCATAAGTTTTTAATCTCTGTCTCCTGTAGGCCAGCGGGTTCTCCAGTATCAGAGTGATGTCCTCGAGACAGTGGTGTTAGTGAACCCTTCAGAGGAGACCGCTGCCTCAGAGGTGAGTCACTCCCAGACACCACAAACAAAACACCGCAGGGTGATGATGACCAGATGTTCTGAGCCCTGCAGGAAACTCGAAAATGTTCTGTTTTTATATTTAAATCACACAGTTGCGATTCAGGTCAGTCTGAGGTGAACTTGAAGAAGTGAGCAGCACCTGCTGTTCACCACACCAACGGGAGGTTCACGTCTCTGCTAGTTAGCGTCACTCTCAGCTGAAGCACTTTGATACTCTGCTTATAAATAAATATTATTAGTCTTATCATCTGTAGTGCACCTGATCTCTAAACCTGCCAAGAAATCCTTTATGTTTGGAAATACATTGTGCTATGCACTGTACTGTATTTCTGAGTTTAACATTTGTTTTTCTGCAGCAGCTTCAGCTAGGAATAATGTGTTTAAGATAAATGACAGCTGTTTTAACTGTATATTTAATCTGTTGTGTGTATAAAGTGGTAGTGATTGCATTATGACAGAAACTGACTGAAATGTGTGTTTTCTTTTCTGACCATTCATAACTCACATGTTATGACCACTCATGGCCTCAGTGTTGCCTGGGTGACATCAATTTGGGGAAATATCGAGCAGCTCTTACACTCAGTAGCTCTCAAATCAAATCGAATATTGCAACTGAGACGCTTTGCTCTTTAGAGAAGCACATTATTAACCAACTAAATTGCTTGCATTTGGTCAATTTAAACACATTTTACATCTTTCCAGTACATTATCATTAAACATTTTTGTTTTGATCTTGACGTTTTATGTCAGCAGTTGTTACAGGAAATATTCTTTACACTTCTCAGATTCGCTCTCTGATCACTGACTTTTCTGGAAATAAGTTGCTGATACTGAGTGGCCAGAGCTCTGAGCAAGGAGGTGACATCCAACTGCAAGGTGGAGCCTTCACCTGGCAACACTTCTCAGACATCATTTCAAACCCTCAAGTAAGCCCAGTGCACTGTCTCCACATTCTTCCTTTCAGTGTATCTGTACAGATCAAATTGAAACCGTGAAGCTTACACAGGCACAGTTACTTTAGTATGTTTTTCACTGTTACTGTGTTCCCAGGTGATTGAACTCCTGTCCAAGTCCTCTTCAGAGCAGCTGTCCAGGCTTACTGTTTCTTGTCAGGGAGACGGGGGCTGGAGCTCCCTGGGCCAAAGCCAGGAGCAGCAGTCACTCCAAGATATTCTTGAATACCGCTTGAACCCTGAACCCCACCTCCCCGACATGGACGGAGTCACAGAGTTCACCGAATACGTCTCAGAGACAGTGGATGTGCCATCATCTTTCGACCTGCTGGAGCCTCCGACCTCTGGAGGTTTTCTGAAACTGTCCAAACCCTGCTGCTACATCTTCCCTGGAGGCAGGGGTGACTCTGCTCTGTTTGCCGTCAATGGATTTAACATCCTAGTGGATGGAGGATCTGATCGCAAGTCTTGCTTCTGGAAGCTAGTTCGCCACCTAGACAGGATTGACTCTGTCCTGCTCACCCATATTGGTGCAGACAACCTCCCTGGCATTAATGGGCTGTTCCAGCGAAAGATCGCAGAGCAAGAGGAAGAGCGTAACCAAGGATCTGGCTCCAGCAACGGAGACTGGATGAAGAACCTGATCTCTCCTGAGCTCGGGATCGTGTTTTTCAATGTCCCAGAGAAGCTTCGGATGCCAGAGTCCACACTAAAAGTGAAGAGAAGCATTGAGGAAGCATCTCTTACATTGCAGTACCTCAATAAGCTTGGTATTACACCAGAGCCTCTTCACAGGGTTGTCAGCAACACTATTGAACCCATCACACTATTCCACAAACTTGGTGTGGGAAAGTTAGACATGTATGTCTTAAACCCTGTAAAAGAAAGCAAAGAGATGCAGTTTCTGATGCAGAAATGGGCTGGAAACAGCAAAGCCAAGACAGGGATTATGATGCCCAATGGAAAAGAAGGAGAAATATCCGTCCCCTATTTGACATCAGTTACTGCTCTAATTGTTTGGATCCCACACCGTTCAACGGAAAAGATTGTCCGAGTGCTTTTCCCTGGAAATGCACCACAGAATAAAATCTTTGAGGGCCTCGAAAAACTGAAACATCTGGACTTCCTGCGATACCCAGTGGCTACCCAGAAAGACATATCATCTGGTGCACCTCCTCCCATCATCAAGCAGACTAAAATAAGATCTAGAACTGACAGCAAAGAGAGTCTCAAATCTTCACCCAAACCACACTCTAAAACAACAAAGAAAGAAACCAGTGGGCAGGAGGAAGAGCCCAAGAGTGACATTACTAAAGAGAATAAAGTAGAAAAGAAAGAGGAGAAGAAACTCAAAAGTGAAAGTCTAAAAGCCACCAAACAGCAGAAAAACAGCGAGGTTGCTCCAGTGGCAGACAAAAAGTCAGAGAAAAAGAAAATATCCAAAGAAAAAACTGCCAAGCAGGAGAGAGCATCCAAGATGGATGAAAAGAAAGACAATGAGAAAAAAGAAACTAAGAGAGAGAAAAAGAAAGATGAAAATATAAGAAAAGAAGAGAAAAAAGAGAGTAAATCCAAGGAAGATAAAAAGAAGGACCCTAGCAAACCAGAGCTGAGAAAAATCACTAAACCTGACCTAAAACCACTCACCCCCGAAGTGAGAAAAACTCTGCATAAGGCGAAGACTCAAGCTAAGCCCAAGACAGACAAGAATAAAGCAGTCAAAGAGGAAGCAAATGAGAAAAAGCCAGTCCCAAAGAACATCTCTGAAGAGGTTGCAGCAGCCGCTTTGGCTGACAGGTCCATCGTGTCCTCCCCAGAGGACTTAACAGAAGACTTTGAGGCTCTGAAGCAAGAGGAGCTGTCCAAAGTTAAGAGCGTGCCTATCCAGAATGATGTGATATCTGGCCATTCAACCTCAATGTTTCCTGAAGAGAAAATCACAAGCGCGGCAACTGAGACCAAATTTGCTGCACCCACATCCCCTGTCAAACAGGAAGAAGACAACAGAGGCAGGGGTGCATCAGAACTGGTTGCAGCCACTGAAAAGAAGCAAGCAAGTGGTGGCTTTGACAGGAAGCATGAAGAGGAGAAAATGGAGAAATATGACAACACTGTAAAAGACAACATAAAAGACCGATCAAAGAAGAGTGACAGTTCAGAGGAGGAGGGCGATGTAATCGAAAAGGCCGAACTTGAAGGAACAGAAGATGAGGAGGTCCTGAAATATAAATCAGAGGAGATGAAAAAGGAAAAAACTGCAAAGGAGTGGGACATTATGTCAACTGAGCAAAAACCTTTATCGACCGCAGCCCTATCAGGGCAAGTAGCAGCCATGGCCTCGGAGCAATTCTCCCTCATCCAAGATGAGACCATACCTGGTTACTCTGAGACAGAGCAGACCATTTCTGATGAGGAGATCCATGAGGAAACAGAAGACAGGATCCCACAGCTGCGCTATGATGTGGGCTCCTATGACATCTCTGTCCCTGACGTCCCTGGAACCTTTGACTCCATGCACGGTATAAAAGAGATGAAGACCCCTGCTGTGTCTGATGTTGCAAGTGTCAAACCTAAAGCTTTCACGGGAGGTCAGGAGCCTGAGCTCGCACCTTACCCTGCCATCATTTCTGCTCCCCTTGCAGAGGAGGAGCACATCTCCTCAGCAACATCCATCACAGAATATGACAAGCTGTCATCCTTTGCCACGTCTGTCGCTGAGGACCAATCCATAGCCTCTGTGACGGCACCTCAGACTGAGGAAGCTGGGAGGAACTCTCTCCTGCTTGACACAATCAACAATATTCCATTGCGTGCTGAGGCCATGCAAGGGAAGGACTATCTTCATTCAGCAGGGACCATCTCACCCACCTCCTCTCTGGAGGACGACAAGTGCTTTAAATCCCCTTCCTCTGATGAGTACCAGCCCAACATTCCTGAGATGGAGGTTGATGCAAAAATCAAATCAGTTAATAATGAAGAAGATGATGAAGAAGATGAGGACGAGGATCAGACTCCGAATGTGGACATCCCTCTAGGTAAACTCCAAGAGGGCTATGAGCACGCAGCCTCCATGTTGCTGCAGGAGAGGGAGAAATCCCCCTCTGCCACTGTCTCTCCCCCTCCTCCCTTCTCTACCCATCTGTTCAATCCCACACAGGCTGCCAAAGAAAACCAGGCTCTCTTTAGCACAGAGGGACTAAATACTGGTGCTGATATAAAACCAGCTTCACCCCCTCTGTCTTTCTCCCCTGGGTTAGAGCTCCACTCCAGGCAGGAGAGCGAGGAAAGATGTCTAAGTCCAGATGACAGCACCATGAAACTGGCCTCACCCACCCAGTCCGTGCCTACAAGCAGTGGATACTCTCCGACAGAAGAGAAACCCTTTAAGACAGAAGACAGAGACGAGGCAGTGACCAATGTTAAAGCTGACTCCCAGAAAACAGACAAATCAGTCACTATCTCAGACAACACATCCTTTATCGATGTAGTAGGTGATAAGACAGCTGTTGAGGATTCAGAAGAATCCATTGAAGACAATGAGGATGAAGATTACAGTTACGGCAAAAAGGATATACAGCCTACTGTTAAGGCCAAGCTTATGGAGGCAAAAGAGGGCTGCTTTTTGGATGATGACTTCAGCTTTGTGTCCAGATCTGCTAAAACAGAAACAGAAGTCAAGGTTTCGGACAAGACACAGGTGACTTTCAGCACAGAGGAGAAACCAAAACCTCAAGTGTTGTATTCAGATGAAGATGAAGATGAAGATGAAGATGAAAAAGATGATGATTTCCCAACTGAAATAGGGTCCAAGCACTTACCAGCAGATCAAAGCAAAGTAGACTTTGGTAAAGTAAGCCCAGAGAAAACAGATACCACTTTTAAAGAGCATGAGAAAAGTGTTCATTTCAGTCTATATAATTTTCCAGAGAAGGAGGGCAAAGAAAAGGCCCTGTATATAAGACAAGACACGCCCTATGTGCATGGCAAAACATTCTCATACAGCGACATTTACGACAGTAAAGCAAGCTCAGTAGACTCTGATTCATATCGTCAGGAGTCCATAGATAGGACTGAGAAGGACACTACAAAGGGTGAAGTAGACTTTCAGAAAGACAAGCCCCCATCACTGGGAACAGCCACAGACAGGATGTCAGAAAAAGAGGGAGTTACTGCCTCTCATGGAAAAGAGTCGTCCACCTCAGCTCAACTCGACTTCAAGAGCACTTCTGCTATTCCTCCTTCTGAAAAAGAGGTCAAAGAAAAGGAGACATTTGAACACAGCACAGGTAGCAGATTCCCATCATTGGCCGATAGACCTGAGGCCTCATTTGCTTCTTTATCATCAGAAAAAGACCTTTTCAAAAGCCAGACCGATGGTACAAAGCCGCAGACATACTCTTCAATGACAGCATTTGATTTAGACAAAATTGCTGCCACAGGCTACAGTGAGAAAGGATGTTTGGAGGTTGACATGAGAAAACTAACAGCAAGGGATGAGGAGGACTATGATGATGATGAAGTTGTTGATGAAGATGATGAGGAGGAGGATGAAGAGGAGGAGGAGGAGGATGATGAAGGTGCTGTTGATTCTGATATGGAGAAAGGTGCCAAAGAGAAGTCTGAGAAGGAAGTTAAAAGTCCCATCAGTGAAATGTTTGGCTCAAATAGGCCTGAGTTCATGGTTTCTATGGCTGGTTATGGCTATAATAGTCAGGCAAAGCCGAGTACCAAGGAAAGCAGCTCTAGCTCTGTCACAAAGGCTGAAGACAAGGCGAAGACAGAGTCCTCATCCTTTGGTGAAAAGCCAATGGATTTAGGGGCAACAGGTTTTTCTGGCTACTCCTCAGGGTTTGGGTACTCATATGGAGGTACACAGAAAGACTCATTCTCATCAAGTCAGACCACAGACAAGGGTAAAGAGGACTTCACCCTGAAATCTACAGAGGACAGTTATTACCAGAACGACAGAGCTGATCCTGATTTTGAGAAACAGAAGACACCAGATCTTCTCAGTAAGAGATCACTGGACACAAGCTTTCAGTACACGACCACCACTGCCCCTGGCTACTCTTCCTCATCAGCTTACAGCTACTCCTCCTCCACCTCGGGCTCCCTCTCCACAAGCCGTCAGTTTGGAGAGGAGCTGGAGACGCCTGCTGAGCCTCTGTTTGAGTATTCCTCATTTAAAGATGAACACTCACTAGTCATGGATTCTTCCTTCTCCAGCTCTGCTGCCGCCAAAGACGACTATCTGGAAGTGTCTGAAAAACAGATTACCCCTACAACCACAGCTGAGTCCACCTCCAGTTTAGCCCGTTTCTCACCTCTTAGCCCATTCGAGGAGGTCAAGTCCTTCCCCTCCCTCTCATCCACTGCCTTCACTGAGGACAAGAAGGAGCACACAACTACATCAGGTGGAGCAATGGACAAAGGCCCTCAATTGGATTGTTTCTATAAGCCTGAGTGGTCTCAGGAGTCCAAGCTGGACACAGCTGTTGGGTTTGGAGCCTCAGCAGGACTGTTTTCTCAACCAACACAGCTCTCCAAAGACAAAGAGGCAGCTAGTGCTGCTCTGTTTGGCGTCACTTCCTCACCACGCCCAGACATAGAGGGCAAGCATTACTTTGAGGAAACAGACAGCAGTGAAGAAGAGGATGAAGAGGCTTACATGCGTGAGATGACTCGGAGGTCGCCCTCCAGCGGCATGACTGGGGGCCTCTCATTTTCTGACAAGCCTGTTGCTCCTGCTGCCAGTGAAAAGAAAGGTAGTGCACTTCCTGATGTCCTTGGCTCCCACATGCCCTCACCTCTTCAGGTCAGCAAACCAGACACAGCCAATGGGCCCACAGAGGTCAGCTCAAGCTCTACCCTCCTTGCTGAAGCAGCAGCCAGTGGTGCATCTTCAGGTCCAGCCAAGGAGGAGCCCAGAGAGGGAGCAGCAGGTTACAGGAGCTCTTATGAGTGGGAAATGTCAAAGCCCCAGATGGGTATGGTACCCGGAGACTCCCCTCCCCATTACCGTCATGATGATGAGTTTGAAGAGGAGTGTGAGATGGAACCAGAGCACCCTCCTCGTCCGCTTTCACTCTCCTCAACTGATCAGCAGTTTCGCTCACCATTCTATGCTGAGGAGTGCAGCCGAGGAGGGCAGGATGATGATGATGACAGCGATCAGGATCTTACTGGTGATGTGCCCATGGGAGCCACTTCCTCTTACACCAGCCGCACTTCTCCAGGATATTCTTCCTCTGAGTGCAGGCCACGTAAAGAGGACCTCTCACCGTCTTTCATCAACCCATGCATGAGGCAGTTGTCCAGTGATGAGGATGATGAGGAGCAAGGGCACAGAAGTGACCAATCACAGGGCGATGAACATGATCTGTCAGTCAAAAGAAGGGCTCACAAACAGCCCCATCATCACCAGTCTCACAGCAGGGACAGCTCCTCTCTGCATCAAGCTGGTGGCTTGTCTGCAGGCCTTGGTCTGGCCACAGAAGACACACCGCCCACCTCTGTCAGTGAATCTTTAGCCTCTCAGTCAGACTCTGATGTGCCTCCAGGAAAAGAGGAATATCCCTCGGTCACTGGCGAAGGCAACATGGACTCAGACGAGGATGCTGACTATATGCCTGTTGATAAATTATCTGCCACTGGAGGAGGCAGCCATCACTTCTCTAGGAGGAGCCATGACCCTCCTCCAGCTCCCCTCATGGACCCCCACCCTCACAACCCACGTCCAGACGTTTGCATGGTTGATCCTGAGTCTTTGAATAATGGCTCAGTTAAGAAAGAGCCAAAAGCTAAAGGCTTAAAGAAGTCTTCTGGGAAAACCAAATCAGCATCCCCTGCCAGGCGCAAGCGGTCTCCCATGCCTGTTAAACAGACATCGTCTCCTCGCAGTGCTTCGCAGAAGAAGAAAGAGGTGGACAAGAGCTCGCGTATGTCTCGTCTGTCAGATGGACAGGGCTCCAAAGATGATGACCTCTCCAGGTCGAGCTACAACCCTGGCAAGGGGCTGACCAACGGGGTGAAGAGCAGTTCAGGTTATAAAAACTAATTAAAAATAAAATTCTCAAAGATTTTAGATATGAATTATATATAATTTAACAAAACGGTTTTGTGAGATAACTGTTTACTGACAGTCAGGTTTTGTTCTACCGCTCAGGTTCTCAAAAGTCGGGCTCTGCAGCTGCTCCTGGCCTTCCCATTTATGTCGACTTGGCCTACATTCCCAACCACTGCAGCGCCAAGAACGTGGACCAAGAGTTTTTCAAACGCGTTCGCTCTGCATACTATGTGGTGAGCGGTAACGATGCAACAAGTGGTGAACCTAGCCGAGGTGTCCTCAATGCACTGCTGGATGGCAAAGCTCAGTGGGGATCAAACCTACAGGTAACATTACATTCTAAGAGGATATACTGTTTATGTGCTCTCCACAATGACGATAAAGTTAAATCCAATTCAATCTAATCTAGTATAAAGTATTAATTAACCTGATTCTCAGGTTAAAAATTCGACAGTTTCACAAATGTCCACATGGTGTTGAATCCAGGTTTTCTATTGCCCTTCACATCCTTCCTTGCACTCATCCATGATACTTCCTGATCATTTGTCTCCTTCAGGTGACGCTGATCCCCACCCATGACACTGAGGTGACCCGTGACTGGTACCAGCAGACACATGAGAAGCAGCAGGAGCTCAACATCATGGTTTTGGCCTCTAGCAGCACCGTCGTCATGCAGGACGAGTCTTTCCCTGCCTGCAAGATTGAGTTTTAAGATCCTTGTTTCCTCTCTCCCTTCTCCTGTGCTCCACAGTGTGGATTTGTTTTTAATTGCTTTTCTCTATAGCCTGATGTTTAAATCTGTTTCTGCTTTATGCACTCGTCTGATAGCAGAAAAAGATCTAGATAACTGGCGATTTTTTTCTAGATTTTTATTCATTTTTAAGCTTGTCATGGCTATCACCATTTTAAAGATAGATTTCTGACAGTTATGTCCTCCGCTACTTTATTATTGCTCAGACCTATGAAAAGAATGCCATTTTTTTCTGTTCCTTAACATGTCTTTTCTCAAAACCCTGTAAGACTTTGTTTGTTGGCTGAGACAAAATTTCCATTGTATGGTTAAAAAAAAAAAAAGTCACATAGGAAGCAATAGATCTGGATGTTTGGTTGCTTGTCTTCTAATTGGCCCAAATCAAAGCACAAGTTTGCGCACCTTAGAACAACAAACTACGACATTCTTTTTTCCACTGGATCCCAGACATCGAACCTTTCACAACTTTTCACAGACATTTACTGATGGAAAATCATCATCACCGGCTTATTATGATCAGTTTTACTCTCTTTTTTCTCTCTCTCGTTTTTTTCTGAAACAACTACAGTCCTGGTGTTAAACTCTGTTCCTCTGACATAGTGAGATAGAAAATGTACAAGTAGACCCCAGCGGTCCTTTCAGTATGTCGTTTGAGTATTTTTGCCGTAGCATAGGGAAGACCATAATCAAAAATCTGTATTGTCGTGAATAATGATGATTTCTACGGTTATCTCAAAGTGAAAATCAGTTGTTGCAGTAAGAATTTCTCAGTGGCTGTTATTTCTTACGGTGAATTTGACAAATACGTTTCTCTATAATTGTTTCTGTAGTCTTTGATGTACTTTTCAGTGTATTTCCAGTTAACATATCGTTGCAGAGGATCATGAGGACAGCTGAAGGCAGAAGTACAAAAAAATCCACCTGATCTCTGGATTCTACCTGTTTATATCTTTACATACCGAACAGCACTCAGTCGAGGAAAGAAGACAAACCTCACATCAGTTGCTGCGTCTAAAAGGTCTTTATACAAAATTGTGTTAAAGAATGAAGAATGTATTCCACTACAACAATAGGAACATGTGGTTGTGAGATGAGATTGTGTTTGCCTGGTGAGCTGTGGGCAGGTTCGATTGATGGTAGAGGTTAGACTGTCACCCACATGTGCCTTTCTGTCCTGCTGTGCTGGAAGGGAAATGAAATGTGTTTTCGTCAAAGCGAGTTAAGGTATTTCAGTGAACGGTTCATCCACGGCTCTGTGGCTGAGGTTTGGCGAGCTCGTCTCCTTTGATGTCATGAATTTTGTCGGTGAGAACGTCAGTGCACAAAAAAAAGATTTGAGTTGTACATATTGAGCATAAAATGGCACTTTTAAAGCACCAACTTAGTATTTCAGCCATTGCATTTTTTCAATTTTCTGGAGCTGCCAATTGAAGAAGCACAAATGGTAACCAGTGTGCAACACTCAAGCAGCACTTTTTCCAATTTAGCATCATAATATAAAAATACTACATTTTGTTGAAAACCTGTGTTGTTTCTTACTGGTTCTTTTCAATTATTGCAGAAAATATACTTTGTCTTGAGTTTGCAAAAATGTTTTTTGCCACAGTCACCTCAACTTATATGTCTTTAAACTGCATAATTTAACAGGTAAATTTCTTTACTTTCAGTGGTAAACCAGTGGATGTTTCTAACACTTTATTAAATTAGTAATATGTGTAGATGTGTTTTAATTTCATATTGATGATTTTATATTTTGATAAGTTTTGAGTAATGAAACAGATTTTAAACAGGAACAAAACCACATATCCACCAAGTGACAGGACCAACACACCTCACCAGGGTTGCTATTTTATGAGAAAAAATCCAAATATTCCTTGATATGATATTTCATTCCCTCACCTCATCTAGAGACGCATGAACAACAGATGCATGTTTATAAAGGTGATGGCTCTATAAAAGCCGGAGGGCTGCAGGGAGCGGGGCGAATACCTCAGCAGCTCCAGCTGAATGTGAAGATGCAGATTACCTTTACGTTCTCCGTGGAGGACTTGATCTCCTGGTTGCCTTGGTTACTGTGCATCATATGGTACATCTGACTCATCGGTCACACTGGCAGTAACATTACTGTAGCCTGCAATACATCGCATTGCTATGCAGGGAAGAAAAGTTTGAGTACAGATTAAACACAATACAGTTTCTTTCTGTGTATGAAAGAAAGAAAATATGATTTGTGTGTGTAGACTAAAACACTGAAAGTGTTAAACAACTTAGAGTGTCTGCCACATGAAGAGGACAATGATGCTGAGTTAAGAACATTAACAGCTTGTGCGATGAAACAGGGTTAACCGTGACGTCATTGTTTTCCTGTTAACCCACTGTGCTGCGCAGTCAGTCAATGACAGTGTAATCTGCATTCCTATTTATTACTGCATCACTGTAAAGGCTAATAATCAAACTTAACACCACTCACATATGAGCAGACCACTCAAAACCTAGACTGCCAGACATGAGGGACTCCGGTAACTCTGTCAATACATTTTTATCTTTAGAGGATTTCCTATTATTCACTCTTTTTTCCAGATAAAGCTTCATACACACTCACACATAACTGCTGCATTTTCGTATCGTGCAAAAAAAAAGGAGTCAAAAAATAAAATATCTGTGGCATCAGACTCATCTGCCGTGAAACAAATCATCATAACGACTGTTGGTTTTCAGTGAGCCCTGCTTGTATGTGCATGTGTACCTTTTGAGTTCTCCTGTATTGTAATAGCTGAAGAAAAACTGACTTAACATATAAATGCTATTTTAAAAGATGTTTATTTAAGAAGCTAAGCTGTCCAATCCTGAGGAGGCACATATAACCTGGCTGTGTTGTGCTGTAAAGAAAGCCTTGTGATCGTTTTCTCCTCCTTTCTGCTTCATGGTTCTACTTTCATCTCTTGTTTTTAAGTGCAATATTCTCTTTATCTCTCTTAAATGCTTAAAAAAAGGTAAAATAGAAAACAGATTTATTGTTGAAAGGGAAAAAGTGTGGTCAAGACCAATAAAAGCATCATTTACTGAAAAATAAGTCTTTGTCCTCTTTTTTTACAGCATCATTACATCATGGGAAATTTTCCCCCTGTAAACTGATAGAAATCAGAAGTTTAAGCTTTTTTATGGAACTAATTAAGGGATGTCATTTCTAGGCCACTGATTTTCAAACTTTAGAGCTTCTGACTTGGTAGCCAAAGAGTGCTGACTAGTGAGCCCTTCAAGGTTTCAATTTGAGGAAATTGTGATATTTTACTTATCAGAGGTCTAAAGAGCTGAAACTCTAAATTTTATAATCATTATGCTAACATTCTTACAGTTTCGGAGCTAACAAGCTAATGCTTAGTAGAGAAAAAAGACCCTTTCCTGGCAGAAAGGTGTATATAATTGTCATTTGTGATGGTTCCCTTCTAGTGTCCCTGTATGTCAGTGAGTGAATCAGCTCACAATTGGGATGCAGACATCATGTTGTTGTAAACTATTCTTTTCCTGCTATGATTGCTGTGAGAAAGGTTTATGTTTTGACCTTTGACATCTCAGTTAAGGTGTGTTTCATTTGAACCATTATGCCAGAATTCCTGAGTGTCCAGTTGGAAATTTCAACTGGAATGCCCCCTTAAAATAAATTTTCAGCTCAGAATGTCAGGAGAACTTCACTTACTCCGGCTGATGGCAATGATTTGACCTTATGGTGGCGCTGGATTTAAAGTGTAAGGATGCCTATCGATTTACAAATATATTTTTAAAAATAGAAATGTCAAACTGATGCAAGAGAAAACAAGAGGATTTAACCTCTTTGTGTGGATGTTTTGTTACGACTGACTTATGGTGCATATCTTCCCAGGATGATTGAAAACTTTAGCCTGCTTGTAGCATTTGAGGAAAAGTCAGCAGCAGATCACCAAAGTCATTAAGATTTATACTCAGGGGACCAAGAATGTAAAAAATTAAGTTCAAGTCCCATTTAAAGTGCAGATCTCCCCTATATGAGTGAAAACTTTGGCCTGCTTGTAGTGCTTAAGGAAAAGTAAGCAGATTACCAAAGTCATTAAGATTTATCCTCTGGAAATCCATCCCACAGTTTTTGAGATATTTCAGTAAGAAGTTAAACTGTCAGTCTGATCATTGTGTTACAGAAAAAGTATCACCAAAGTGATTACGAAAAGTCAGGCAGACTCACTCCAGACAGAGCCACTGTGCAGTGGGAACAGACAGATTGGGAACTACTGGTGAAAGAATTGTCGACACCATTCTTCCTTCCTAGCTGCCTCAGAATGTAAGGATGATGTAATCAAGTGTGTGTGTGGGGTGGGGTGGGGGGGTGAGCCCGACAGAATGATGAAAACAGTGTGAGCTTTGTTCTGACTCTGTTTAAACCCTTTTCAACAGTCTGAGTCCAGAGATGTGCAGAGTGAAAGCGCCACTGCCTCGTGGTGCTGATACGAGCTGTTTGTCATGCAGAGCAAGCTGAACAGAGGCAGCAGTGATCGCTGGAGCGTCGACTGCCTGTTTGTGCTGTTAGTCTGAGACACAGTTCGCTCTTTGTGAAGCTGATGCTGTGCTGGAGGAAGGAGCAGGCTGGAAGCTGCACGATGATCCCCACCGTGAAAGCTGCTGAATGGATGTGCAATGACATCACCTCCTGGGTCACATGATCAGAGTGGAGAACAGTGGGAACAACAGGGTGAGGGTCTCAGGTTCAATGCGAGTCCTGATTCCCATGGTGATACTGATGGATTGTAACTAACACCCTAACTATTGAACACTTAAGGATAATTTTTAGGTATTTACACTTCTACAGAACTTAAATTAACTGCATTTACTTTACACATCTACTCCACTGCATTTCATAGGGAAATATTGTGCTCTGCTCCACTACATTTATTGACATGTGTAGTTAATTTGTATTTTACATTCAAAACCTAAAATGAGTTTATAAAATACGTAGATATCGTGATAAAACTACCCAGCAGCATAGTAAAAAACAAATTACATTACGATGCTATTTACAAGGTAAAGCATCAGTAATAACATTCCATAAATTAAGTAAATTATATAATACATTAATTTGAAATGTAAAACCAAGGTGATTATTTTACTGAGTAATTTTCTTTTGAAGTTTACTTTTGCTGATACTCATTTGGCACTTTTACTGCTGCAATGCAGTAAAATTTTTAGCAACTCCTTCTCTTAAATACCTAATGAACACTCTGAAAACTTCTTTCATTAAATGTGAAATATAAACATGTTATATGAAACTCTTGTTTAACCAAAGGTCAATTTTTCAAATGATTTTTGTCCAAACACAAGCAGCTGTATGAGAACTTCACCTGAGTAAAATAGTCTGAAGTTATAATTTTAACAATCATTAAAGATCAAAGAATAAAAAGTAAAATATTACAAATCTCAACATTTTGAATCTAAATTTCAATATTTTCTTAATATTGAACACCAAACCTGTTTTTGGAGACAATCTACAGTTTCTATACTTCTACCGGACAGAAACATTCTCCTGTTTATGCGACAGCTGGAGTTACTGCTGACCTTCAGATTTTACATTCATCATAAGCTCATAAACATGACTCTGCTTCCTCTGTTGGTCTCTTTGCGCAGCAGTGACCTTCACAGTGACAGCGCACACTGTGGTAATGCTGACTCATGGCGTCACATTTACCTCCATCAGATTTACTCCACGGAGCGACACAGACTGGAGGAAAAATTTACCTGCTGAGTTTAATCATCGGGCAGAAACACGTCTGTTTTTTTTTAATGGTTTAGACTCGACTTCCTTACTTCCAGTTTAGAGTGTCCACAATAATGTTGACAATACCCGTGATGGTAAAAAAAGAAAAAAGAAAAAAAGTTGAAACTGTGCTAGTAATTAAACTTTCCCTCACTTTGCTTCATCTACTGAGAAAAAAGTATTCTAATGATTGGTCAGTCACCAATGATTTTAATATTTCATGAACAGTTAACTTAAAATGTTGTCCTTAAACTTGATTATATCATTTATTTGGTTTATTTTACAGAACAGAAATCATAATAGTAAACCAAACAAGAATCAAGAATTTACATTCTACCAGCTTTGTTTTTAGTAACATGGTTGGAAATATCCCAGTATATTGTGCATGTTGCTTCAAGAAAACCTGCTTCACACAGAGCAGACAGAAAACATTTGTGCACGTGGCTGAGCTGTGCAGTCAGCACACACTGAGGGAAAACATACTGTGCATCCAAACATCACACATGAAACACGAAAGCGTTTCAGCTCACAAAGCGTTCACAAGCTCAGCATGGAGATCTTTATTGGATTACAGACGATTCATCCTTAATCATTAAAAAGTGGATCTCAGAGCAGGTTTTGAAGAGTCACTTCACCCAAATTACAGAAATGATTTTCTCACGTCTGCTGGTATCGAATGATGAACATCGTTTTGGTTTTATTTGTCCAAATTTGAAACATCCGAGATTTCTCCTTTAATTCCACTGAGTGAAAATGAGCTAAACTGAGTTTGTAGAGCTTGAAGCTTGGAAAAAAGGCATAAGGTCAGAAGGAACACTTGTAAAGTGCTAAAAAAATTTCTAAGCATCAAAAAGACCTTAAAAAAACGGCTATGAGGAACGATTTTAATTTACATTTTTGTGCTCAAAGAGCCGCATTCAAAGAGAATGAACGAGCTGCTAATTCCACAAATACAGTTCCATCCAGTTTTTCTAAACACATCCGTGACTTAAACCCCAAGAAAATCTTTTTTTAGTTGACCTCCAGTGGTGATGACAAAGGTGTAATGTGCATAAAAACAGGGACGGAAACATCTTAAGAATTTTCTGTCAGATGTTATGTTACTCTTAAGTAATAAATACAGCAGCTCCAGAGCACCGTGTCTCCCTGGCATCAGCTGATAAAAAACATGAGTATGAGTAAATATCATATACCATATACTATGAGTAAATCTAGACTCTCCATTTACAAATCTGTGCCCATTGATTCACAATGTACGCTCATTGTTTAGCCGTCCATTGTTCAGAATTCATGGGCATGTGCATGTGGATTTGTAAACCGAGTGCACAAATTTACACCACTCTTCTTTCTAGAACTTGACACCAGGGGGGTCCACACCAAAGAACACAGGAAGGTCTGAGTTATCCACAGTGATGGAGATGCTGCTTCTAATTCTACATGTTTTGAGCACAAATACAGAGAGAAACGTGAGTCAAAATCTGGAGAAATAAAAATAGCAAGAGTAGGGGTTATTTCTGCATTCGTATATTGTAATTTGAGTGAACTGACCCTTTAGGCAAAAAGCAAACAGTATGATAATATGCACAAACACATCAACGGGCCGGATGACAGCTCAGAGTGTTTTTCACCTCTACAGTAACATGAAATCCCACTGAGTAACACAGAATCGCACACCTGTGCGCTCATCCACCTGAAATGCTGGAGCGTATGTGCGTCCCCCCCTCCACACACACACACACACACACACACATACACACACACACACACACATACATCTGCTACATGACTGCTCGCCACAATAAGAGCACATTCAATGTAAAATGCCCCTCCTGTTTGTTCAGTGATTAAAGAAGAGTTAGCTTTCAGATTTTCCCACATCATGAGGTGATTTTACAAAAAAAAAAAAAGTACAATAGCTATGGTACAATTAAATATCTGATGTGGGTATCAAAAATACCGGACATGTTTCGTTCAAGATGCAGTTTTTTAAATAAATATTTTCTCTCTCTATCAATTCCTACTGATTATATTAAATCTTTAATGAGGCTTAAGGACTTTGGCAATAAGCAGTGCACACACGGTTTGACCTGGAGATTAAACTCATATTCTATGTAACCAGCAGTAATGAAAGTTTAGCGGCCGTCATTCTGCTTTTGTGTTGCTTTTTACATCACAGATGATGGTTTTAAACATGTAGCACCACAGACGCTCAGCACAGGACAGACACTGGAGTATGATGAAGAGCAGAAGAGCCACAGATTATATCTCAGACTGCCAGTCATTTCCTGTGTTTCTCATGAAGTAGTGAGTCTCTGAGCCCCTGTATCTTGTAACAGAGGAAACAGAAAAGCTTGTGCTCAGACAGCAGTGATAAAGCACAGCTGCCTCAGTGCCAGGACACGTGACCTGATACAGGTCACCCGACTGCAGTGGATGAGGAACATGAAATCTATTAATGAAAAGGCTAAAATTTCACTACTGCAGCTGTTCAAGTGTAAAGGCTGAAGGTAAGAAAGATGAGAGACAGGCTCTTAACAATTTAAAGCTCCATTCATCAGCAACTTTATAATCACAATGAATCAACTCAACACATGAAATGAGAAAAAACTTTTTCTTTCAGCCTCTTTCACTGCTGTTTGGTTATAACTCGACTCTCTCATTAACTCTGATGAATCCACTTGACACCTCCAGCCCGGCACAAAATAGCAGACAGACATTCAATGTTAGCGACTAGCGGGAGAACACTGGAACATCCAGCAGCTTTAAAACCAGATGTTTCTCACAGGAGAGCTGGTATTCATCATGTGGACACAAACATGATGCCGCTGGGATGCTCAGTTTGTTTTGTCTGAGCTCGAACAGCTTTAGAACAGATCGGTGCTGTGGATCTTGTGGGCATATCTGCCCACAAGTGGCCTACAGTCGATTAACGCAGACTTAAGCAAAGGGCTTATGCAACAGCACGTAAGCAACAGGAACAGAGCCATTAAATATAAACTTGACGATAAAGCTTCAGCTTACAACACACGCCTTCCTACTTTGTAACATAGATGAACTGAAGCAGTGGATTGTCAGAGGAGGCTCACTTTTGTCACTTGTGGGTCACCAGCAAGTTTTTTAATGAACAGCAGGTGGGCCATTGTCATGATTGTCCGACACAGAGCCAAGTGTGAGGATCAGCTGCCCATTTATTACTCAACACATGGTCATCAAGCTGGAGGAGATGGAGAGTACAAAGCCTGTCTGCTCATGACTGACAGCAAGGACGAAGCTTGTGAAGTTACAGATGCAGCCACAGTAGTTTCTAACACATCAGACGCGTGTTGTTCTGACTGTGCCCTGCGGTCCTATGGCTCAGCTGTGTGAGTAGCTCCAACCTCTAAGGGCGTCTCAGGACGGGGGAGATTCTCTGGGCTGTCCATCCACAAGTCCACCGACTCCTGAGTGTCAAAAAACTCGTCAGGTCCCTCAGGAGACTGTGGCGTCTGGGAGCTAGAGCCTGCCTCACTGCTGCTCTCTCTGAGCTCCAACAACACAGGCAGAGAGCCGGGGAGGCAGTAACCCTCCATCCGACCCAGAGAGAGTTCAGCTAATGCGGAGCAGGGCGGCCTCAGGCCAGGATCTGAAACTGCAACGCCGATTGCATCTGTGACTGCAGGAGACATCTCTAGCCCTTCCTGTGAACACTCAGGATCATCAGACTGGAGGCCAGTAACAGCACAGGGCTCAGCATCATCCTCCGGGGAGTTATTTGGAGTTAGAGGGACTTCACCGGGGTTTGAAACGGTGGGGCAAGTTGGGTCGAGGACTTGGGACCCGATGGAGGGCAGCGGCTGAGAGGAAATGCTTTGAGAGGAGTGAGTTTCCTCGCTGCTCTGAGGGGTGAGTGAGATCTTATCACTGAAGCTGAAACGTGGTGAAGTGTCAGCCGTAGTGGGAGAGGACGGTCCATCGCTGGAAACTGTGCTGGATGGACCACTGCTGTCTGCAGGAACAGAAAAGAAACCCAGAGGTCCAGCATAAGAGGAAGTAAGAACATGGAGGGAATTTAGAGGAAAACTGCACTTTTTGGGGGGGGTTTAGCCTATGATCCACAATCCCTATGTAAAAGAAGAACGTAGATGTCTTTCGCTTCTCTGCGTGTTCAGTAGAACAGATAGCCGCCTCTTCCTGGCAGTTTTGCACGTTCAATGGAAATAGTGGGTATACACCATGACCGCCCTCTAAAGCCCCTAAAACACGCCCAAATAATCTCCAAAATGCTCAATCCGCATGCTGTGACCATGCTGTGACAGCCACATTCACAACTGTATGGCATGACTGGTCACAGCGCTGTAACTGAGGTGCTGTGACCCAGGCGCTGTGTCACTACGCCCAGGAAAATAGTTGTTTGGTACTTGCTCGCTCAGTAACAATGTGTCTATAGCGTGGTTAATATGCAGGTCACAACATGTAGATGGAGCGTGTTGGAGATTATATGAGTGTGTTTTAGGGGCTTTAGAGAGCGGTAGTGGTGCATCCTCGCTACTTCCACTGAATGTGCAAAACTGCAAGTGTGAGTCTTACATAGAGATTGTGGATGATAGGCAAAACCCCCCAAAAGTGCAGTTTTTCTTTAATTGGTATAATTAATTTAGCTTCAAATGTCTATCCTGAAAACAAGCAAACAAAAAACAAGCACACAAAACCTAAAAACTTGTCTGGCTCATGTTTATAGTTAGGACAAAACCCAAAATACTTTCTAAAAGGAACAGAGGTATTCACTTCGCCATCTTTGTCATCTTAGCTGCCTGTTCCACCGGTAGAGTGCCCTCTGGTGGTGCATTTGTGCACTACAATAAATCATCTCAATACAGCATCTCTTCATCAGCTTAATATAAGGTATCTGTTTTAAAAAGCCTTCTGGATTTCTAAATACTCTTGTTTACTGTAACTCCTTGATACAAAAGAAGCCGAGTAAGAGCAAGTAAAACTTAAGGTTTCATTTGCAAGAACAGAAAAGTGCTGTGTGTCGGTTCACTGGGCTCTGCAGAGCAGTGAGTCTGGAAAAATGACAGACAGCACTAACAGAGATTAAACTGTGAGCCTGGAATGGACTTAAATTCCATAAATAATCCACAGACGTCTGAAAGTGAGACAGCCAAGCGAGGCCAACCTAGAAATGTCAAATCTTTGTGTGAATAAGGAGATGCTGCGATACTCACACCAAGGCGGTCTGTCAGAACGAGATCTGAGAGAGATGGAGGATGAGAGGACTCTCTGCGGGATGTATGAGTCCACTGACGGCTGGTTGTGTGTGTCAAACATGGCTGACAGAGCTGCAGGGATAGAAGAAGGGACCACAGATTAAGTGAAGTGATAATGATTATGGTAATAACACCACAAGTTTCTATTTGTTTCCAACCTCTGGTGGTCCGTGTGTGTGGGTCTCCAGCGCTCTCGCACACGCTGGCAAGGAACTCGTTGACCTGTTTCAGTGACAGTGAGTTGTGCAACGTTTCCAGAGGGTAGATGGAGGGCACCATGGAGCAGCCTTCGAAGCCTGCGGCAGAGGAGAGACATGAAGCCCACAGGCACATCAGTCCTCAGTTAGACCAGGCAGTCAGAAGACGAGCAGGCAGAACCACTTCAGCTGTCACCTGACATCACTGCTTCAATGCCACCACCCATACATGACACCTCCACACGGTGCAAAGAAAACCTGAATGGGCCCTAACCCACTAAACTCCCGCCAGCCTCTACGGTTCATTTCCACGCAGGCAAGTTGCAAAGAACCATGCTGGACGCCAAGACAACATGACACCATCAAACGCCAACGAGTCTACGCATCCCAAATGTCTCGCTGTTTTGCAAGAGCAAGCAGATCTCAAACAATTTAGTGTCGACCTTTCTCATCTGTCCCAACACACAGAAGCTGCGGCTCTAACAGAAGCACACAGCAGTCAAAGCTGTCCAGACTGCAGCTCATCACCAACACATTATCAAAGACAGCTCATCCAGTTAGTTCACAACCTTGCTGCATTTCCTCAGAGCCATTCAAAACCACAAAGCGTCAGACCACAGCTCACTTCCATCGTCTAAAACCACAGCAGGCTGTTTTTATTGTGCTCACCTGCACAGAGTGTATGTATGCCGAACACACAGCAAACAAGCAGGAAACACATGCTGGTTAAGGTCAGGAAGGAGCGATTGCAGCATTTACATTTAATTCAAACAGAACAGCTGATTCCAAACGTCCTGAGTTGGATGTGGTGTGGTTTAAAAACACCAGCTCTTGTATCTGTATGACACATGGAGGTTCAGGTTGAAGGCCAGAGAATATTCTTTTTAGAGCTCCAAGTAAGAAAAAAAATCTTTAATACTGGACTGAAACAGTTAAAAGCAAAGGTGGTGCCGCTTTGTCAGCAGGAGCATCTGTTTCTGTGACACTGCAACATGTAAACATCCATATATTATGATGACAAGAATTCACTGTCAATACGATGTTATGTGCAATATGTTAGTGTGTGTACGAGCTGAGGAGGAATGTGCTAAGAATGTAGATGTTTCTATTGCAGTCACACTGTGTACTGTTTATAGACGAAGGTGTATCCAAGCATTCGGGGAGAAATATCTACAGTATAAGAGGTGTAGGGCTTAACGATAAGCTAAAATCATAGCATTTATTCTGCAGTTGCAATATGATTAACTGGCTGAAGCCTAATTTATGCTTCTGCGTTGGCTGCACGTATGGCATACGCCTTAAACCTGTTTCATAGTCTAAACTACAGGGTACATTCTCTGCGCAGACGTACCAGAAGCGGACAGCCAGTGGTCATTTGCCTTTCATTGGTCCAGCCACACCAACGCACACCCAAGACCTATATTTCCCACAGACAAGGAAGGTAATTTCCCTGTGCGTCAGATGTTACATATTATAAATAACATAGCGTTATCTACGGATAGAGGAAAGAGCTGCTGTGCCTCCATGGTATTTTAAAAAGAAAAAACTCTGTGTTCCTCCGCAGTTAGGTCTAAATATGCCAATGAGTTGACTTCTTGAATGTGTTCTTCATTATCATAAACATTGGCGACGCAGCTGAGCGGCTCCTGTTTGAATTGGAGCTGATAAACATGGAATACGAGATACTTTTATATCAGGAATTGCAATGAGCATGGGAGAAACAATGTCAGATCTGTATGACCACTGAACCGGTTGAGGCAGAGGGAATCTGAATTGCAGAAATGCCAGTCTAGTAAGCGGACCAATCACAGTTGCGGTATGCGTCGCTGCGATGTGTAGTTACATTTCTGGGGAGTAGCATGTGAAGCTGCGGCATGGGGAACGCACCATCGCAGAGGCCAACACGTAAGCATAAATCAGGCTCTCATGTGAATGGTATTTTTTGCACTTTATTTTTACCAAACAAGCATGTCCCCTTCTTGTATGTCTGTAGAATATGATTTGTAAGCCTGAGCATCTCTGTAGCACCACAAAGTTTCATTTATGATGTTTGACACATTTTAATTTACCAAAAAGTCACAGCTCCTATGATTTGGATATGGTGTTTATTTTCAATAATATTTTGAGTAATTGTTCAGCCCTTGTTTATGTCTGTACTTAATGTGAAACCACCAAACCTCAGTGCACTAATTTTTTTTTGTAGTATTTGAAAACAAACAGTAGGATTATGTGCAAGATATAGAAAGGTCTAAAATTAGCAAAGTTTCTTGATTTAGACCAGAAAAATCTGATCAAGGAGAGCAAATAAGTCTATTAGGACGAATAAGACCAAGAATTCAATGATGTCTCTAAACACCTGACAGTTTGATTTGTTCTGCTACAGACACATTTCAGCCTTCACTCCACAAACTGAGGTCTGATTTTCAGCCCTCTGTGTGCCAAATGTTGGTTTTGTTACTGAAACATGAGGGAGTGTGAAAATGGAAATGATGCACATTACTGTTTTACTGTGCATAATTACGACAGTAATTTTTGTTGTGCCTTAGTAAATCAGACAACTGCTTCTTGTGAACTCACAAGCCACAAGCCCTTGTTAATAAGTTTAGTAATATTGAGTTTGGGGAGCATATGTGTTTTTTTTCAAAGCTGAAGAGAGGAGAAAAGAAAGAAGGGCAGACCAGAGTCAAGTCTTGTCTTTTTAAGATGTCTGCTTGGGCTCTGGGAGATTTTCACAGAATTTTCGCCCATGTCTGGCTTTTTTTAATAACAAAAATGAACAGATTAAGAGTGGAAGATAATTGCCACATTTTTCGCTAATGAATTTAGTTGACAGTTTTAAATTTTACTACTTTTTTCATTTTGTCACCAATATATTCTAATAAAAAGAGGCTTCCATTTTATTTTATAAGCTTTAATAATACTGATCCTTCAAAAAAACAAGTAAAAATAGTAAAACTCTGGAGGGTTTTTACAGACTGAAGAAGAAGCGGGGAAAAGCTACTGACACCACTGCAGAGGGGGGAAGGATAGCAGACGCAAAAAATGGCCCAAAATCCCAAACAGCTCACACCAATCGAGCTTGCAATCTGCATTACCACAGAAACAGGCAAGCATGCAGAAACATCAAGAGGCAAAGCATGAGCGTCAACCACAGAACAAGCACAGTCCCAACTAAAACATGAGCAGTGGTTGAACAGGGCGTGATGCTGGGGGTAAGAAGGGCGGGGCCAGGGGCTGACCGTGGAGGTACTCTAGGGGGTCTTGGCCGGAGATGAGCCAGTTTCGGAAGAGGCGGAGGTGGTAGGAGCACAGGTGGAGGTGGTGGGCCAGCGCCCCATCCAGAGAGAGGTGGTGGCCCAGGCTGAGGTCGGTGGAGAAACGCCTCAACAACAGGGCCACATGGTGCTCCTGCAAGGGCTCTGAGGAACAAGAGGGAGAGCGAGGAAGGAAGGAGCAGTGGAGGAGGAGGAGGAGGAAGAGGAGGAGGAGCAGCACAAAAGACATGAAACGATAGGATATGAACGAGGAGAAAGGAAGAGACTGAAGTATGATACAGATGAGAGGGGAAATACAACCTGGAGAGAGAGGGGGAGGTACACAGAGTAGGAGGGAGGACAGGTGCAGTAGGTGTATGAAAGTAGTGCTGCAAATGCAAGAGGCAGCCAACAGTTTGTCTCGGCTGCACAACAGCCGAAGATCAAAGGAAGCAGCAAATCATCTCAAGCAACTTTCTCCAATAAAAACATCATCCAGCATGTTAGCAAGGCCCAGAAAAAGACACTGAAAATAAAAAAAACACACATTGCTCCTCTGCAGTGTCTCAGTTTTACTTCAAAAATCTGAATACTACCAAAAATACAATCGATCAAATTTAAGAGCATCAACGAAGGAGCAAGTGTGTCACAAAGATATTTACAGTAGCAGATAACTCTTGTGTCCATATTAACAAACAATCTGGACACCTGATGGCATCCTATGACACTGTTCACACAAAGCTGAAGCGGGTCGTTTGTTGCCAACATAAAAAACTGCATCACTAGGGGCCGTCGTACCTTTTAGTGTACTGGAGCCACTGCTACGGAGGACATCTTGTGTTCCTGTGGTGCATAATATTTATCGGAGAGAACATGCACATAAAGTGTGTGCATAGCATACTAGATGTATTTATATGGTGCTATCTTCACAGGAAGTATTAATTTTGTGAAATAATTTGCATTTTTCTTAAATTTACTTGGTAAAATCCAACTGTCGCATGTACATATTGCTGCACTGGTTCATCTGTCAACTCTCACAGAAACTTCACACTGAATCATCTATAAATGTGGAAAAACATATTTTCACCAGCCAGACCAAGTAAAAAGAGCAAGAGAATAGAAACTCTTCATATGCATACAATGCAAGTGAGCCCAGAATCAGATAGAAGACTGACAAAATCCTGACTGACCAAAATTGGCCCTTCAACCATTTAAACCAGTCCTGAGTGAAACAACATGACAAATGACTGAACATGCAGACACATTGTTCACCGCAACATTAATGTCCGTTCTTTCTGTCTGATCCTTTTTTCTCAGAAAATTTCCAAGATCTATAAAAGTGGAGACATAGAGGCGTAGCAACAAACACTTTCATTAAAAACTGATATTTGGCCCATTTTCAAGTTTCAAAAACACCAAACAACCACATCTGTGTATTGAGAGCACTGACAAGCGAATATGTGAAAAACAAACAAACAAACAAAAAAATCTGACTGATGCTTCTGACAGGACTCACAGGTGATGGGGTGAACAATGATTTAACCCTCCTGCTGATTGTCAATAAGAGCTGATCCTGGTTCAGTCAGCTGAGGCTGACATTAAACCATGTTTATCCTTGAGTCCACATGGAACATGCAGTTTAGGTTTTTGATCTGAAAAGATTCCAGGTTAGCATCACTGAGGGAGAGTCATGAAGGTCAGAGGAAGGGTTAATCATTCAATGTGCTGTTGGGGGTGACTTAACAATGAGCTTCACTCACATCCTTTACAATGAGAGCAACATGTGTGTTCTCAGTAATTACTGTGTTCGCATGCACACAAGCACACCGCACCCACCCACACACACACACGCATACATCTATCCACTGGAGGAAAAAAATACTGAATTCTTGGGTAATGGTGATCAATATACAAACTGTATGCAGGATGTTAAACAGGGTTCCCACCCTTCCAACTCACGGCTCTTTGTATTGTTACGCTGCTTTTTAAACATGAAAACAGTGAAGGAGAGATGAAGCCTAAAAACTTTCCCAAAGGAATCATGAATCTGGGTTCTATAGGTCATAAGAGGGACATCCAGGGTTCACTCGTTGCTCAGAAGTGTCTGCTATCAAATGGGGTTTATTAGTCACAGCGAGCCTCTACTCAGCCTGTGAAATCTGATGTCTTCTGTGGCTCAGAATGTTGACTTAACATGTTTTCAAAACTGCCTTGTTTAGATCGACTGAATCACGCTGGTTCATTTTCCCCTTTGGTGCAGTTCATTTGGGACAGTGCGAACAAAGTAACCGAACTCTGGTGCAGACCAAAACAACCGAACCAAGACCTGTTAGAAAAAAGTGGTCTCAGTTCGTTTGTGGTATGAACTTTGATCCGATCTTCACCCATCCCAACTTGAGGAAGAACTGCACATAGTTAGCTGTGCTGTACGTTATGGGCTGAGACGACTTTGTAAACAAACATGAATGGAGGGTTGACTTGGAGCAGCGACAAAATACGCTGCCTTCTTGATATTTGGGCAGACGATTGTATCACATCACAGGCAGAACAAAAACACATGAAGTGTTCAAAATGTTTAGCCAATGGCTGAAGGAGAGGGGATCTGACCGACGTGACTTCTGACCAATGAATGGAATTACAGCTCCCACATGGCTTTTGTTGATACATTTTGTCTCGCTTGAAATTTTGCCCGTGTGAAACCAAACCGAACAAAAGGGAAAATGCAGATGAGTTACAACTCATCCACTGATTTGGACCAAATGAACCAAACTACAGATGTGAAAACACCCTGAATTTAACAGAAAGTCAGCATCACAGACTAAGGGCATTGAGTCTGAGAGGATGAAAAAAAGGATCCAGTGTTTTTGTAGCTTGACCCACATCAGTAGTTACAATTTAGATATTTTATCCTCTGCTGCTTCAGTTCTGAACCCTCTTTGTCGCTTGCAAATCCCCAAACTTTGTGACAGTGCAAAGCGCTGATATAATAAAAATATTGGTTTTTCAACTGGCCCTTGAACAAAACAGTTTGCAGTTTTCTGTTAAGACTTAAAACAGACAGACACTGACAGGAAAAGGGGGGGACACAAACCCAAAACACATCAGTCCAACAACAACTTTGAACATATTGGTCTATGACCATATTCAGATCCTCAAATAAAAAAAAACCCAAATATTTACCCTTTGGCAGACTATCTAAATAGTGGCATACTTAGGTTACAGCCCTACAATACTACTTAGCAGTAACTACTTGAGTGTCCAAAATCTCAGTTTACTGATTTCTACTGAGTCAGCTATTTAGTATATAATTTAACCACAACAACCCCAATGCACGAGCTGCCTACCAGCTTAAATCCAAGTAGCAGCTGCAGCTGAACATTTCCACTGACAGCGTCACATGTAAAGTGCACTAACCAGAGAAACTGACCTTCACCAGCAGAAATCCAGCAGGAAAAAAAAATGGATTACTCTACTCTTTTAGACACACCGCGCTCCTCAGACACATCGTGTCTAAGAAATCATAATACTGCAGCAAACTGACAGTAATCCAGTGACATTAATGGATAGTTCCGTGTTTTTGAAGTGTTTCTGTATGAGGTCCTTGTTCACATTTACCTACAGTAGAAGTGGTCAGCACGCCCACTGCCCATTTAGCCCAGCAGTGGGAGTAATAATATACTAGAATATTATTACCATTTTGACTTGCAATCAGACAGCCCTCTCCGAGGGAAAATGCAGCTGTTATTTTGTTCTGTTTTTCGCTCAGCTTTCTACATCTGAACTTCAGCTGCGCCTTCAAACTGGGGGCATGCCGACCACCAGTTACTGTAGGTGAAATATGGATAAATACATCAAACAACCCAATGTCAAAGATTCCAAACTACCCTTAATGCGTGTAAGGCACTTACTGACACGAGTTTGTATCAATCCTACCAACTGCAGGAAACACAAATGGAAGTCATTGAGTGCTGAATCTCGGATTTAAACTAGACTCATGCAGAAATTAGGGAACTGCCAGAAACTAAATATTACAATTAACATATATCACAAGAGGAGAAGCAGAATCCAATAGTAACATTTAGAATAGGTTTTGCAGTAGGGCCCGACCAGTACTGTCGGCTGGTATCAGCCTGTCAGTGTGTATGTCTTCTGATATGCGCTGATATTTTAACAGTGAGCCTGGAAAAAATGCTTGAAACAGTGAACAAAAATTGCGTAATTACAGATAATAGAAGATCTTTGTCCAGCAGATGGTGGCCCAATGCATATTAACTAATATGTGAAGTATTTACTGTTCAGTGCACTGACGTTTTGAATAAGGTTTGTTAAACTGTAAGATATCATGCTTCCATTAAATATCTTTGTCACAACTGCCTGATAACCACATTCAGCTGATATTACTTATAAATATATTAGCTGATATATTGGATATCGGACTTTTCTTGCTCCCTAGTATCAGCATCGGCATCTGCCCCAAAAATCCAATATTGGTCGGGTCTTACTTTGCAGAGATTGTTTGTAGAAAGCTGATTTCCTTTAATTGGTCCAAGGTAAGAAAAATTCTGCCATGAGCTGCTGTAGAGGATGTCCAAGGTGATTCATTTTACCCTAATGCAAAATGAAGAAGTGAAGATATACCTGGTAAGTAACAGGCACTATAAAAACTGTAATCTGGAACCAGTTCCCATAAATCTCTGCTGCTATCCAATATTTTTTCCACATATGATCAGTGTGAAAACGTGTTTTCTGATTTACTATCAGAACTTTGTAAACATTGGCAGACGATCCCTGTCTCCTAGTCACTTCATTTTTCACTAATTCAGTGACCAGTGGGAACCCTGGTTAGAAAGAAAATGTCAGGTTGTGTTAGAAAAGTAAGAATCCAAAGCATATGGGTAAACGAACAAAAAAAAAAATATTGTAAAATCATTAGAAAAAATAACGGAAACCTGGAATGCTGGAGGGCCATGTGAAAAAAAACAAAACAAAAAAACCCAAGGTCAAAAAATCAAAGTTTGAAGACATGCAAGACAAAGGGAGGTGAAGTGGAAAAATACTTGAAAGAAGCAGACGTACCATTAGTCGGATGCTTTGCAAACGACACAGAAAATCGTTTTACTGCCGGCATAGACAACAACTCTGAGGAAATAAAAAAAAAATTCACTAGTGTTACTTTGAGCCACAGGAAATTGTAAATCATGTTTTATCATTTCCCTGCTCTATTCTAATGTGGACGCAACAGTAGAAAGGTTAACCAACACCTACTGTTTAAAAAGAGAGGTTTAAGAATGAGAGCTATCTGTTCCACTTCATGAAGAAGCCCTGACTGAAGTTAAACCCCAAGCTTTCTGATGTCTAAAGTTTGAAGATGTTTGAAAATGGCTATGGGGCAAACATGGATGGAACATCTTCTGATGACAAAGTGAGATGAAATGTTTTAACTGAAGAAGTGAAGAGTTCACACCAAGAGGTATAAAACTTCCAAAAACAAGCCCAATATTCAGGTCAGAATCGTTCTTTTCTTTCTTCTTCCTGCTTGAGGTCTAACCGGGACAAGATAAACAAAAAACTTCCAGGAAACCGTCCAATCGCATTCAGCCTCTCTGTCCTGAACGGAGACAGAGACGGCAACGACATACATCAACTGGTAACCCTGACCAAGTTAAACATGCTTCAGCATGAAAAAAAATCAATAAAAACATACATAAATACATAAAAATGACACTGACACTACAGTCACGGGGGAGCATGCACTGAAACAGCAAAATTTGTGTGTTTTCGACTTCAAGACTATAATTCTGCCTTTGATTCCTGAAAATGAGATGAAACAAGATGGATGACAAAGACCAACAACACGGCTACATGTGAGACGACCAGGAGGATGGCAGCTGAGAAGAGACTGTCTGTGTAATACAACAGTGACACCTACTGGACGACATGACAACAGACATCCATGTCAGCGACACTTGGGCAGACACAATGGCCAAAAACTTAACACTTAACATATAGAGAAGCTTTTTTCATAAGTATCATTATTTCAAAAAGTTGCCTTTATATCTTTGCACACAGTTTCAGCTCTGTCTTTCTAACTCTATCACAACATTCTGCATTCAGAAAAATGCCCAAAAGAAGCTTAGAGTGACGAGGGCTCATTGCCTGTTGTTACATCCACACTACTATGTTTATGTTTTCACACACATAATTTTTGCTATGTCCATGCCAGCTGTAGGACCTTTAAAGGGATATTCCTGAATTTTAACATAGGGCCTCAATTTCGACCTACCCAGTCCTACTCCTATTGGAGACTATTTTCAGCTCACTGCATGCAGTACAAAGTTATGCTGTCCAAACTAACAGAAGCTAATGCTAATGCTAGCACAAGTCAACGGTTGTCCCAAAAGCCACTACCAAACTCCAATTCGACACTGTACAGTGCACCCTAAGCAAGTTGAATGTGAGCACAGTCTATTGAAGCAAATTCTTGTGTTCATAGCACAGTATTAGAAGTCAAACTACAGCTAGATTTCTCTCATTTTTAGGCTCTGGTCAGGGTTAGCAGCAACAGCAAGTGAGTTCAGCAGCTTTCTGTTGCCACTAACCCTACCAGAGGAACAATTTCAAGAAATTAAGCCATAGTTTGACTTCTAAAATTGTGCTATGAACATTCAAATTTGCCTCAGTAGACTGTTCTCATATTCGACTTCCTTTGGGTGCACTGTGGAATGCTTGATCGGAGTTTGGTAGCGACTACTGCGAAAACCATTGACTTGCTCTAGCATTAGCGTTAGCTTGATTTGTTTGGACAGCATAACTCGATACTGCATGTAATGAGCTGAAAATGGTCTCCATCAGTAGGAATAGGACTAGGTAGGTCGAAAATGAGGCCCTTTGTTAAAAATTCAGGAATACCCCTTTAAAACAGAGACTTTCAGAGATGCTGCTTACTTGTTTTAGTTTGGAAACTTTGGGGTTGCTTCGTGGTCTGGATGGGTGGAAACATACTCTTCAAAACCATGACAGGCAGACATCCACTTCGGCCTCGTGATTGGGTCTTATCTGTTGGCTCTTATGTGTCCTCCCCTGATTCAAATGCAACATTGATAACGACACCCAGGCGTTGCTGACCTTGTTGTCTATCGTTGCAGTAAAGTCAAGTTTCTACAATTGACCCTTCGCTAAGCCACGCCCCCCCTTAGTGACTGCTGCTACGTTCGTCAAGCTTTCGGAGCTAGCATGGAGCTCACACTGCCACTAACTGTATTCCTAGACAAATATTGTTACATTTTTGGAAAAACAAAAAAGCAATTTTAGACAGAAGCAGACTGAGGGGTCTGCAATATGCATTTGAATGAAATATACAGGATGTCAAACTGACTAAGCAGCTACAACAGGTTTAAGTTACGACCATATTGTAAGGATACATGCTAAAACCTACAGATGACAGTCCAGTGGCTTCAACTTGTGTTCACTTCATTCATAAAACAAGCAAAGACTCTTAGAAAAATTAAGGACCCACTCTGGACAAGGGGAGAACACATCTCTTTGTATATTAACGGGAAAAGTAAAGTTAGGCTTTTTCGTCAGGTTCAAGTTCAGGTTATCAACGTTGCAAACTGTTTAGAACAGCTATTTCCAGATTCCAGCCACAGACTTAAGCTTAGCTGGCTAGGCTTGCCAGCGATCTTCATAGCTATTCAAGTTAACCAGCTCAAATCTACTAATATTAACGTAACATGGCCTTCAAGGAGTACTGAAGCAGACATAGCTGTGTTTTTTCAACTGTGAAGGGTTCAATGGGGAAAGAGGATGCCCAAACAGTTTTGTCCACACCCTCGCGCTACACTTTTCAGCGTTTGATTTTGGAAATGTATATCTCCTGGGAACCTCACTGAATAACAACCATCACTTTTAAAAGTGCCACAGACACAACATTTAACCACGACGAGCTCGAAATCTAAAAAATCTAAAAAGACTGCAGTTTTAAGGGAGCCATGTATTTGTTGGACCCTGGTCAGAGATGGCCGGTGCTTTGCTGTAATTGACCTGTTTATGTTCGAGGGCGGAGTGTAGGTAATGGTCAGTTGCACTGTCAGCTTTGCACTGTGTCTTTATACATGATCTGATAGTGTGTCTCAACCCCAAGGACAGACGTATAGGTGACCAATAGCAATTACAAAGAAAAGAAAAATGAAGATACCAGGTCTCTGCTCAACAGCAACATTATGTTAGCAGCTGTCAGATTCTGCTGCCTGCAAGCTAAGGAGGTTAACACTGAGCACATGCATGCCCAGTGTACGTGAATGGTCATGTAATATGCATTTCCGGGCGTGTTAGTCTGGACAGAGATAATTTCTGAAACTGTAATAAAAGGGTCTTTTTTTAAGTTTCATATTTTAAAACAAAGACGTATTAGTGTGGATGTAGACTATGAGCTTTTCCTCAGTGTGTTACCAGACAATTATTGGAAGTCAGCGCAGCCATTGACAATGCCCAAATGAAAAATTACACAAACAAATATGGGAAGCTCATGATTTTTGAGAATGAGGGGCAGCTACACACTGATGAAGAGTTGCTTCATACATGCAGCAGTTAAAAAAAACAACAAATCATGTATGTTGCTAGGAATGAAAACACATCAAGCTTTCAGTAACATCAAGTAAAAACTCAACATCATCAGCTGATCTTCTAAAATGACACGTGTGATTGCCACGATGCACTTTATGTAGAAGAACATGAACATTAACACCTACCAAAAGTTTGTGTAACTAGGCTAGAAATTAACCAGACTCCAGTTGTGTACACTGACTAAACTCAACTATATGTAAAAACATCTGGATGCTCAGTTTGATGAAGCTGTTGTTACATGTCAAAAATGTTTTATGGAATTTTAATTGGGCCTGAAGAAGCATACAAAACACTGATTTTACTCCAAGTGGTGTGAAGGAAAAAAAAGATGGAAGAATCCAGTGGTTTGATGGCTTCAATGAATATGAAGTCTAAAAATACGGACATTCCTAAAAACATAACTACAAAACACATGTATGTGTATACATGATGTTTTTTTTACTTAATTCTCAGTTTTCTTAGAAAGCACAAACTGCAAACTTCCAAGCCCAATAAGTTTGATTGCTGCTATTTTCTCTTACAACAGTATCAACAGATTTTGGTACTAAACCTATCTATAGTAAACACTGCCCAATGTTTCTGCCCTGTTCCCTCACAGGGAATCTCTCTCAGGATGTCAAACTCATGTTATTCTACATCTTGGGACTCAGAGGAAATGTGTGAGACACTGATCTGTTGTTGCCCTGTGCAGGTTGGTGAGGGAGCGCGACTCCAAACACGTACCGTCTTTGTAGGACAGACTGCCAGTGGAGAATTTTTTGCGATGTGCGCGTGCGTAGTCCTGCAGGTTAGGGGCGCTAGAGGACCCACCTAGGACAGTGGTGCTGAAGAGCCCGGCGCACTGAGAGCCTGCGAGGGGGGCGGGGGGGTTAGTTACCACTACACATCATGCTCTTATTCAAATAACTATCCAGAGAGAGACAGAAAGAGAGAAAAAGAGACAGAAAAACAAGAACAGACAGACACAATGACCCAGAAGAGAGCAGGAATCTCGTACCGACATGACCATGTGCTCCTCACAAAAGGCTCGAGAAAATTTGGCCACTCTGCTGTGCTTGGAGGCCAAAAGAAAAAATCCACCCTGAAATCCTTTTATAGTTTTCCTCATTAACTTTAAACACACTCACTGTATTGAAGGGTCATTCTGTTCATTTAAACCTGAGTCCTGCTTTTACATACAATATATTGTGAAAATTTCAAAAAGGTTTTAGGGCCCAGATTTAAAAACACTGGAATTACCCTTTAAGTGTGATTTTATTTCAACATGCTTGTCCCAATAGAAAGTGCAAAAAGAGGAGCAAAGAAAGAGGGAAAAAAAGATTCAGAGGCAAAAGTAACAGGCTGAAATAGTTCTTTGTGACTTAACTCTAAATCACATCTTCCTGTTGTTGAACAGCAACAACAAATCGGCAGCTCCAAAAAGCCTTTTTTTTTTTTTAAAGGGTTTGAAGTTAAAGACAGCTGAGATTGCACCAAAGTCTATGTGACTGATATCACAAAACAAAACACATCCTGTGACAGTTACGAGAAAAACTAACCACCAAACAACAAAATAGACACACACAAACAAAAAAATAACAGCTTGGGGTGGATTTTTCTTTTAAAAGCCACTAAATCATGACTTAACAGGTGCGGAGTCTTTCTATCAAGATTTTAATGATAGATAGAGCTGGGTTAAAAAAAAAAAAAAAAAAAAAAAAAGA
>JAQLOL010000001.1:32690766-32720982 GCA_029783665.1 Naso thynnoides
TATATATGAATGACAGATTTTACAGTAATGGCAATGTTGTTTTTCTTTTTTTCTGACAGCGTTCAACACAGGCAGTTAATCACCCTGTCGAAGTCTTCATCAGTGAAGTCTCGGTCCTTCTGCAGAATCTCGTGCAGTCGAGCCTTGACGCGGTGCTGGCAGCTGCTCAAAGAGTCGCTGTCGTTGTCCAGCAGCCCGTTCATGTTGGCACTCTTCACCATCTGCACAAGGATGGGTGTGAGCTCCCCTTCCAGAGCCAGCAAACCCTGCTCACACACACGCAACAACAAGATAAGCTGTGATCTGTGACTTGGTTTGATGCAAACTGATAATTTGATAACTTTTCACACTTTGGACATAATTTGATATCTAACATGACATATAGCAAAAGTTATTTTATTAAGGCCGAAGATGAAAAACAGCCTGACAGTTTGAGACATGACATATCATTTGACAGTCGTTTCTCCACTACACAAACATTAGTTTCACAGTTATTACATTTCAACAGCTGACAGTCATTTCTCATCTAAAGAAGCTGCTAATCTCTGAAAGGCAAAGAGTTCTCTGCTTTCCTTTTCAGATCACTTTTCTCGGACAATCTTTCAGCTTCTCTGACATGTGAGATTTGGTAGGTGGCCATCTTTTTTTCTTTCTATTCAACTAAAAAGTTTCCAGCTTGTTTTTAACAACAGTATTTTCAATCAACTCCACAGTTGTTCAGCTGTTAACACTTCTGTGAAGATAACGATTTACCTCCAGTAAATAACATTATTTACAGCTTACTGTTGTTTATAACGGAGTTTGAAGCCTCAAAAAGGTCACAGGTTTCATCTTTTTCATTTGCATTAATGATATGACACTGAGAATCAGAAAAGACATTTTTATTTTGCATGAAGCTCTTAGAATACTTCAAACCTTAGCAAAGGCTGCAGCTGTCATCTGCACTCTGCCTTCATCAGACGCATATATCTTCAGGTCATGTCTGTAAGTGCTGTGTAGACGCAGTAACCCGCAGCCTGGAAAGCCGGCATAGTCTCCTACGAAAACACAAATTCAATAACAACAGTGATTGCTAAAAAAAAAACCCAAACGCTGGGTAAATGAGCATTTTTGTTAGCAACAAGCACAATTTGTGATGTCAACAGCGCCAACTAACCACTTTTTAATGCCCCTCTTCCCACCTCTCGTTCTGACGTTCCATGGATCAGTGGCTGCTCAGTGTTTTGGCACAATAAGTAATTTAAAGTTGATCAAACATGACGTCACAGCCTGACTGTAGCAACAACAGCAGGGAGGATGGTGGTTTGCATGAAGCTGTTTCTTTGACATAAAGTTATTTGTTGTTAATGCTTCAACTTAACTTTTTAACAGGTCATTAACAGAGTTTTCTTCCAAAACTCAGTGTGTGCACACCTCTTTTCATGACAAAGTGAATACGTATATGATCCTGATGGGGCAGGTGCCACTGAGGGTTTTTTTCATTAAAGCTAAAGCAATGATGCACTACATGATGTTTTTGTGAGTAGGAATCCCCGCTGTGCGTCTCACCTTGTCCTCCGGGGTACATACAGCGGAAAGCTCTTCCCAGCTCCTCAGCCTGGACTCTGCCAGCAGGAGTTAGCTCTCCTCCCCACTTCAGCACTAACAGCAGAGACGAACCTTCCTTTCGCGTGTCTGAAAACAGAATCCAGAGCATGGCACGTCACAACCACCTCAGTTTGTTTGTTGGCCAGCTTGTGTTCAGCAACAAACTACATTTAATAGCAGATGAAAAAGATGCCTTTTTAACATCTTACCTTCCTCCTCACTTGAGGTCTTGGGCTGCCCGTGGGGCAGGTAGGTAAGTTGCACTTTTCTGTTGATCCCCGAGAAGTGACCATACCTTTATTAACAAGAAAACAAAATAAGTCAGGATTCATTGAAAGCAAAAGGGATTTTTTGATAAACAGGCTTGTATGCACTATTCCTCCTATGAAAACAAATGAATAAATAATGTATGCAGTTTAATGCTATCAAAATACAACAACGTATCATACTCAACTGTAAAGTGAACTATTATATCTACATTGTTTAAAAAGAAGACATGACTTAAGTTGTGCACAGTCACCTTACTTCCTCGGTGTAGAGACTGTTTACAGAATACACACTGCAGCTGTTAACAGCCACAGCACATCACACGCTTTGAAGTTGTGTTTGGCAGATGAGTGACCTTTGAAAGACTCATTTGTCATAACTACAGCATAAGGTCAAAGAGAAACACTAGTCCAAACACTTTTTACAGTGCATTTATTTCAGCATAAGCTGGAGTTACCGCAAAAGTCTTAAGGTTTAGAATTTAGATTAGAAACAAAGTACAGATTAAAAATATGCAATTCTTTTTTCAGTCATCATCATCATCATCATCATGGTTTGACAAATCTGCTGAAATGATCTACAAATAAATCAAACAATCAGGGCTTAGTGTTTAATTAAGTGACCCAGTTTTCTTCCACGCACATTTCCAGAACAGTCTTCAGCTGCTCCAGTTTGGACTTCTTCTCTTCTATCTCACAGTCGTTGTGCTGCCCCAGTTCCGCCAACAACTGCCGCGTGATGTCCAGCACCTCCTGTTGAGGGTCACAGTCACAAACAGTCAGAGACCTTATAGCAGTTCACACAAAGTTTATCACACAGGCTGCGACATATGTGAGTCAGTTATTAAAAAATAAATCCTACACAAGTGTGTCGATGTCTGACTTATTGTTACCTGCAGCTGTTTTGGCTTCTTCAGCTTTAATTTGCCCGTTTTGTATCCTCCATATTTTTCAAAAAGATCAAAGAACCTGGATGAATCAATGACAGATGTTCAATTGACTCAAACTCTCTTATCTCCTATTGCAGTAAAAAGTAAGCAAGTAACAGAAATAACCTACATGGGGTTGCGAACTTCCATTTTCATCTTTTGTTTGGGTGTTCGGTCTCCGTGTCTGATGACAGCGATGACACATCGTAGCTCCATCCTGAAGAGTGAAACAGGAAATTAACATCTACAGTAACATCTCATAAGTAGACCCCTCTTTCATCTGTCAGCATTCAATTATTTTACTGGTAAAGTAAGTAAAAAGTAAGTAGCCTCTGAGAGCCATGAATGCCCATAGGACAGGAGCCTATCTCCTGTTTCTGTAGCATGACACAGCTTGATGTACAAGAACATCCCCTAGACACAACGCTAGTATGTCACAGGGACCAGCATCAAATAACTAATGAAAAGCAAACTAATTAGAGATTGAACACTTGGATGTACACCAGTATGGTAGGAATCACCTAAAAGAAACAGAAGCCATCTTTGTTTTTATTTATTTTTTAAAATGGCCCCTGAGTGAACACAATTTAATAATTATTATCATTAAATAACTTAGAAGCCAACCTAATGAAAATCTTTACCCTCATTTCAATGGTTTACAGTTTGAGGTTTGTCTGAGTTCTTGAGGCTGAATGTTACAGCTGGAAAGTTTTGGTCACTTACGATTACAAGCATGATAATTAATGAACAAACCAACTTACTTTGAAACACACTGAACATGCCTTCAATGCCAACAAATTGCTTTAAGACCCAATGACATGAAAAATGTATTTTCCCAGATTTAATCCTGTTAACAGTTGATGTATCTCATGTTATATGCCAAAAATATGTAAAAAATATCCATTTTGTGTACTCACTTTATATCGAAATCCGGTCATGCTCTCATTGATTAACGTTTTTAATTTTTGGATGACTCATCCTACACTCGGGGCAGAGCACGTGGGCGGAGCAGGAGCAAGCGTTGAGTGGGAGCAAAAAATTTTAGGTGGAGCTGTGAGCAGATTTTTCAACAGTCTGAAACTGAACTGGAACATCACCGCTCAACTCCGCTCCAGTGCTCCAGTGCTGCCCACATCATGTCCAGACCTGCCTGAGTGTGCGTGGCTTGCCTGCATGAGTGTGCTCAAAATGGTGTTTTGTTTTGTTTTTTTCTAAATTACAGTTAGATTCAAAGGCTGCGACCTCAGATACAAACGTTTGGTTTATGAGGCTATATGAGGAAAACGAGCGACTGGAAGGAGTGATGCGCCCAACAGCTGATGAGATGCGGTGGACTTTTTTTCTCTCTTTCTTTTTTGTGAGTGGAGCAATTTTGGAGCGGAGCAGAATGAAATCTGTGTTGAGTGGAGGGTGGGATGGAGCGGTGAGGAGAGGTGTTGAGCGCTGGAGTGCACGTGATGGACAGCTCCACAAGCCATGAGCGTTGATTCGACCCACTCAGGTTCACGCTCCGCTCACATGCTCTGACTTGGGGGCATTTCTAATTTTACATGCAATGAAAGTGTTTTCTTGATTTTTTAAAATAATATAGACACAAGTCTACCATCGGATGCATCAGCTCCAACACGGCGATGAACCTGCTGACTTTGGTTATTAGTTCAAACAAACAGCTAAGGCCTAACTCCAAAAACGTTTTTTCTGCATCCTGTTTGTTTATAAAATTTGAAGGTTAAGGTGAAGGTGGTGTCGAGAAGTGCTCCACAACAGAGATGAGGCTGTTATCATTAGCATTTGCACTAGCGTAAGTGGGGGAGGAGGGCTGGTGTAGCACACATTCAGCCCCATTGGCTCCTAAGAACGTGAGTTGATACCAGTGAAAAGTTTCTGTTCAGAGGCATCCTTTTGCTGGAAACAGGTTAATATGTGGAACTAAATGGCACTATGACTTCCAATTCATGGGGTCTTTAACTGGTGTGGCTACTGTTGTGACTCACATGGTCCCGGACGTAGTGGGAACAATAGGGATGTCTTCTGCTTCAGTAGGGATGGACCAAGGAATCTGAAACTGAGGGGCCAGCTCACGCATCACGATGTTCCTACAGAGCCAAGAAGACACAAACTCAAACTACAGAACTGAACGAGAAATCAGTCAAAGTAAAATTAGAGAAAGGGGTGGAGTGAACGAGGAAAGACAAAAAACAATACCCGAGGATCTTGGCACAGTCGTCATAGTACTTCATTGAGTTCTTCACGAAACTGAAACCGTTGACATCACAAACATAAGAGTGCCCGTTGGCTCGGAGAAGATCGAAGCCACACACAGTTTGCTGCAGCGAGAGGAGAGCAGGACACATTTCTATCACGCATACGATCGAAAGTATAATAATGCACCTTCACATTGAAGGAACAAACAAGCCAGGACAAACCGGGGCAATGCCACTGCTTACCTTGAATGCTAAGCAAACCTTGCGGGCCACTAGTTTCTCCATGGCTGAGAGCATGACAGGGTAGCGGACCTCCTTCCCCTCACTGTCTCTCTCCACCTTCCCATCCAGAGCAGGAGACTTCCGCGCCTCAGCGTGAGCATAGTCTGGCCCCACAGTGTATACCTGAATTCACACGAAACACCTTCAACCACCAGACATCCTTCCGATCATTCTTAATCTAAAATTTGATTCTAAGGTCACACTGAAAGAAGTCTGACCATAGGAGAAAGGTGAAGTGGGAGGAAAAGAAGCCAGTCAGAAGCATAAATCATGGCGGGAGTGAATTCAAATACTTCAATGGCGCAGTTCGGGCAAAAATAAGCATTTTCACTTTTTTTCAACAGTGTAATTTACCAGGTTTCCACCTATTAATACTACATAAAAGTTTCGTGACTAGATGTTTCTTGGGAAAACGTAACTTCAGAATCAAGGTTAACTTCTGTCTAGGGCCAGTCCGACATATCAGCTGCTGACATTATTGGCCTATTACTGATAAATCAGTAACAGCGAATATGTTCTAAGATAAGCGCAGATATGCAAGTACTTAAACAGCTTTTAAAGGCCAGAAAAATGCTTGGACTACTGATTTAAAATGGTGTAATTACATAGCTGGTCATCAAGCAGAGGGCAGATCATTATTTAATAACTCATGAGTGAAGTGTTTACCGTTCAGTGCACTGATGTTTGGAATACATTTTTTTAAAATGGAGGATATCCTACTTTCATTACGTATCTTTGTCACAAACATTTAATAAGGTTCATATTGGAAATATATTTAAATATCGTTTGCTATATTAGATATTGGAATTTTCTTGCTTCTTAATATTGGCGGGGCCCCACCTCTGGCCCTAATTTTCATATACAGAGGCTTGTACCTTGACTTCTTACATAAAAACCTGATATTATATAGTACAGTTGATAAATCTTGTTAATGTTAATGTCATTCATACAGAATGGCATTGATATACATTTTTATTCTGTTTAAAAATATGGGCGCCTCCTCTCACCTCTTTATTATCTGCTGAAAGTATCAGTAAGTAAAAGGCTTCAAGTGTGTCACACTGCACTGCAGAATTGAGTCACTCGGTGATTTCCTTTCATAATAATCAACTCTTTTCAGACTCTACCTTAACATCAGTGCCATCTGTTGGCATGAACTCTTCATAGATGTAAGAGCCCGTCTTCCTCACACTACTCTCTGGTGAGTAAACACTGCTCCGGCTTCCGATCTACACCGATCAAACAAACAGACAAACACACACACACACACACACACACACACACAGAGTAAGTACAGCTGTTTGCCTGCACACAGTCTCTTTTACATTCATTACAATCTGAGCTGAAGGCTGCAGTTCAATGTTTGACATCAGGGTGCCTGATTTATGATAATGTCCTTTCTCTGGCACAGCAATAGACTCATGTACCACTACAAGAGAAGCTGTTAAGGTGCAAGTTAATGCCTGGGCCTGGCCTTTTCTAGTCTGTTCAGCTGATGAACAGTTTCCATGATCACCAAACTGACGTAAGGAGAGTGTGCATTCAAAATGCTGGCCCTGCCATGGGTCAGTTAAACTTCTTTAAACATAACATGAGTGCTGTTACTTCAGAGCACTCTGACAAGGAAAACAGGACTTTAGTCTAAAGCAAATTCAGACCAAAGCCTGATGAGTCAAAACCATAAATTAAGAGTAAAAAGATGTGGTGAAGGTTCACTGTAACTCACTGTCTGTGAAAGAGCACCCAGTAGTCACCTGTTTTTTTCCACTAGAAAAACAACCAGTTTTAATATGTTGTTAAATGTAGAAATTATTGCAACTTCTGACTGGACAGTTTTAGGATGTTGCTGGAGACAAGTTAAAATTTTTGTAATTAGTTGCCAGTTTTATCCTTCCGTGCCACAGACCTTTCAACTGAAGTTGTGCTGGATTTCTTAACTAAAAAATAAGAAACGACAACCAAAGAAAGGACCTTTCTGAAGAGTCGCTGGCTGCCCCCACCAGCAGAGGTGGGGTAGTAGATGTAGACATTGTGGTCCTCAGCGCAGACAGGCTTCTCAACAAATGGCTTCTGGAATATTTCTCCATTTACCTCCACATGGTCCTCTCCTTCCACCAAGTTACACTCTGTGACACACAAACACCCAAAGAGCAAATGTTTCTCTGCCAGGAAGCCACCTTCATTACTCATTTTCAACACACAGGTGTCACTTGTCCCATGGCTGTCTATTGGGAAGGCCTGTGACTCTGAACCATGTGACATTCATTGGTTCATTACTGTCAATGAAGGCAGAAACATAAAATATCAGGGACAGTCTCTGTGTCACTATGTAAAAACAGGATTTGATGACAGACCCATCATATTACGGCATTTAAGTATGGTACAATTGCAACTGTTTCACATTTGGTTCTATATTTATCTACTGAAATAAGACCAATGAAGTCTTAAATTAAAGGCCTCAGCCTGCTGCATGGAAGAGGCTGCAGGGCTGTTTTTCTGAGAGCTTTTTCAGGATCAACAAAAAGCTTTGAAGGGAAAATCTGCCCCATTATGTGTTGATATTCAGTTAGTATTGACACCTAACGCAGTCAGTTGAAGCAAAGGTTTACCTGCTGCATTGACAGAGAAAGCTGCGTTTTAGCACTGCCTGCGTACATCAGAATACTTTGCACAATCGCTTTTAACACCCACGTCCACTAAGCACAGCTAAAGCAAAGATGACTAGCTTTTTTTTTTTTTTTTTTTTTTAGAGCAGCAGCATGCTGTATCACTACTAAAGCTAAAATCAGCTATAGTTCTTCCTTAACACCAAAGACATCACCGTTAATAGAAAAGGATACATTTTGTGGAAGGAAAACTCTTTCTCAGAAAAATAAAACGCACAGAAGATTTATTTCTTCAGTTGACTGCATTTTACCATCAGCACTGGTGGGACGTTCACACAAAATGTGACAAATTCTCTTTTAAAGAATTAAGTAAAAAATGGAGTGAATAAAGATTTTTTTTTATGTGATGTTAAATGTAAAACAGACAATTCAAATATTATGTATTAGTAATGAGCAACATACTGACCATCTGGTTTATCTGGGTCACGGTTCAGCACAGCATAGCGTGGCAGATCTATGCCCTCCTCCTGCAGGATGCGATACACCTCTCTCCTGTTGGAAAATGAACAGTTTAATACACATGTAAGCTATGGTTGTTGTACAACCCTGAATATAAAAAAAGAAAAAAAGTTAGGCTTCTGTGTGAGACGTCAATGAAGAATAAATGCCTTCATTTAATTTTACAGAAAACTCTGAGCCCAAGTATTGTTATCCTTTACACACTGTTTTGTTTCACAAAGAGGTTAAACTCGCCTCATCCTTGCTGGTGAACTCCTGGTGGAGTTATGATATGATACAGTATACTGCGATATGTTGTAATACCTTAAGCAAGGAAATGTATTGCTTTTCCCTCCCTAATTTTTGGAAAAACTGTCATAGTACAAAGAACACACACCAATATCAATAAAATCTGAGTAAAACAAATGTTAACTTTTTTTTTGATACAATAAGAATAACACAGCAATACTTCTTGTGCAACGGCAGTTGTAGGTTTAAAATAAAATGAACCACTGCAACAAATCTTAACCTGTAAACTAATAATTAAAATATCAATACAGTGTTTTTGAGAATCAGTACAACATCCAAAACAAAATACTGCGATATTGATATGTATCAGTATTTTCCTACACCCCATTTTCTTTGCATGAACAATTTCAATAAATTTTGGAGTTATATAGATAAAAGAATTTATGCTGACGTACCTGTCCTGTATGTAGTACTGCATGTTCAGGTCATTGATGAGCAGAGGGTTCCTCAGTTTGGCGTAGCTCACCGCCTTATCCAGCGGGAAACCTGATTCACATGCAGACAAATTAATCAATAAAACAAACTGATAGATAACATTATAATAACAACAGAAAGAAAACATATACATCAGAGAAAATGCCAGCACTGGTGTGTGTGTGTGTGTGTTTTACCCTTTGAGTGGAAGGAGATGAGGCAGTCACACAGAGGCCATTTGTCCACAGGCTCATTGAGGATGGCGTCCTCTGGGAAGATGACCACAGTGATGTACTCAAACCTGCACAGCCTCTCCAGGATCTGGGTCATTGGCTTTGACTTGGACTTCTTCATCATGCAGCAGATACCCACCATGATCTGTCGCTCCGGGGGCTGAGCAAGCAAAAGAAGAGCAACATTTCAACGATCAGTTTGAGGAAGGAAGAGAGACAATGGCAGCTTTGTCCTCTAAGAAATTCAGTGAAAATCTCTGAATTACTTGTGAAAAAACTTCATATTTACCAACCGTAGTTTTTAAAGGTTATTCTGTCTCAGTTCCAAATTTATACTACAATAACTTTAAAGGTTTTTTCTGTAGAATCTAGTCTGTTAGTTAATATCCAGCTCACTAATTGCACACACTTTCACCAAAAAAGTGGAGAGTGTGCACAATGTTAACTGAAAGCTCTCCACTAGTAACACATCTGTGATGTTCCCATTTGCTGATAATCTGCACAGTTTATTACAGATGTTAGAGCTGGGGTTGGCGACGTCTGGAAATCAAGCTAGCTGTAGCGTGAGACTTCTAAGGAAGCAACTCTGTCTTTGCTTTGGTTTTTGCTTCAGCTCGCGTTTTATTTTGTTTGTTGTCACTTTCTTTTAAGTCCAGTTTGCACCAAAGATTCACGACGAGACGAACCCATTGCAGTGAAGTCGCAGTGGAGCTCGAAATTGAGCTGCCTACCCAAGCTTTAAGCGAAGGAACAGATTAAAATAAAGATATTATGTTGTTGGACATAAATGTCCCACCGAGTCTGTGTCTTCGTCGTCCTCATATAGCTCCATGTCTGTCCTCATGCTGTCTTCCAGGACCTCGCTCTCATCGTCCTCGCAGCCCACGAAGAATCTGGGAGCGCCACGCCGGCTCTCGCCCGGGCTGTTGGGCTCTGACATCACAGTCCCCCGCGGCAGCCCTCAGCGTCCCACCGCGCCATCGTACACCAACACACCGCCAGAGCCAGCCGCCGAAGGGACGGCGTGAGGCCTTGGGAGAGGGACGGGTCCACTCTGCCTGGGCGGAACAGCACAGCTGGTAGATGAAGGTGTGTGAGGCAGAGGAGCAGAATGAGAGTGAATGAGCCGTGCTCAAATGTAACAGGTTATGTGAGAAATTATGGCGCTCGTCAGTCCTTTGCAATGACGTCGTTACTCAAGTTTCTCATTCTTCATTTAGCAAATTCACATCTCATGTATCTGGCTTGGGTTTCTCCTCAGCAACTTTGAGGCTGCATCTCAAATTTTCAGATGAAAGTCCTGTCCTCCATTTGAAGGTAAGAATGACAGTCCTATAAGAGAAACAAAACATTACATGTTATCTATGCAGTGTTGCTTCTTTGGCGTTCAGTAATGTTAATTTTCATTGCCCCTCAAATTTTCACTGTGCTCAACAACAGCCATATTAATGATCATGCTGTACGCTCCACATCTAGTTTGTAAACACACGCACATGTTGGTATATTTAACCAAACTAATTAACAAGGGAAAAACACAATATCACTGGAAAATAAATGTGACGCATCTTCAGTTAAAATCCTTAAAGCCAAAGCCAACACTATTAATCATCTCTCACTACTCTCAGATTTAACTTAAATTTTGTTGTTTCTTGTAAATGCTGCCTTGACTGTAAAAGAATAACCACTGAAACAAAATAGTAAAAATCCGAATGGATCCTTCTGCACTGGATATTTGATTGAAAGGTGATTAAGAAATGAACCCAGACAGAATCAAAGTCAATGGAGAGAATCACTAACTGACAATAAACTGAAAATAAATAAATAAATAAACAAAAATCTTTGTTCAAGGAGATCTGATGGTCTCATTTCAACAAAGTCTCATAATGCCAGGTTTTGTGAGTAATTTTGGTCCTTTAAACTGCACAGTTAAAAAGGAACACAATCCCAGCCAATGCATAAACCCTTTAAGCAGAAATGGTCATGCGCTTGAGCAATAATTACCTTTAGCACTCGCTCTACTGTTACACATTTAATCCTGATGCTGCAATCTGCTGCTGCTAAACAGCAGATGCATAAGATCTGATCTGCATTTCTTTCACCACTAAACATTAGCCAGTCACAGAGACAGGACAGGCAGCGGACACAGCATGTCATACTGTACACAAACCATAACTACTCATTACTCTCTGGCATGCTAGAAGACATCCATACGAACAACAAACTGCTTTACCATCAGCCATCAGGCACCGTCACTCAAGAGTCAAGACTGACTGTTTTCACTGGAAAATACTGTTATTAGATCAGCGGCCATGAAGGGGACCAAGTAAGACAATAAACAAACATGGCCTCGAAGCCTCAGGGATCTCAGACTGAGAGAGCACAAAGAAGACTGCAAAAAAGAGGCCAAGTTCCCTCTACAGACTTCGCTGTTTAGGTGGAAGTCTGTGTGACCTAAAAGACACACTGTTCTGCTGATCCTCCAGGGACTCACTTTCAACACACTGCAGTGAAGCATGTATGCAACATTCACTGTTTTCTACTTTTCTTTTTCTTCTGTGACATTCACCTGGTTTCCGGATTGTCAGATAAAACAAGTGATTTAAATATGAAATTGCGATGGGCATGTTTAAATGTTTCTGGACATTTTTAGGGATCATTAATCATCTCACATCAACGAAATATTCATGGGAAAGTGCATAAAGAGGGAAAAAGAAGATATGTAGTAGACAGTAACAACAACATGTAATACATGTAATGATGATGTTTTCTTTCAATTTCAACATGGTTATTTTATTTTTAGAGCTCCAAATTATGCTGGTTACATCCGTGCACATGCATTTAAGGAAATGGAAATGCAAAAACACGGGTTCATTATAGTCCAGTCTGTGGCAGTTGAGTATAACAACATTATAAATGTTTAACTGTTGCCTAGTGCACACATACAGAAATTTATTCTCACTCCCATTTTGGCACAGAGTTGTTTTAAATAAACTCGGTCCATACCTAAGTGGATTACTGTTTCAGAGCCTGAGCACAACAGTTAATCTCTTCTATTACACCTGCTTACTCAGACTAAGTGCAGGCCCATTGCTCCCACTGAAGACACAGAGGTCACGTCCTCTTTTTCATGGGACTTCGGGGGTGCAGGTAGGCGACCCTGGTGCGGTTTACATTCTACAGTTTCATGCTACACACAGCTGCAGTGAGTAACAGCCTTTTATCCTCACACACATTTACAATTATGCAACAGTAGAGGAATTTAAGAGCCGGAGCCACGCATCTGCACTTCACTTTACTTCATCTCACTCATGTAATCACTGCTTGAGTCTCTGGATCTCTATTGCACCAGTTTCCATTCATAAAAAAGTGCCTTTTTTCCCATTCTCTGCTTTTCTTGTCTTACAAAACCCCACCTCTACCCAACCTTGAACCAGATGACTCAGGACTCCCTGCTGGAGCAGGCTCAGACGCCTCCTGCAGAGCACTGCACCAGGATCGACTTTAGTCTGGGCTTTGGAGCCTGAATATCAGTGCCAGAATATTTTTAAATGTCACTAATGGGTGTCATGGCCTTGTTCACTTCAATTTTACTTTACATTCCCAAGAGAAATTTGGACTGGACTTACAGGCTGCCATAAAAACACCTAAGATACAGTGCAGTGACAGGCATAAGTTGCATACAGAAGTGAGTTTGTCTGAGGAAGGTGCTATATAAATAAACTTTACTTACTTACACTCAAGTGCATGCAACACAGGCCCTCACACACTTCTTAAGTCTTGAGCTTAGGAGATTCACTTACAGTATATTTGATGTCAATTAGGGAGATAAATTTTATAATATATTTTACCTTGTACTTGAAATTAGGATTGTCAGGTAGCTGTCTATCCAGACTTGCAGAGTAAGGGTTAATGTATGACAGAATAGGATAGATAGAATCGATCTTTACTGTCATTGTAACATGTACAACGAAATTACATGAGTTGCGAAATCTTGATTTTAAACTGCCACGTGTATCTTGCGAATAAATCGATTAATAACAATGATGATGCATTTCTGTCATCAACAAATCTTATTTTCTAAAAGGGTCAGCTGTAACTGAGTAAAAATACTCATGTAGTAAATCATATTTAGTGTCCATTTAAAATGTTGTGCAAGAGAGGGAAAAATGGGGAGTGAAGATTTTAAAGCACATGCTTGGACTAATGACCCCAGTAGTTCTATCGTTCAACTATGAGCATTTCCTTCACGACTCGTGAAAAGTAAAAATAAAATTCATTGTCTGCAGGTAACACAACGTCGACATAATGTGCAACGTTATAGGCAGAAAGACACACACTTCTGATTATATGGATAAAACCACTGACGTTACAGCAGCACTTCATGTTCCACTTGGACGGAGGCCTGACAGATTTAGCCGTATGTCACACGAGGGGGGGTTAAACTGTAGCGTTACTCAAATGATCTTACAGTAACAGGCGTTCACGGGCTGCTAATATGGACTACAAACGTTAACGTTACCACAGTTTGATGGCGGCAACAAGCTCATAACGTAACGTTAACGTTAGTGTACATCAAATGGGTGTTTAAATTCAAAGACGTAACCGTGAGACATTTTGACAACGTAACGGTGACATTAGCATGTGTAATAAATCTTTATTGCCCAATACACTTGCCTGAGTTCAAGAATAACGCATTTTGACGAAGAAAAATGGCGTTAACGTTAGCTGTCTGTAATTTTAGCAGTGCATAACACATTTAGCTAATGTTAGCTACTGTTAGCATCCAGCTAGTGACGTTACCCCGGCTGGTTCGGCAATGTAAATAAGTCCCCCGGTGCCATTTGTCTGCAGTTGCAGGAAATGCCAAATGTATGTGCGATTGCTAACGTCAACCTTTCAGTCTGGAAGCATGTCGACAATATTGTAATCACCAGTGAGCAACAAAATTCTGAACTCACAGTGAAGCTGGAGGACCTGCATCGCTGCCATCGACTAGCTTCCCTTTACTCTTGACAGTTTGCATGTGAAACCAATCTTATTCTTTTGGTGACGCACGCATAGTCGAGGTCTAAAACAACCAATAGCAAAGGTGACAACATCGATAAGGCGTGACATGCAAACAGCAAGAGCCAATAAGCGACCTCTAAAGTCCAAAACACAATCTCCAAAGAAGAGAAGTGCGCTGGCGGCCTCTAGCGTTGAAAGTAAGACTAGCATGTTTAAAAGAAATTGTTTTTTTGTTTGCTTGTTTTTTCCTAACTTTATTTAGCACAAGCACAAACTGTACAAAACAAGATGGGGAATCTAAAACTTAAAGATTATCCAAAGCTAATAACACGGGAGGAGATGGTACATAGGAAAGGAACAAATGAACAAAAACAGAAGAGCACAAGGAAGCAAGGGAGTCAATCAGAAAAGCAGGGAACATGATATAGTTGTATACAGTCTTTTACTCTTCTTGTTCTTCTTTTCTATATATTTCAGCAACTTAAAGTAGTCGGCCAAAGGGTGTAGGAACCCAGTGAGGGTTGGGGTGTTACCATTCCACTTACAAATATGTATATCATATTTACTTAAAAAATTTACAAGGTTAACAGAAACACTAGTATTCAAGAATCCATAAAATACAATACATCAATGACAGTAAAAGAGGGTATATTATATGTCTTTAAAGGCAACCAGCTATGGACATCAGACCAAAACAAGTTAGTATGTGAACATTTGAAAAAAAGGTGGTAGACCGGTGTAACCATAGAACACTGCATACTGTATCAGTTTCAGTAGGGGGATGCGAATCGCTTTACAGATTTTACCAGTTTTGTTTTTAGAAATTGTGTTCACTCAGTTACTTTCTGGGCTCAACTGTAAAATTAATGATGATACCAAAATTGAATGCAAAAGTGTCACCATGTACTTTAAACATGAAAAAACATGCCATTGACTTTATTGTTAACTTATTTACTATGTATTGTACAATTCATATTGGCTAAATGTAGCCTAGCTAAATTTACCAAAGTCTCCACCAACTTTATGGGGAAAAAGTAACAAATCTGTTCAGTTGTGTAAGGATCTTCTCAAAGAGGAATGATGTATCATTTTGATCCTTTTTCTTTCTTCCTTTGTTCTGTCTTATTTATTTATTTACTTATTTATTTATGTTTTTATTTATTTATTTTGCGTTTATAACTCCATTGTATTTGTAGGTGGAAAAATATAGTAGGCATAAAACTAAGTATCAAAATAAAATCATAGTTTGGTGGTATGGCTCCTTTCAGGAAGATTTTAATGTTTATTTTTTCACACAGTGCTAACCTGCATTATCAATCACCCAAAATTTAGTACCACAAATTCATAAAACTTTCTGCATAATTACACAGAAAGTTGAACCGTGTGTGCATGTACTGAGAGCTGTGTAAGTCATCTTCCTTCTACATTCAGCCAAAGCTTATCTGTCATAAGTAGATGTTTCTACTCTGCGGCAGTGCTACTTTAACTGATGTAAAAAATCTGAGTGCCTTCTCCAACACTGTGTAATTTACCCTCACCACCTCTGAGAGCAAACATTACTGTTACTAAAAAGCCTCTACAGCAACTTCAACCACTACTACTGCTGGAACAGTGGTTTTATGCATGGCATGAAACCAACAACAGGAAGTAGTGGGCTCTCACTTTCAAGCTTGTTTTTTCAGATGATGACCCAGCCCTCCTTCAGCAGAAAGCCAGTAGAGCAAACCGCCTGCTGCTGATGTAAGAGTCAACACTGACGTCAGTGAGTCTCTGAGCTTCCCTGTGCAGAGCAGAGTCTGCTTGACCACCACGCCGCCTCGTGCACAGGTCTGATGGAGCTGCTGTTGCTGCTGCTGCTGAGACCTCTGCAGGGTCCCAGTGGAGTCCTATACTGCTTCTGACAAGAGCATTTTATGAACAGCAGGGTGTACAGGTCACAAACATGACTAAAATATATACATAAATAAATAAATATACATTTTCCCTTTTGACATAAGGTTCTCTTTTTAAATAATTAGTTAATTTACACAAAACCTCCAACGTGCATCAAAACAGAACAAGGACTGTCAGCTTTTCAGACAGTTTTATCTAAATTGCATCTGTCTTCTCCTTCACTGCCTGCAGCTCCTGTCACAAAGACCCTCTGTGAGGAAACCCTCTGCTGCCCTCCACCCTCACATGGCTTCCATTTGCCAAAGCCAGAGGTGTTACCTTCTCTGTAACTTACGGCAATGGGTCAGATTGGGACAAGGAGGCTCATTATGAATGCAGCTGATGTTCTGGTGACTGGGCCTCTGCAGGAGCTGGTGTTTTCCAGAGTTTTTACTTTGCTATCAGCCACTTATCCCACCTCTGGCCACCTCTTAATACAACCAAGTTGTTCCTTAGTTTGCCCAGTTTTTGTGTGGATGAGTCAAACCTTGTAGGTTAGGGTGGGGCTTTTGGAAATTTTCACTAAATGGTCGTTTAAGTTCTTAACATTATACTCTTTACATGAGCACTTGTGTTTGCCAATCAGGGGCATGATTTAAATTTGACGGTAAGTCTTGTGATATTACAAATTTTCCTGTCATCAAAAAAATTCCAAGAAAAGACCAGAAACTATCAATGAACAGATCCTACAGAGAAATATGGACTACTATGTGACTAAAATCTGATTTTATTCATCTGTCATTGTTGCACCAAAACCGGTAGCATATTAATTAGCTATACTGTTTCACAATGTGACATGTTTTTTATTGTAATGAACAAGGTCACTGTAGTTTAAATCCACAGCTGAAAAAAGCCCCATAACAAATGCTGTATTACCTCTTGCTTAAATAATATTGCAAGCTGTTTTTGGACATTTTTCAGCCTTTGTTTAGAGCTCCTGTTTAATCAGTTTTCACCAAATGATGAAATAAAGGTTTTATTGTCTAACAAACTTAAAGAGAAAGAGAAAAAACAGAGTGCATGTCTTTTGGTGACTGTGGAGCTTCTCAGATGTGATCTTTCCAGGTAAATTTATCTTATCCTGGAAAGGACAGCAGAGAAAGAAACTTTATGCTGGACAAGGAAAGTCCACTTAATCTAACAGGGTTGAGGTCTTTTCTTAATGCACTTAAATCACTTTTTTATAGACGTGAGCAACAAAACTACCTGCTGTGTGATCAGCAGTGGTGGAATGTTTCTTTACCTCTACTAACAAAACCACCCAAAGAGGGTGTAAATTATAACAGCTACGCAGGAAACTGCATTTATCAAGGAGCTACAGTGGCTTTAGGTTATTTTAACAGTACATGTGAACACACTACATGTTTTACCCACTGCAGTGCGAGTGTGTGTGTCAGAAACTCATATAAAACATGTACAAGCCCTCTTTCAGAGAGCTAGGGCACGTGTCACAACACTGCAGCAGGTCTGTGAGGAACGTGGCGGTTAATGACTCTGAGTGTGGAGTGGACGCAGGCTGGCTGCGGTCTTGTCCTCAGTGGACGTCATCTGTATCAGCTGTGCCTGAGAAGAAACTCTGCTCTGTTCTCTGTCTAATGGAAACAGTTTCCTTCTGTCAGAAACACACTGAAAAAGCCTGGCATGCTTGAATGGGCTCAGACATGTACAGTACTGAAGCATATCGTGGGCAGGAGAACTCCAGTTGTACTTGGATTTGCCTTTATTTTTGCAACTAGCCTGAAAGCCTGCATGAGCTGTCAGTTAGAAACCACAGAGGTTAGAAAGCAGCATTCAAAATCTCCTAGAAAAAAGAAAAGAAGAAATGTTTGGCCATCAGGTTAAAACAAGATGGTTTTTCTCTTTGCACTTTCTGTCGATTCAAGAAAAAACAAGAAGAGCAAACAGTGATTTGATGGGAAACTTGTGCAAAAGGGAATGTCTTCTATTCATATTTGTTGGTGGATCTTCTCAGTTATCCAGGTCATGGTAACTCTGAAGGCTTATTTGTGGGCAACTGGACTTCTTGTTTCAAAAAGCGAGATGTCCAGTTACCTATGATTTAGTCTTCAGAGTTCTGTTCATATTCATTATTTTTCTTTTCTTTTTTTTTCATTAAACCAAGAAAAAAAAACAGACTTTATGTGACCTTAAAGGAGCATACTAGTGTTACTACATGTCATTGTCCTTTGTTAACATTGGCCACATAGGTATCATAAAACCCACCCAATTTTCCCCAAACAGCTTTATCTATGAGATGTTGTGTTTGTTTGTATTTTGTCTATACTCAGTAAACATTACAGAAAGTACTTGAAAATGTGTGACAAAGTTAGCTAAAAAGAATGTCCGTGTCAAAATCCTTCTTCATGCTAATATGCTAAGAAGGCAGCACTCGTAAGGAACTATTTTTCCAGACGTAATAACTTTTGCTTCCACGGCTCCCCTCTGTCTCTCACTCAGCAATTTTTGGCCAAATAAACACAGACTTTCTCTTGAGAAGGGTGAATTACCTGTACCTAGCAACTTTCATGTGTCCTATAGTGTTTTTATACCCTGTTTCAACATGAATGGCAGTAAATGGAGTTTAAAAATGCAGCCTGAGATCTACTAACACACATGGTCGAAATTTAACAACATTTCTAAAAGATAGGGGCGATCTCTGTTAATGACTGAAAGTCAGAAAACCTGTGTGGTCCTTTAGTTTGATTTTACTCTGATACCTGTCACAACAATATCTTAATTTGTTGATGAATATGTAAATTCCCAGCAGTTATTATTAATTAGGATATAAAACGACAAGAGTCTTCAGTTTTGTCAGGAATCTGTGCTGTAATGTCTATTGTAAAGACATAAAACTGTAAGATGAATGAAAGATGAGGTCCAAATTTTTTTCATGATGCTGATCAATTGTGTTAAAGTAAATTCAAAATATTACTTACTTTAACACAACTGTTAAAGTAAATTATCCACTTGAAGGGGTCTAGTGGCTGAAAGCACATTAAGGATATTAAAGAACCATACCCATCTATTTCTGACTTCTCATCAGCAGAGATCACCCCTATCTTCTAGAAATGTTGTTTAAAGTTTACCATGTGTATACTTGTGTAGATCTCAGACTGCATTTTTAAACTCCATTTACTACCGTTCATGTTTAAACAGGATATAGAAACACCATAGGACACATGAAAGTTGCCAGGTATTGGTAATTTATCCTTCTTAGAGAAAGTCAGCACTTATTTGGTCAAAAATCGCTGAGCGAGAGAGAGGAGCCATGGACATGAAAGTTATTATGCCAGGAAAAAACGGTTCCTTACAAGTGCCAGATGTTCTTTATAACGAACACTGTGGCACATTTTCAGTTACTTTCTGTGACGTTTACTGAATGTGGACAAAATGTAAACAAACACAATATTCCATAGAAAAAGCTATTTTTGGGAAAATGGGTTGGTTTTACGTAGTCTATGAGGCCGACAAGGGTGACATGTTCCTACATGTCAGTGACGATACGTAGAGACACTGGTGTTGTCCGTCAAAGAGTCAAAAGTGACTTAAAGCACGAGATGAGACATTTTCACTTACTCAACATTTGACTGAAACTGCAATATTTTTATTTGTTGCCTGACTTAGACCACAAAAATGAATCAGGATGCAAAATCTGGTGTCCTGTGGTGACATTTCCTCCTCAAACTGCATATGGTGCAAACTTGTAGCTTCCCATACATTTGCTGTCAAATGTAGCTGCCAGACAACAAATTAACATTCTGCAAAAAGAGCTTAACAAAATTAATAAGGTGCATTACGATGAAGTTTCTGAATTTGCTGTCAAAATGGTGCAAGCAAACCTGTAAATATGACGTTTAATGGTTCATCACCAAAGTTACTACAGTTTATCTTGACATAAATGCTTCAATACTTTCAAAGCAGTGCAGTTAATGTTTACCTAACCTGTGCACCAATAACTGTCCAACATCTGTTGCTATAGTGACAGGGCTAGCTCATGTTGCTAAAAATGTTTGTTTGAACTGCAGCGAGCTTTCTTCTCTAAATAAAGATTCTTGATAACTGCTTAAAGTTGGTGTTCCTGTGGGCTGAAATCTGTCAGAATATTTGCTTTTGCTCTTGTGACATCCACGCTGCCTCAACCTTTGCGCTGTTTTCCAAAATAAACACCAAACAGAAAGTTTGTTTTATTTGTGCTGTTGGTGTTTAGGAACGCACAGAAACCAGGCTGTATATGTATAAAATTTCACGTGCAGCAGGAATCAGAAGCTTGTTTCGGATCTCCTGTTCAAGCTGAAGCTGCAGACTCAGTTCTATTCGGCACACAGCAGCTATTCATGAGGGAGGAAAAAATAAACACACTCTGCTTTCAGCAAATGTTCTCCTGAGAGGTTTTGAACAAAAGTCTTTCAGCAGTGGAGAGCAGACTTCCCGACTGCAGGGAAGCGTCATGTGTCTGAAGAGTTTCAGTGGAAGTTATCTGAAGTCCATCAGCTCAGAAAATCCTCGCCAGTAAAGTTTAGATAAAAACGACCACTGACACACCTCATAAAATCTGTCTCAAACAGCCTCAGACACATTCAGAGCTTTAGGTTTACCGTTGTCATTACATCATGGCAAACAGTTTTGCTTTGCTCACAGGTTGCTGAGGTGGAGCTTGAGTGAGAATTTGTTCAGTTAGTCTGACAATTTAGTCATTTCACCCAAAGCTGCTGGGTATAAATAGAGCAGTCTGTAGGCACACCCTGAAACAAACTCTCTGAATAAATATTCCAAAAGTGGAAAGATCTAAATATCATGGAGGAAACATTTGGACTATTATGACACAATGCCAACATACAGCAGCAGTGAGCACAACCAGAGTTCCCCCACCCACCCTGAGGCCGGGTCCAGGTGGTTCACATACTGTACGTTTCTATAAACCAGTCAAATACAGTTGTTCTAATTAACTACAAGTGTTACTGGAGATTTTTCACTTCTTCAAGACCTTTTTCATTCTTCATGCACCTTGATAGCTGGTGAAGTTGTGCCAGAAAACCCCACTCGGCCTCTACAGTTTCTGCAAACCATTCAGATGTAGATCAGGCCGACCCACAGAGATTAAATTCTAAAGCTGCACCTCACATAGCTTTTTCCTCATTCCTGCGTCCTTTCATCCTCGTGTCAGAGCGTTCATACAGATGGAGTTACGATAATGAAAGATGCCTAAAGTTGGGTGAACATTCCTATGGAAGCTCAGTATTCATGTTAAATCATGTTTGGATCCATCACTTGGCTTCACAGAGTATCAGGCCATGCTTTTATCACTGACTCATTTGCTCTGTAAGTCACACAAAAAAAGTTATTAGGGATGTACGATAATTACTGAACTGATAAATTCTGGGAAATTTACAAAATTACTTATTATTATGTTGATGAAATTATATCGAATAATTAGAGGCAATAATTCCAAACCAGATTTCTTTTATGAGCTCATGCACTTAAAGCCCTGAAAATATTCCCTCGTTAGCCCTTTTATTTGGAAACTTAAAATGCATCCTACAGTCGACTAAGAGCAGAGGAGCCAAATGCATTTGATAAATCTGAGAAAACCACATTCAAGTTTCTCCTTTCCCTGCTTGCTGATTGAATTTTTACGTCAGATCATGTTTGTCTGATCCAAACATCCAGATAAAGCTGATAGACTTTTGTAGTGAGGTGCCGATTAATTTAATCTTTTTTAATGACCTCCGAGCTACTACTTCTCATTTGTTAGTGTTTTTTCTTTTCATGTCAGCTACTTTCTTTTAGTGTGTTGGGTAAAGTAATGTTGTAATCTGGTCTTGCACCTCAAGAAGACTCGCTGGTAGCCATGGTGTCAGCTAATGGGGACTCTAATAATAAACACAGAAAAAAAAAGAATGACTCTTGAAAATCTTGTTCTTCACACCGAGCATCCAGACAGGCTTCACTGTCCTACGTCAACAGAATATTTCTCTTTGGTAATAATTTCTATCTGCTCTTCAACAGACAATAAACAGAATGTCTCCATCATGTTAAAGAGGGGGCTTCAAGTTTTAGGAGGGAATTCAGAATAGAATCACTAAGCCTTAATATTCTTACATTAATTTCCCCTTTTTTATTTATTTTAAACTGAAAAGTAAAAAAAAGGTCATGAGGAGAGAAACAGTGCAACATCAGAGAATAAAAACTTTAATACAGTACCTGCTGATGTTGGAAATGTAGCCTTTCTGTCATCATGTGCCACTTAAACTCAGCCTTGACTCCCATTAGAAGTGGGGTTCATTTGTTTCCGTAGCGACAACATTATTAGGTGTGTAAATACTCTGATTACACATGTTGCTGTTTCCTGCTCAGTGGTTCCTGACTGAAAGAGCAGCTTTGTCTCCTGTCTTTCTTTTTCTGTTTTGAGGAGTGAAAGCAAGCAGGGTGAGAGAAGTTAAACCTTGAGACACTCAAGCGTTTCAGAAGCCGTTAAAGACTCGCAGGTGACTGCAGGACAAGAGACGAGGATCATGGGAATCTGTGGAAATGTATATGTTGATGTTTTTGTTATAAATCTGGTGTCACTTTCTTGCAGAAAAAGATGATGTTCACTTGATGATGGATTTAAAAAAAAAACTTGGCCATAATGAGCAGTGACATCATCATTTACTGCTGCAGTACATTTAATATAAGCCTCCTTGTTTTGGGGACATGACATCAGCTGATTCTCATCTACCACACAGGTGGAACAGTCCATACCCACCAACCTCCACCCCTCTTTCCTCCCTTACCCCCATCAGATGAGTCAAGTATGCCTGATAGCCCCAGTTTTCCTTCATAATAAAAGCATAAAATATGGTTGCTTTGAAAATATAGACAAAAATGACAGTTTAGGGACTTGAACAGAACAATCTTTGGTGTCGTTGTTTCTAACTGAAGCTCAGTCACATAACATTGGTTGCTCATGGTTATTTCCTGCAGCTTGTTTGGAAGCTTTTGAATTGGTTCAAATAAGTTGATCAGAGAAAGCTAGTGCAGACCTCGTGTAACATTAGTTGACTCAGTAACTGAAGGGAAATAATTGATTTATTAATTGTTTTGCTTTGGAGAAAATTTTCAAGTATGTTCAAGTTAAAAGTCAACTGAAGTCCAAGTAGAATCAAAAGTCACTGGGGTCCAAGTCCAAGTTGAGGAGCAAATCTCTTTGATTTGGTTGAGTTGAAAGTAATTATGTTTGTGACTTGAGTCCACATCTCTGTTTCTTAGAAAGCACACTCTAACTTCTTGTCTCATCATGTGAACGTCTAACTGACTGTGATTAACTCAGCCACTTGTGGAGCTGCAACTCTGCAGCAGCCTGCTTTTATTTTGAAAAGCAGTAGGTCAGACTTGCCTGTTAGCAGCCTGATGACGGTACTTCCCTCTGAGGTTTGAAACCCGGCCTGGTCCCAGTTTCTTTCCTCTGCACACAGCTGAGCATCCTGAGCTTTCTGCTGCTGCTCACCTGGACTTAAATTCACCACCTGGAGCTCAGTGACCCAAAAACTACCACAGAAGAAGAGTCTGACCTTGACAGAGTGACAGCATTTCTACAACAGGTGGGTTATATACTTTATTTTATTGTTTTTTGTTTGTTTGTTTGTTTGCTTTTTAAAAATTAATAAAGGCATGTGGTAGTTATGAGGAGGACTAGACTTCTTTTCATCTGATAGATTTGCACCAGTTTGCATTTGTATTTTGTTCAAACTAAATATTTAAGTTTATTTCTCTGCAGTTATCTTAATTCACATCTTCGTGATATTATTGTAATTCATCATATGCTGTAAAAGCGTTTACCTCCATGTGTGGATTAATGTTTCAACCCCTTTCTTTGTATTCACTGAAAGAGAAACTATCTTAGAAAGAAATTAAGGGATTATGTTTGTGTTTTTTACTCAAAACTGTACAATTTATCTTAGCCACATCTGTATTATTTCTAAAAGTGGACCAAAAAACCCCCCAAAAACATTAAATAATTAAATATTTTAAATACAAATAAATGCTTTTGACAATGGGTAAAATCAGATAGATACCACAATATAAAATGCATCATTAATTCTGTTTGATTCTTGACAAACCACATGCTCAAATTTTTTGTTTCAACTTAAACGTGTATCATAAATATCAGAAAGTTAGCATATCTCACATGGGCTTAAAATTGACACCTGCAGGTGACCAACATATCTTTACATCTTGGAAAAAACACTTAAGGATTTTTATTACATTGTCTGTTTTTTCCATAATTGAGGAGTGTCTAATATATTGTGCAGTATTTCTGTGCCTGAAGTTTCTAAACAGCATTAAACATATGAGAAATGTCTGACATGTGGAGAGCAAATAAGAAAATATGAGGAAACAGGTAAAGATTAAAGCTCTGTTATGACCTCCTACTCCTCCCATCATGCCTCACTTTTTCGAGTCTCTGGCCTGAATGTTGGCAGTGTTGGGACGTGATGGAAAAGCTGGAGTCTGGAACATTGGACATGCTGTTTACATAAGCCCTGTTGTCGTCAGAGCTGCCATAGAACCAGTTTCAGGGGGAACAGATCAGGGTTTGTGGGCCCCTGTGTCTTTGGGAGTGCACCTCAACAGAGGCTGAATGAGCTCAGTGTGAGTCAGCCACCAGCACGGCTCACACAGCTCAGCTGCTAATCAACTGTCACTTAGTCTTCACACCGCAGCTCAGTCCTGAGGAGACACTCCCTCCGGGTTTCAAACACTTTCCAAAGTGTTTGAACAAAATTAAAGCCTCTCTGACACATTTTAACCAAACAACAGGAACATGTTTTAACTGGTATGCAGCTGGTGGAAGAAGCTTGAAATGTATTATTGGAGCATTATTCCTGATGCGTAAACATGTGAGCAGCATTTCAGTGTTGTCAAGGTGCAGCTTCTATACCAGGTTATGTCATAAAACATTTTGGTCTAAAAAGTAACAAGGAACAATGGCACTTAAATCACTAATTTTGCCATTGAATTGTGGTGACAATTAGAGAGTTAACCTGAATTACCTCTTATACTACTTTTTTTAAATTTCCAAGAGTCAAAAAATTTAACAGTGAACACATTTCAATAAATTTTTTGTACATATGCACAACACATAACAACCACATCATGACATGGTGGTAAGCCATAGTCCATAAGAAATACACGAACCTACTCACACAGTCATATTTTCATCATTTTTGGGGACAAAACGCATTTAAACATAATTTCCTGGAGACTTACAGCACCCAAACTGTAACAGCTGCCTAAACCTAAACCTAACCCTTACCTTAACTGCAACACAGGTATTAAATTTAATGATTCATATCAGGGAACTTGAGTTTTGTCCTCACAAGAAAGTTGAGTTGTGTAACTAATACACGACCTCTACCTCCAAATCCAAAAAAAGCTCCTTAAATGAAATCTTCCTGCTCTCTTTGATTTCACCACATAAAATCCACCACAGCTGCTACATAAACTCTGTTTGCCAGGTTTGTTTACTCTTCACTGCCTCTCTGGGAATGAGGGAGAAAGTTGTTCAGGTTGTCGAAAGTTCGTTGGATTTCCGCAGCTCAGAAAAGTTTGCAGGAGCTTGTTGAATCTGAGGTGAAAGCCAGAGCTGCATCCTTACCCGTGGACGAGCCCAGAGACAGTTTGTCCAAGTTTCTGTTTGTGTCATTTCTTTGTGCAGGTGAGACAGTTTTCCGACTGTCTGCAAGTGTGCATCATGTAATTTCTAAAATTTCTAAATGACCATCCCAGTCCATTTCTGACTTCCCACCATTAGCAGATGTCGCCCCATCTTACACAAATGTTGTTAAAATTCGACCATGTGTTTACTCCAGTAGATCTCAGACTGCATTTTTAAACCCCATTCACTGCCATTCATGTTGAAATAGGGTATGGAAACAATACAGGACATGTGAGAGTTGCTAGGTACGGGTAATTCACCCTTCTCAAGAGAACATCTGTGTTCATTTTTTAAAAATCGCTGAGCGAGAGAGAGAAGGGGGAGATGAGTTATTCCAAAAAATAGTTCCTTACAAATTCTGCCTTCCTAGCTTGAATTTTAGCCTGAAGAAGGATTTTGGCCCTGATGTTCCTTTTAACTAACGTCAAAAATTTTCATGTCTTTTCCGAAACGTTTATTGAATCTGGACAAAATGTCAACAAACACAATATCTCATAGATAAAGCTGTTTTGAGAAAAATGGATGGGGTTTATGTGTTCTATGTGGCTGATATTAACAACAGACAATGACATGGAGTTACACTGGTATGATCCTTTAGAGGCAAGATACTGCAGTTGTGCATTTACCTCATGTGCACTGCTGGAAGAAGCTTCTCACTGAGCGATGGGATCTCTGTGTACATGAACACACTGTTTTAAGATGAAGTCGTAACAGTTTTGGTTATTTAAAAAAGAGAGATTTCTGCATTTGTGATTCTCTCTTTGCTCTTCTCACTGGTTTAAAGTGGGCCGGTCAGTTGCTTATGTAACTGCCTATTAATCTGATCACATCACATTTGTGCAGGTCTGATGATGTTACTACAGTTAACACGCTAACACTTTACAATACTTCTGTTAATTTATTCATTGAGAAACTTAAAAATGTCAGTTCTTTTCTTTTCTTGTATTTCTTTATGCCTTTTTTTGTTGTTGTAAATAAGGAACAATCCGAGTTGAAATAAACAACAAAAAGTAAATACATAACATCTGTAGATGTCATTTATTAAGAGTTAAAGAGCAACTTTAAGCATTATAATCTTGGTCAGCTCTGTGTGGGAGACAGCCGCTGCCATCAGATTCTGATTCAAATGTTGCGAAATCCTGATAGGTGGTTGAACAGATGTGACATCATGTTTAAGCCCATAGAATATCAAGGTTTCTCCTGTGCAATGATATACCAAAAAAACAAAACAAACACAAAGAAAACACAGCTGACATGTGGCAGATTCAAAATCATTAAAAACATATCTGGTGTCATACAACACAGACACAAAGGAAATAACACAGCAATAAACATCAGAGTTAAAATAGAATTGAAGTTAAAATTGAAATAAGCAGTGAAAATAATTGCCATGAACTTAAACAAAACACTATCCTCTAAAACTGAAAAAAAAACCTGCCTGTTTCCAAAATTCATTACAATAAATAAAATAAACAAAAATCACATTATAGGACACATAAGGCTACACAATTAAGTATTATAACTTCAGTCCTTAAGGACTTAAGTATTATAAGTAAGTGATTATGAGCATTTACTAAAAAAAAATTATGTATATGAGGCCTCATACTTCTGAGACATGGTTGGCAGTTAATATACAAACTGAATTCAGGAAAAGTCTTTTTACTGTAATGGGAGGGAGGAACAGGAAGCATTTCTCAGATGGAATAACAGCAAATATTTAGGTTTGAAAGAACTGGGGCTCCTTGTTTTCCTGTGAGAAAATAAGAGGCGTTTGTTAGACAGTGAGTGCACACGAGCGTCACACTGATGTGTGGTTTCGTGTTATTCTGCTGGGAAATGTAGCTGCTGCGGAGGAAAACTGGAATCGTGTCTGTTTGGGAGAGCTGCAGACTTTAAAGGTGGAGCTGTGGACTTCAGTTAAATGAACAAAACAAGATGGACAATCTGACTTGAACATAAATGACTCAAAGTTTCATTTGAATTTGAGTATTAAGATTTACAGGATGTGACCCTCCTTCTCCAAAACCAGATTTCAAACTGGCAGCATCACTGGCAGCTCAGCATCATGTGCTTCAAATAAATGAATGAAAGTCAGGCAGGATTTGAAAATGTCAGTGTGTATTTGGGGCAGCTTACTGTGGGACACTTTAACAACGGCACAACGGCACAAGTAACTAGCGTTCAGTGGAGGCTCATAAATTCTTTTGAAAGACTCGCAACATTAGAAGATGCAACTTTTCAAAACCTTTTTCATTATTTCTGCACGTCAAATCAAATCAATTCAAATCAGCTTTATTCATATAGCACTGTAAACTAGCGATGATCCAATCATTATCAGCTGATTTTCAGTGATCGGTGATCGACTGATGGTCTCAAAAAAGGAAGATGAGAAGGGCCAAAAGGACCACGCAAAACTAGACAGTTTAGTTTAACTTTTTGTTTTGTTTTAAAAGGCATATGTTTTGCCACGCTGTTAGTCTCTGGTGTTTTAGCATGCTTAAATCAGAGATTTGAAAAAGCTGTTTCAGTTTTAAACTCTGGGATGGCATTGAAGTCTGAACAGGCAGAAACAGAGACGTTACATTAGCGCTCTGTTTGGGTCTTATTAAAAAAGAATAGAAGTAAAAGAAGTCAGTCACTCATACTGTTAAGCATTCTCCACCTCATCGAAGTGTTATTCAGGCCAGACTAAGAAATCCCTAATATATATCAGATATCAATAATCAAATAACACAAGTAAAATTGGAATCATGTTGTTGATAATTACAAATGACCGTTGGAGTCAGTATTATAAACAGAAACATGTAGTGAACAATCCATTGGCTTGTATCTACAGAGCTTCCTGATTGGTATCAGTATCAGCTGATCGGCTTGTCAGCTGATTGGTATCAATATCGGCAGATACTGCTTCATATGATCATGATTGGTGATCGGACCCAAGATAAGTTAAAAAAAAAAGAATTGTAAAGCGTATGAAGATTTCATTGAGCAAACAGTAGCTGAGATGTGAGCTGATTGATGTAATGTACTGTTAAAAGCCAGCAAGTAAAAGTGAGTTTTTAGTTTTTCGTGAACATGGTGATGTTGGAGGCGAACCAGTACAGAGTTTTGGAACAGCAATGAAGAAATCCCTGTCTCCGTATTGTTTTGTCCAAGATCGTGGGACAGACAGTAGTTACTGATATGAGGATTGCTTGTCTCAGGACCGGAGCACAAAGATGGATTTAAGCTTAACTTATTGGTGAAAACAACTAATGTTCTGACAAATACTGTGTCTTTATCAGAGTCAAATGGACAATGACAGGAGGCAACCAGTTATACCAGTTATATAGCAAACCTAAGTGAGTTGTACATTTCTTAGCAAAGGCACAAGACCATTGGACAGTCAGAGTGGGAGTTACCAGTCAGTGTCCAAATACTACACCCATGGTGCCGTTTTAGGAAGAGCAAGTTGACAGTTTTTCAAACAACATTTAAAACACGTTAAAACCACATGAGATTCCCAGCAAGAACAACTATCTTGTCAGAAAAAAAATAGATATGGAGTTACAGTTCATGCCACAAGTGGGCCATAATAGGAGCAACAACATTATCACATCAGAGGCAGAGAATATCTCACTTTAAGGTTATGAAAATACACAGAGCACATTAAAAGACAAGATTACCACCTTAAAGGAAATATGACAGTATGTGTCAAAACGTTGTTTGTTTGCATCAATAAATTAAGCTTGAATCCGTCAGTGTGCTCCAGTTCTGCTTTTGTACTGCTGCTGTCTTTCTTACTGGGAAACACCTGATGGAGCAACAGTGTTCCTTTCTTTCTGGAGGATGTGCAGAGAACCCTGTTTTAACAAGGATTTTAAAACTGATTCTATAGGTGACAGGAAGCCAGTGAAGGGATGCAAGACTGGGTGTGATGTGTTGTCTTTTTTAATTTGACCTTGTCAGAATTCTAGCTGCTGTATTTTGAATGAATTGGAGATGGGACAAAGAAGAGTGCGTGACACCAAAAAACAAAGAGTTACAAAAATAACCAACTGATTGATTTCCTTGTCAAATTATAATTCTGTGTCAAATATGAATCCATAATTTTTTGCATATGGTTTTATGGCAGAGACTAATGATCCAAGATGAAGGGGGATATTTTTAATTAAATGTTGATGTAAATGCAAACTGTTTATGTATGAAATCTTAATGAAAATGAAAACTTTTACCTCCCATTTTCAGTTTCAAAGTTGAGGTGATAACAGGT
>JAQLOL010000001.1:32738489-32751088 GCA_029783665.1 Naso thynnoides
AAAATGCATGTGTTGAGGTTTATATATTAATGAAGTATGTGTCTCCATCCTGCCACTCCTTAGCAATATGAGAACTGGAGGCCAAACCAGCCAGATAATTACTTCAACTCTGGAGAAGACTGTGTGGTAATGATCTGGCATGAGAAAGGCCAGTGGAACGACGTGCCCTGCAACTACCACCTGCCATTTACCTGCAAGAAAGGCCCAGGTGAGATATTTCTGGCCTGTTTTCTATCTGCTGTTTGGTGCTGAGGAGGAAGCACACAGCATGTTTATATGAAGCCCTGTGGCCTCTGGTTCTGTCCCCAGTGTCCTGCGGTGCACCACCATTGGTGGAGAACGCACACATGTTTGGAAACAGAAAGGAGGAATACCCTGTCAATGCAATCATCCGATATCAATGCAACCCAGGGTTTACACAGCGCCACCCTCCAGTGGTTCGTTGTAAAGCAGACGGGCAGTGGGAGAAACCTCAGGTGGAATGTAGAGACGGTGAGTGAAGGCCCCAATATTCATCTTGTGACACGTTTGTTGAAAGAGTGTGTTAGTTTTTATTATATTCTGAAGGTTTTTTGTAAAATAATTGTGTAATAGTGTAGGCGATCTCGAAGCTCTTCGGCTGCATTCGCTTTCTGACATCCAGTAGACAGCGATGCAGCCTCTGGGGGCAAGCCCGTTTTTCTTGGGCTACCACTGGAGGAGGTGAAGTTCTGTTTCTGACTTCCTTCTCTGCCTGCCGCTCGCTGTTTACAGTCTGACTTTTTACAGTCAAACACAAGAATGAAGTTGGAGTTGAGAGACCACATGCCATTAAAAGTTAACAGTCCACCATTAATTACACAGACTAAGACTACAACCAGAAACCAGGCCTTTTCCGGTACCAAGATCGCCCTACCTTGCCTACAGACTCTACATTCACTGAATGTAGAGTCTGTTTATAGAGACTATGGTGTAGATGACTTCTTATCTTATAAAAATACATCTTAAAAATAATCCTGATTGATTAACTGATAACACAGGTTGGAGGTTGGGTTGACTGTGGTTGATAACAGGAGCAGCAGGCTAAGATATGCTCTGAAGTAATACATTGTCTTCCACTATGTGCATGTTGCAGGAGTACCTACATCTTTGAATTAAAAGTATGAAAGCTTTATGAACATTAGAATAAAATGGTTTTAGTCCATGATGAGCATGTTGCCATTCAGGTAACCGTCTTATAAAAGCCGTAACTCACTCTGGGACCTGATATGTTGTGATTTTATCACTGCTTCGCGCCAGGCTGAGTGATGCCCCTCAGCTGTGATATAATCACAACATACCACAGTCTGTCGGGAGCTTTTGCTTAATTACTCAGTCTTAATGTGTTTCCTTTCTCTGCAGTGAAAGCCAGAAAGAGAATACAGCGGAGGAGCAGCTGGAGTGCAGCAGCCGGCAGCAAGCTTCACTAAAAAGGAAAAAAAAAAAAAAGAAGGAATCTTTTACATCAAAAGAACATTTGCAGCACAAGAAAATCTATTTTCCATTTTACTGAAGATTATTTAAAGGTTTTAATTGCTGTAAAGCACACATGAAAGGTGCTACAACATGGTAATGTGATTTTTGTCCCCTGCCCCTCATAATATATTTTAATTATATAATATTTTTATTGTTCTGACTTAATTTTTATCAAGGTTGTTGTTGTGATGCAATTTTGTTTGGTGAAATCATTGCTGGGACACTTTTGTTTTAAGTTTAATGAAGGCAGCATCTGTCTGGTTCACTGTAGTCTGCTGTCAATCTGTTGGTGGATGTTGGTTTATGGTGGATGGTACTAAAGAGTCATGTGTATGTTTAAACTTAAGATAAATATTACTGTAATATCTCTCAGAAGATAAACACAGCAAAGGGAAGACTGCTTTTCGAAAGTTAAAGGGAAATACTGGCGTTTTTAATATGTTCTGTTGAGGTTTCTGTCCTTCCTACTGCACTCAGTAAAGTTCAGCTTTTTAAATTTTTCCTCCCAAAGAAGAAGCTGTTTGAGACTTCTCCTCTCTGTAAGCACCTGAGGTTTAATTGCACTGGTTAGATTATTTAAATTGATCTGTGTACAGTGGAAATAATCATCAAGTCTATAAAAAACCTGACAAACTTTACAATCCAAATTCATTCATGTAGACACAGTTTAACAACTGAAACAGATGTTTTCTTGCAGTTTGGGTTTGATGTTGGTATGATATTAAAGTTTGGATTAATGTTCAGGAGAAAGTTGATAATGCAATCAAGTAAGGAAAGTAGGATTCTGGCAAATTATGAGATAAACCTGGCACAGCGCTTACTATGAACTGTCTGAAGGAGTAATGCAGCAAGGAATTGGGAATGTTGGAAAACGCATCAAAATTGTATTCATTTTGAGGATTGTTGGATGCAATTTTATTCAATCATGAGGAGTGATTGATAAGTTGATGGCCTCATTTAGAAACAGATGAGTTAGGCAGCTCTCTTCACATGCACATGCAGTTGAAGTCTTTGAGTGATTATGCAGAGAGTTTGAAGTTAATGTTGTTTCAGTAACATCGGCCTGAGTGCAGTTATCTTCTACCTCTTTCTCAGAAGCTCACATAAGGAGGTCCATGAGGACATGCAGGCAAAACTCACAGGTGGGATGCTGAGTTCAAATGTGGTAGAGTGAGATGACTGCACCAAGGCCCATGGGTAACTCATTTCCTTCCATCTATGGCCACAAACGTATTAATCATCCCTCTCTCTTCACACCTCTAAAGTGGTTTAATTGGACATAATATCTGATCAGAAACATAAACTCCATTCATATGAGTGGAAGCAAGAAAAGAACAGTAAGAGGGCAATAATCAGCTATAGGAAGAAAGCAAGCAAACACTGTGTAGCATCTTTTCTTTGGTCAGTGTGAGTGAATATACAATCTCTTGTTTATTGATGTCAGGCAGTGACAGAGTCTCTGCTTGACTGAGGATTTCTATAAGAGAGACTCATCTTTGTAATTACACTACAGCAGCAGCAGCAGCATACAGGGTGAATAAACTCCTCTGGCTTCATTTTTCATGTTTAATCCGTAGAGGATGAAGTGAAACTGCTTGTGGCTCTGCAGTTTGTCATTTTGGCTCCATGTTGGCTGGTTTCAGTCTTTTGTTTTCTGTGTTTTAGTTGTCAGTATCTTCCACAAGGCTGTGCAGTGCATAGTGTTTGTGTGGAGCAAGTGTCAGTATAATGAGTCTCTTATCTATTACATTTAAAAGGAAATAACTGTAAACATTGCAGTGTGAAATGGTTGTTTTTGATTTTCAGACTGACTGCTTTCATTTGTGCGCTTGTTTTATGTCATTGCAGCTGATTTTGGAGGCTGTGCCTTCTTCATACAAACTGTCACCTGCTACATGTTGAACCAAAGACAAAGAGTTACATTTCAAAAACTTTCATTTACTCGTTAAAAAGTTACGTCTATCAATGTTCTATATTTTATTTATTAAAAACAAATTGTGTGAAAAGACAAGAGACATACAATGAATCCATCTTCTTAACAAGTTTCATCTGTGTCACAGTCTGATGTATTTCCTTCTTCTGTGCCACAGACATGGATGCATCGTAAGAACTGGATGCTTAAATCCAAAATGTCCACGCACTTCAATTTTAATGGGCCGAAAAAAATTTCATGCTTCCTGATTTGCTTCTGTGTTGTGCAGCCCACTGAACGTGAGCTTTAGATTTTCCTCCTCTGCTTTTCATGAGTGTTTCAAAGTGTAAAACCGTCATTCATTAAAACTGCAAGATCAATAACTGACCATGTCTACTATTCCAGATGTTCTGTTCCGGATTTACAACCTGTTGTTGAAAATTTCTAGAGTGCCTGATGGGAGATGGAAGTCAAGACTACATTGAAAGATATCATATGGTCTCTTTACTTGATTTGTCCCTGACAGAAACATGCACATTAGGTAACAATAGTCTTATCATTTAAATGCTGACAGTTAAGATGTGAAGTCAATCATAACGTCAATTTGAGGACAAAGCAGGAGTTTTAATCCAGCTCCAATGCATCGACTTTTTGCATGTCAGATACAAGCAATGAACTGTTACAAATTTATAAAGAAAAGGGACACGAAGAGTAGATTTGCCTCATCCTCACATATCGATGTCTTTTAACTCTGTCTTGTTTAGTATGTAAAGAGGCCATATTATGCTCAGTTTTTGGGTTTATATTTTATTCTTGGTTACAGGTTACATGCTTTGATGCAAAAAAAAAAAAACCTCATCTGTTTTCTCATACAGCCGACTGCAGCAGCCCTGTTTTTTCCAGGATTTTTGTCTCTGTCTGAGATGCTCTGTTTTAGCTCCTGCCTGCCTCCAAAGGCTTACTCTGCTCTGATTGGCCAGTTCAAACACACACCTTCCAGATGAACCTATAGAGAAGTGCAACACACCGTGACACACTAGTGAGTTGAGATAAAAAAAAAAAAAACTACTGAGAATGGAGCATTCAGAGCCATTAGAAACAGGCCACAGGGATTACTGCCACATATCCTTACCTCATTATTTTATGCTTTGGCATCATTTAAAATGGCAATCTGACCTTGTAACGTCATTTATAGGTTGAAAGAGACAGAAATGCATAATATAACCCCTTTAATAAAACCAAAGTGGTACAGAATGAACTCACACGTCTGAATGCGTGTACTCACATCAATCGAAGCCAAATAAACACATTTTGGTTGTTACCTTCTGTGATACAATCAGGTGATTCTTATTAAAGTGCTCATCTCTGTCCATGCACACAGCTAAGATGTTAGTTTGTATGTGTGAAACTTACATAATGACCAGACTGCAGAAATCGTTCAATCCTCCATCATTCCTGCAGCATTACTGCCCAAAAATATTCCAGGTACAGACAACAAACACGTCTTTCAGCCTGCATCTGCCTCTCAGTGAGTACATGTTTGTGGAAGCAGCTCAGGTAAATAGGATCCAGCGCTGACTCATAGGAATGATTAAATTACGGGAAATTTGTGTTTGCCCAGCAGGGTGGGTGTTCATGGTGTTGGCGTTTCCTTGTGACTGAATGGGGTCCTTTAAGGATACTCTGTACTCCACCCTTCACACACACCCTTCACCTCTCTGCCCTGAGCCTCCGCATGAATCGCCTCTCTTTGCTCTCAGAGTATTTTGCTCTTGTTAACTTGTAAAAAACAGGAAATGTTTGTAACCTTAAACAAACTGCTAAGTACTTCTCGCTTTGAGCAAACAAACACTTATTGAGATTAAATCAAATTAGAAACACTAACTTTACGTCAGTAGTACTATTGCACAAAAACACAGAAAGCTGAATAAAATGACGGCATTATATCCCTTTTTTACACCTACAGGAAAAAGCTGATAAATTTAATAAAATCATAGCAGGATATGATGGACATTGCCTGTATGCAGACCCTAACTATTTTAAAGCAATAGAAATTGGGGAAATGCACTATGCAATTTATTCTTCTTATCAGATGGAAAGCAAATAAACTCATGTCCAAAAATGTGAAACCACATTTCTAGGGGTCAAACAAAACTTGATCAGTGTGCTCTCCTTTAAAAATCTACTATTATCTTAAGACACTGGAACAAAGCAAGAGCCTTTTGAGTAGACCTGTAGAAAGCTGTTGGTTAGTCATTAATTTAGCTGCAGGCAAAGGTATAAGAGTAGAAGATATGAGCAACTCCATACATGACGGATGTTGTGTGTAAATATGTGTAAACTAATAATTTATGTTATAAAATACAAAAACACCTTATTTTCACTATGGAGAGCAGTTTTTTTCTGAACCAGTTTTTTCATTCCTGCATTTATGATACAACAATTAAAATTTTCATTTCTGATGTTTATTTGAGGTTTTCCGAAACAAAAAAAACTGCTTCACCTCCCGTTTATGCTGCACGCACACAAATAATTTACCATTGTCTTATTGTCCTCATGATTTTCCTTCACAGTAAAGGAGCCGGATGAGTAGAAAGAGTTTACCTCTTTTTTTGACTTGATTTGTAGACATACAGTCAATGTTTATAGCAGGTCTTCTGTTGTGGTGTTTGAGTTTCATTTTGCAAATTACTTTCATCAACTTCTGGAGTTCTTTTTTACTGTCAGTTCTTTTGTTTTTGTTGTTATTTTCTCTGTAGGTTTTACTTGGTCTTGTTACTTAACTGAATTTAGTTTTAGTTTTTCCACAATCATTGAGGATGTGAGACCTCTTCGTGATTTTTTATGTCTTCATCTTTTATACCTGTTTCATTTATATGTTTTTATTTTTGTTGTTGTTGATTTTAAATAGCCTGAGTTTTTCCAATTGTCCTTCAAGTCGGTGACCCCCCCAAACAAAATAGCTTTTCTGACAGGGTGCACTCTTTCTGTATATACTCGGTGTATGCATATATGTCAATAAATAAAAAAATATATCAGGTACCAATAGGATAATAAACTCTTTAATATGCCACTGATGTGACTGATTTGGCATTTTTACTCAGTGCTCGTGTCTTTGAATGTGAGGAACCAAAGACACCACAACTCTTTTTCAGGTCGGACCATAAACTGCAGAGATTTCCGGTTGTGTTTAACTTGCTGGATAACGATGGCTTTCCCAGAGTTTACGTCAGGATAAATAAAATTAAAACAATCAGTCTAAACGACCGATCACCTTCGAAGTACGTACACACTTACTGTTCTTACTAAAATTATCAATAAAACCTTTCACGTCACAGATTTGTGCTACTTAGCTAGCCTTTGCTAACGTCCTGTAAAAGTTGATTGCTGGAAAATATTGCTACTGTTAGCTTTGATATATCATAAACCAGTAGGTGTTCTTTAAGCAAACGCGTACCATAATTTTCCGAGGCAAAACATTTATAGTTCAATAAATGCGAATGGTGTTCAGTTTTATACCCAAATAGCTAGCTGCTAACAAGCTAGCGTTGTTTTGACTGTTGTTGGCCAGAAATGCATTTGCCCTGCGTTAGAAGGCAGCACGACAGACGAACAGAGGAAAACTTATTAATATTGTTCCGTAATTGTCTGAGATGTAAATAGTTTTAAGACTAGCCTTCTAACTTATAAGTAACGTTAATGTTACTTATTTGACTTGAATGAATATAATGAAAAACTGCAGATGGAAGAAATCACAATAATTCGATTTAGCAGCGTGGAACGGGTCCACTTAATCCTAATATTGGATTTGTGATGTGTTTCAGTATGCATGCACTGCCATCTCCCAGAAACTCTCCGAAGTTATGACCATTATTTTTAATTATTTTTTAGCTGATAGAGGAACTCAGCTATGACCTGGTTAAATGTTTGTTTCCCTGTAATGTAGGAAGCTTGTTTATTAGATGCATTTGCAGTGAATGCACGTTAATGGATAAGGGTTGTCTGTGCCAGACATAACTGCAGATAATTGTCTTCATTATTGCCTTTTATCTTTGCACCTGATGGGTGTGTTGAGGAGAAAGATGTTTATGTATATTTCTGCATCAGTCATTAGACTTTAACAACCAATGATAACAGAATATTTAACAGAATGTGATGGCAGAAAAACAAAAACAACATTTTTTGTAGGATATAAAAACATAGTAGTATGAATTTATATATATAAAAAAGATCATAGGTCACTCAAGAGAAATGGCATAAAGTAAAATCAAAGGTGTTAATATAAGTCTAAGATCTTCTGGAAGTTTATACAAAAATTCTGCAGCATCACAGTTGAAGGTGGCTTCATGCTGTTTGGTCTTAATTCTGTCTGTAACGCTTTTTGTTTTACTTTACAGGTCAGCAGTCTTCTCACTCGTCACGTCATGTCTGCTCTTGCCTCGTTTCTCTCTTCGTTGCTTCCCTGCGGCTTCGCTGTGGGGCCGTCAGGGCTCTGCGAGGGCAGGCTGGGGCTGTGGTGGGTCGGCCGCTCGCTGGAGGTGGGATCCCTGCTGGGGAGGGAAGGTGACACAGAGTGGGCCTCCAAGTATCACACTGTCCCGACGACTCGCAATGATGAACTCACAATGAACTCTGAGTCCAAAACAGGGCAAAGCAAAAGCACAGAGGCAGAAAAGGTAACTTGAGAACAATTTTTGCAATTAAAATCAGAAATACAGATACTGTACATGCAGTGCAGACAGAGCAGCTTCTTTTGGATAGAAAAACACTTTATCTTTAGTTTGACAGAAAATCTGAACATTAATGTCAGTGATTTTAATGTCTAAACATATGAAGCTGATGAACTTATAATATCTCGGGTGTGTCAGAAATATTCCATAAAATCAAAGTTACATTTTTCACATCCTATTTTGTACAGTGTAAGTACGGAAGTCAAAGTTAGATTTTTTTTTGAGGCAGATTTTTTTTTTTGAGGAAGCATAAATTCATGATGTAAAGGTCTGCATATTGTGTTGTAGGCACTGATGGAGGTCGCAGCTAATCATGAAGCTTTACTGCAAAGCACCGTCTGGATTAAGTAAGTTAATACGGTGCCACACAAAGGTAACTTGTCTTTTGTCGTTGTAGATGTATTTTGTTCAAAGCAAAATGACATTAACAGTCAAGACTGATCTATTGCAGATCACAAAATGACATTTTTCATGATGCAAACCTCGTGTGCATGTCTACCTTTTCTGTAGCAAGTGTTTGACATGTCTTTCAATCATGGCACCAGCATAAAGAAAACAGTCTGTGTCGATCTTGATCTGACAACAAAGACCAGAGATTCAAGGATGTGTAAGCTAGCTAAGATGTCTTGAAATTGTAAAATTGGAAATTCTTGTGTTACCCATTAAAAACTGACTTGATATTTTACTGAAGAGCATCTCTTTCACTACTCAGCTCTTCTTTCTCTTCCTCAATATTTTTGGTTTTCACCGTATCGAGCGGCTTATGTTTTGTCATAGCTGTGTTTGTGTCCTCGCACTTTCTTTTAGTGCCAGCTGTGTCTTTAGTGCCAACATTTCTGCTGCTCGGGGCTCTGTACTCTGCTGTGTCCTCATTAAAAACTGGCCTATTTTTTCTCCTGGCAAATGAAACTGTAAAAGAGCTGCACACTCATTTGTCTCCTGTGATGAGCCAATGAGGACAGCACATGGATGCAATAATTTCACCAAACAAACTGTTGTTGATCCTAATAATAATAATAATATCTAGTCCACGCATTCATTCATTCATTCATTCATTCATTCATTCATTCATTCATTCATTCCGTAACCACTTATCCTTTGCAGGGTTGTGGGGGGGTGGGTGGGCTGTAGCCAGTCCCAGCTGATACTTGGTGAGGGTGGAGTTCACCCTCGACCACTCATCAGTTTATCACAGGGCTGACATATAGAGAGGAACAAGTATTTACACTCACATTAACACCAATTTAGAGTCACCAGTGAACCTAACCTGCGTGTCTTTGGACACATCCATTTGTCCACATCGCCAATGACCTCATGTGTTTTTCTTTATCATTGTAGGTCCCTTAATTATCTAAATCTCTAAAATCTCCGACTTTGTTCTAAACTAAGCTACACAAACACCAACAGGGCTGAAAGGTACTTTGTTGGTCACGTGTAGAGTGTACAGTGAAATTTGGGTTCTGCATTAACTCATCCCTGAGGAACAGTGGGCCACAGAGCAGTGCCCGATCCTAGCTAATACCTCAGTCAAGTGTACTGACTGGAGATAGACCTAACGTACATGTTTTTGATGTTCCCATGAGGAACACTGTAAGGAATATGATAAGGATGATACTTTTCTTAATATTGTTTTTGTTGGATAAATGTTGGCATGTAGTGCAATACATTTAGATTCCCCAACGTCTTTTTCTATGCATGTATTTGTGTTTATTTCCTGCAGATTTGCCTGCCAGGTGCGAAGCAGGGCCCAGCAGAACGTGGCAATGCAGTGTGCCTGTGGGGAGGTGTGTGTGGGCGAGTGTGTGGATGTGTGTCTGCGTGTGTGTCAGAGCATCAAGCCAGGAACCGAGCTGCTGCTGTACGGAGACACAGTGAGAAGAAGTCAAACAACAGACAAACCTGACGCAGAGGACACGCCCACTGGACAGACATGTAAGAAGTGAAGTCGGACAGACAGCTTGTCACTGATGGATCAGCCAAAATACACATTCATTAGATTTGTAGGTACACTAAGATATGGAAAGATAAATTAATTACATTGTAGGTTATAACCCATGAAAAGTTGGCATTGGGTTTAATTTGCCAGCTTTGATTTTCAAAATCTGTCATGCAGTCATATTGTATTAAAAGAAAAAGATAATCCAGAATGTACTGCATCTTCATCTCTGGAGGTCCACACTTTAATTAAAAAATAACCTGGAGTGCATAGTTGGTAATTTTATATCATCTCGCAAAGTAAAATGCCCATCAATGTAACATTCACATGTAAAATTCATCATGTGAGTGCAGGCTTGTTGGTTTATTAAATATTCATTATTGTGTGATGCTTTGGCATCGTTTAACACGAGTACGTGACACTGCAACAACGTTTATAGGTCAGAAAAGATGGAAAAGCATCATAGCTCTCCTTTAAACTCATTTGTAATTAAGGGTGTCTTCACTGCCAATGACAGCAGCTGCGAGCTGTCTGCTAGGCGTCACACAGTCATTGGTAGCGATGCCAAAAAAAAAAAAAAATCCCAAATTGGAGGGTTCAAAACTCTGCAAACCAATGGGTGACATCACTGGCACTGTTGACTAATATGAGTTTGTGTGAGAAATTGAGTGTCATTGTAATTAAATCAGTATTAATTTAATCCATGTTGTCCACCCCTTCTCACAGTCTGGCAACCTAAATTTGTGATTGCTTGGTTATAAAGGATTTATAACTGTTTCAGTAGCATTAATTAAGCCAATAATTATAATTTATGAAGCCTTCTTATAAGTATGAAGTAAAGTTCAACCAAACAGATCCTCAAACAAGTCCCTGTCATCAGACTCCAGCTCCTTCATACTCATCATACTCTCCACCAGGAGGAGCTAGAGGGACATTTTGTGAACTCAACAACAACACTGACCCGAGGTAACCTCACTCACCATCTACTGTTATAATTACAGGCTCAGTCAGTTAATTGAAGGACTTAGATGATAGATGAGGTAAGTGATCGAGCTGTGACTCCTCTGATCAGGTCAATGATAAAATTTACACGCCGGCATTATTTAACATCACGGACATCAGTTAGTTTGTGTTGAGAACTTTGGGAGAAGAAATCTCCTTTATTCAGCTGAAACGCCCTCAAAATAAAGATCAGTATATCTGGTCAACACAGAGTACATCAGTTACATCAATTAAATGATTATTACACCAAACAAAATGATGCAAACACATTTGTTACATAGGACTAATATTCTCTTCAGCTCCACTAATCCTTCATTATATCTGAAGTGTCTGTGTGTTCTGATTGATGGGACATTACTGAGGACCTGTGTGCAGAGAACACCCAGCGGCGACACTCTGCGGATGCACTGTGGATATCTTATTAAACCTTTAGTCCTGTAAAGTGTTGATTGAAACGGATTGAGACTATAAATCATGACTGCATCTCCAGAACAATTATAAATACTAAATGAAAGATAATAAGATAAGAGGCAATTGATCCCTGCAGGGAAATTGAATTGTTGTGTGGGCAAATATTAATTAGATTCAGAAGGAGAAAAGAAAGCTGGAGTATAAACAAGAGAAATCCAATAATGTGTAGATAAAATAAATGAATGAAAATAAACAAAAAGCTATAAAAGAATAAAAAAAACCAAGCAATTAAATATTAAAAGTTAAAATCCTTCCACAGAAAAAACTTGAAACAAAAAGTAAAATGTGTTCTAAATACTGTACATATTTATAAAATAGATACGAGATTGTAAGAACTTGTAATCACAGTAATAACAATTAATGCAATATACAATGCAGTTTATTTATTGATGCCACTCAAGGACACCTCAGAAACACAAAAAAAATCAAACATACAACAATGAAAACAACATCAACACACAAAGCAACATCAGGCAAAAGATAAAATAGTAAATAGACGCATTAAAACATCATCAAAGCCAATTTGGTGTGTAATCAGAGGATCAGAGAGAAAAGGCCAATTTGAAAAGGGTTTGAGGGACGGAGAGAACTGATGTGTAAATCTCAGGGGGGAAAGTTTCAGAGGGAAGGAGCAGCATAACTGAAGGCTGGTTGTCAACAATGACAACAATAATACCAATACTCCAGAGGAAATAAGCAATAATCAATTAAATTATCTTGGATGAAAAGAGAAGCATCTAAGAGAGAGTTAGTTATGATTTGAAATTTTAGAATAAATGTAAATGCAAGTAGAAATATTTGTAAGACAGTCTGTTACGGTCCCTCGGCATTCAAAAACGAGTAGGCTTGAGCTCGACTGGTGCACAATTTTTTGCATCACTTTGCACCGTGAAACTACAACATACACAAAAAATACAATTACAAAATGCCAGTATTAAAACTAAAATTCACAACACATTCACGCTCCTCATTCACATTAAAACATTTCATTTATCATAATTAATTATAATCAACACTAACAAACATTTACCTCAATCTGACAACCAAGGGCGTA
>JAQLOL010000001.1:32776504-32791757 GCA_029783665.1 Naso thynnoides
CCTCAGCTTGTTTCCTCCTTTTCTTTCACTTTTTAATTCCTCTAAATGATCATTTCCTATCTCCTTCTCTTTTTCTTCTTTTCTCTTCCCCTTTTCTGTCCTCTCTTCTTTTCTCCACACAACTGTACTGCTCCTCTGTCTTATATCTCTTCACCTGTCATCTCTTTCTTTTCTCCCTCTGTTCTTGTTTTCTTTTCCTCTGTCTCTTTTCCTTCGTGATCTCAGTCGTCTCCTCCCCTCTGTCCTTGTTTTCTACCTTTGTCCCCTCTCATCCATTTATGTGTACTTTCCCTCTTCTCCTCTCTTTTGTTCTTTTTCCTCTCCTCTTTTGTTTTTGTATATTTATCTTTCCTCCTCTCACCCACACGGTACATATCCACCTCTTTCTTATCTTCCATCATTCTTTTCTTTTCCTTTACTTTCCTCCTTCCTTTCCCCTCCTCCCACTCTGTATCTCTCTCTCCCCCTCTCTCTTGCAGTTCCCCTCCTCTATCTAAAGCATTCATCTGTGATTATATACATCTTCTTTCTTCAGGTCTCCTCTCCTTTGTTCCTCTCATCGTTTCATTTTCTTTATCTCTTCATCCCTAAAAATCTCCTCTTTTCTCCCTTCCTTTTCTTCTTTCCCCTTTCTCCTTTTTCTTGTTTTCTGACTTTTCTTTCCTCATCACTTTCTCTCCCCTTCCTCTTTCTCCACCTCCCACTCGTTCTCATAGTGCCTCTTCTTCTGTCTCTCGTCTCTCACTTCATTCACTCACCTCCCTTCCTTCCTACTCTCTATCTTTCTCTCTCTCCCTTTTTCAATTACCTGACCTCCTCCATACTCTTCTTCTTAACATCACTTCATCTTTTCCTCTCCATGCATCTCCTACTCTTTTCTTTCATCTCTCCTCTCTATTAGTCTCTCTCTCTCCTCCTCCTCCTCCTCCTCCTCCTCTCCTCTCTATTCCAGCAGTAAAAATCACTGAACAGCAGCGGTGGCAGCAGCAGTGTCACTCAGCACGGCAACGACTCGCATGAAAGTGAGGACCTCTGATTTTATTTGTCTTGCCTCTTTAGTTTTTATTTTTTTGCATCTCCTCTTCCTTGTCTTCTTCTTCCAAGTCATTTTTCCTTCATTTCTTCTCCACTTTTCAATCCTCTTTTCTGCCACATTGATCTTTTTCGGAGTGCAGCAGTATGAGGGCACCATGCATTCCAAATAGGGTTTCTGTCCTTGCTCCAACTAGAGCATGTAGCCTTATGCTTTTCTGTTTTTTTTTCTCTTCTCCTTTTCTGCATCTCATTGGGAATAAGTAGGCCAGTCCTGTAGCTTAACTACAGTATGCTAACCTCTGGGCTCAGATGTGATTATGAATGGATATTTTACCAGGTATGACTTTTAAATCCTACCTTACATCATGCAAATCCTTGTTTCAGGGGTAGATGCATTGTGGCATGAAGCAGTATGTTTTTTAGTACAATATGATAAAATATTGAGGTGAGGAAATTATCGGATGGTTTTCATCTGCAGCCAAAGAGACAGCTTTGATTTTTTTTTCTTTTTTTTTGGCAGATTCTTTCTCTGGCTTTCCTTCTCTCATTCTTGTACTTTCGGTTCTTTTTTTTTCTGGTTAGCACAAAGACTATCTGTCTGCATTGAAGTACTGGAGGTAAAAATAAAAAAGCAGAATGTCAGTCATTTAACCAGGATGGACTATTCGTATGTATCCACGTCTGTAATGGCCACCATGCCGGCCACTCTACCACCAAACTCTTCTTTGGAGATCATCAACCAGAGCTCCTCTTCCTCGCCGAGATCTCCTCCTCTACCTCCTCACTCACAGGTGGCGTCTGTGTTCATTGTGCTGGTGGTCACAGTCATCATCTTGGGAACTGTGGTTGGTAACGTGCTGGTCGTGGTGGCAGTATTCACCAGCCGAGCCCTGAGGGCGCCTCAGAACCTCTTCCTGGTGTCTCTGGCATCTGCGGACATACTGGTGGCGACCCTTGTCATCCCCTTCTCTTTGGCCAATGAGGTGAGGACTCTAATCTGAAACTCTGTTTGCAGCTGGTGTTCTTGTGCAGACCAAACCTGATCATCTATCTGAACACAGAAAAACACCTTCACACACAACACTGACAAACACAGGTTTAGAATACAACGTAATTTGTTCAGCCAGACCACATCTGCAGACAGAGGCTGGAGGCTCAAACTGTCATCAAATCCCAGCCAGATGTAAATGGTCCACACATCTGGTGGAAAGAAAGGAGAGTCTACAATCTGTCAGGTTGTAGTAATCACTGGAAAGAAAAATAAACCTCTAGATAATAACAATACTGGACATATTGAAAATTTAGTGCTCGATGAAAAGTCCAGAATAAAAGTTCAGAAAGACCACGGAGGTCTAAACCAAAATGCAAGCTGCACATTCATCAGTTGTTGAGAAATTTCAGTCAAAACTTTTAAAGTAAAAGTGGAAATACAGGAAGACTAGAGTCCATCAGGGGACCACAGAGATCTGCAATACATTTCATGTCATGTCAATCCATAGCAAAAGAATTCAACAAAAACCCAGATTCAGTCTCTTGGTGGGGATAAAGAAAAAGTCGCCAGGCTTCATCTTCTTCATGGTCATGTTCTTGGTAATCCATCGCATAGTAAGTGACGATGTAAGTAATGAGTTCAGTCTCTAGAGTCATGCAGCATACATGATTTGAAGTCTTCCCCCAAGTTGAGATGTCACCTGACTCCTCCTTTTCCTGTTTCCTCAGCAAGCTGAGCTCTTCCTCTGCAAAGGAGATCCCATAAAGTCTATGACGTGGTATTGGCTTAAGTCATATTTTTTACACTTTAAGTATCTGAGTGTAAGCAAGTAAGTGCATAGTGTATTTTTTGTAAATAAAATATGAATATGATCAGTTTTTCTTATAGATGTTTTATTTTGCTATGCTTGCTGAAGTTTGTGTCACGTTTTAGGTGACAGAAAATAAAAACCGTAAGCTGGTTGTAGATCAGTGCAATCGTGAAGAACTTTGCTTACAGGTTTTACACATTAAGAACTTTGCACTTTGGCAGCAGGTGATGCAATTTGTACATTTTTGAAAGTCTGAAAGACTGCATTACTCACAAATAAAAAACACAAAAAACTCAGTTATGACAGTTTAGAAAGAAGAGATTAGAAAACATTAAAAACAATGTGACAAAAACAAACTGATTTTTCATCCAGCTTTGTCAGGTGGTGAGGTTTTCTTGGTCATACAATGCAGTTGTGTGTTCTTTAGTATATCAGCCATTAAAAAGCATTTTTGTAGTTTTGGTGAAGGTTTGTGTGTCCTGATGTGATTCATGTTTTTAATTCTAATTATGCTAAATGCTTAATAAAACCTCTGAATTGTCCTCTTAATTACTATCTGCTGTGAAGTTCTTGACTTGTAAACTAAATAATTGCAGACAATTTAATTACATGCTCCCTCCCTAAAGTTGGCTGTCTGTGCAGTAAACAGCTCTGATGTTCTCTTTGACACCTTGCAACAATAGTTTAATGATCTGTCGGCTTTTCATCAGCCTATAATACTTGAAATCTACCTGGAGCCTCTCCTGCTGCATTTCTTCCGGCTGTAATTGTTTCTTGCCTGCTGGGTTTGTAATTTGGGTTCATCCAGGTTGTTCTTCCTCTCTGTGGGATAACTTTTTATAGATCCACAGTTTTTTCTCAACAAAGCCAGTCTGGTGCTTTGGGTCGTCCTGTTCCTCTTCTCATCTTGTTTCATGTCCAATAGAATCTGATTCCTCTGCTTTACAACTAATGGGCTGACGGTTTTACAATTTTACCTAAATGAGAGGAACCAATTTATCAACTGCTCTGACAACCCGAAGAAAAAGCTGCGAGAGGAAACAAAGGCATTTTAATTCCAGCCTGGGAGAACACTGACTGCAGTAACAGTCAGTGCAGCTACATTTCTCTGCTGCCTGATGCACCTTCATTTGGAGGAGTTGTGGTTTAACAAATGGATACTTCACATTCAGTCAATAATTTTTGCACTCAAACATGTGTGAGATTACTAATTATCATGATGGATTAAGTCCACAGATTTTTAAATTCTGTCAAGTAGCAGTCATGTCTGTCAGTACGTCTCAACTGAAATCTCAACAAATATTTGATGGATTGACATTAAATTTTGATCTCAACGCAACTGGTGAACAAGTGAAACATCTCAACCAAGCAGTAACCTCCACAGAAATGAGGTTGCAGTTCCTCAAAGGGCCACTTGAGGGTGTCTCCAAAAGCAAGTCAATCCCATTAGAGTCCCATTCTAAAATGTCGAAAACACAATTTAGGTCACCTTGACTAATCTACTCATTCATGGCATTGGTAATGGGGTGAATTTTTATGAAACTCACTTGTTTAAATCAGCTCTGAGTGACAGCAGCTATAAGCTTTCTGCTCACTGTCACACAGTCATTGGCATGTTTCTATTTGGATGCGCATTTTGATATATCACATTAGAAATCATAAATGTAAACTGCAAAAGAATTTTAAAGTCCTAAATTTAGCAAAAAAGTTTTTGCGCTCACTTCAGGTGATTTTTGCCTCTGTAAAAGAACAGTTAATGGGAGATGGAAACAGCTGTGTTGAATTAATTGTGACATAGCAAGAATTTATCAGCTGTTTCTACTCCCCCAAAAGATCAAGTAGAAGAAGAAGCTGATTCTACCTTTTTCCTGGATATCACCTCAATGTGCAAAAACATTGCTGATAACAACAACAGGTATATGTGCAGCAACAAGGAGACCAAAACATTCCCAAACTCATCCATCAGAAGAACATAACAACAATTTTAGATGAAAAACAGCAAAGAAATGTCACAATGTTTTGTTTCTGGTCTGTAACCTCTACTCCTGCTACTGTTTATTACAGCCATGTGTAATGTTGCCTGTACTATATAGCCATGGCCTGACCAAACTACTCTTCGCAGTCTAGTTTATTTGCGCCAAACCAGTTGTTAGCAGTTGTTGGAAACACTCCTAATTTGCATTTTCTTTTCTGCAAATTTACAAAAGTTTTCTTAAAATTTGCTTCACAGTTAATGGAAACATGAATTTAGTAGCAATGCCTATTCTCTCTGGCTCCACCCGCTTATCCGAATGAGATCACTTCTGACTCAATAAACACAAGATTGCCATGATTACAGATGGCAATTGATAAGATTTTATTGATAACAATGCCATTATTGATTCTGTTCACTGCTCAAATTCTTTATTGATTCCTGATCCTGATTTCTGTGCAAACAAAAGAAGACCTACACAGGTTTACACTTTCTGCATCATAACTATTTTACTATCACTACTGTTTATCAATGAGCTCGCTGCAGACAGCCTGCAGGCTGCACTGCAGTTAAATTCTGCCCTTTTCATTTCAGCATCATGTGCCTGGACATTGATCAGAGGAATCGGTGATGATCCCAAAAGATATTGGGTGGCTTTGTTTTTAGACGCTAACTTCCTCCTCCAAGTGAATTGCAATAACCTTAAAAACTTTTCATTTAGCACCGTCTCTTAAGAGAATGGCAGACTCCAATAGTTCTCAGCCTTCCTCTCAACTTTAGCAACTCAACACTTGAAGCTCCTCAGAAAAGCCAATGCAACATAATGTGTGGGTTTTTTTTTTTTTTTTTTGTAGCCAAGCAACTGCACTGCAGCTGAGCAGGTCGAATATTTATTCCTTTATCACCTGCCAAAGAGGAAAATACAGGTGATAAGGTAAAAGTAGGATGTTTCTCTTTAGACAGACTCAGTTTGGGTGCAGATGAAAACACTGTGGAGAAATCTGGTGTTTATTTATATATTTTTTAAGATGTGGAAAAAAGATTTCAAGTGTACTGACGTGAAAACCACTGACAAAAAACTCACTGAGAGGATTTTTTATAAGTTTAAGACATTTCCAGCCAACATGGTTGTAATGAGATATTGATTCATTTTCTATTTTGAGGTAAAATTCTCCTTTAGGTGCCTCGCTCAAGGCTTAAAGCTGAATGGAGACCAAAATACTTTCTCTTTTCCTCTGCAGGTCATTAATGGAGCTGAATCAATCATTAACATATCTTAATTGGTTTCTCCTCTCCACAGGTCATGGGCTACTGGTACTTTGGTTCCACTTGGTGCTCCTTCTACCTGGCTCTGGACGTCCTGTTTTGCACCTCCTCCATCGTCCACCTCTGTGCCATCAGCCTCGACCGCTACTGGTCCGTCACTAAAGCCGTCAGCTACAACCGTAAACGGACACCCAAACGGATTAAAGCGATGATCAGCATCGTATGGCTCATTTCTATCATCATTTCCTCCCCACCGCTCCTCATGTCACAGAAAGAGGAGGATTTGAAGACGGAGGATGAGAATGGCACTCGCAGGCAAGAGTGTCTATTAAACAACCAGACGTGGTACATCCTGTCTTCCTGCCTCGTGTCCTTCTTTGCACCAGGGGTCATCATGATACTTGTTTATTGTAAAATCTACCGTGTTGCCAAGCAGCGAGCCTCCACTGTGTTTGTGGCGAAGAACGTGGTCGAGCGGCAGCCATCACAGTCTGAGACCTGCTTTGTGGGCACCGCCAGGACTTGCCAAAGAACCAGCTGTGGTAAATCCCAGTATGAGCTGGACAGCCCGCGGCCTGCGACCCGACGCAGCTCCTCCAACATAGACAGCAACAGCAGCAGCAACAGAAGAGGAGAGCTGGATGAGATTAACTTGGAGGAGAGGAGCTGCGAAGCAGACATAAAAACAGTCTCCTCGTTTTCCTCGGCTCTGCGCTTCCCCAGGAGAGCTGCTGGAAGTGTGAGAACAGAGGAGGGAAGGGATGCAGAGGGAACCACAAACAGGTTGAAGCCTCCTCTTCCTCCTCCTTCCTGCGCCTCAATATCATGGGCATCATCTGACCACTGCTCTCACCACTTCCTCCTCCCCTCGCCAGTGCCCCTCCGCAGCAGGCAGATGTCTCTGTCCAAAAACAAAGTGGCACAGATGAGGGAGAAGCGCTTCACGTTTGTTCTGGCCGTGGTCATGGGGGTTTTTGTCCTCTGCTGGTTCCCGTTTTTCTTCACGTACAGTCTGCAGGCCGTGTGCAGAGAGAACTGCACAATCCCTGACACACTTTTCAACCTGTTTTTCTGGATCGGTTACTGCAACAGCTGCTTGAACCCGATCATATACACCATCTTCAACCGAGACTTCCGGAGGGCCTTCAAGAAGATTTTATTTGAAACTCACAAACGAACTTAAGATGTGAATGTATGTGTTCGTGTGAGTGCTAACTGCTCATACACACACACACACACACACACACACACACGTGTGCACACAGTTTAAATCCTGTTTTTCACTGTGCTGTCATTATGACATTAAAGGGCTTGTCATACAGCCTGAGTATTGATTTATTATTCAACCCATCACTGTTAGATTCAATAATCACTTTCTATTCTAAACAAGCCGGAGGAAGATGATGATGACACAGGGAGGCTGTGAAGGCAGGTGCTTCAAACTCTGCCTCAGTGATGCAATCACAGCTCAGCATTACAACTCTGGTTTTGCCTGAATTTGAATGTTAATCAGGAGAAAATGGCCGCAGGGCAGGGAATTGCATCCCCGCAGAGCCCCGACAAGTCTGTGCACTGTAGCAAGCAGCTCACACACTCTGCAATCCTCATATTGACAAAAAAGTTCATTAATATCAAAGTGAGAAAAACTACCTGGTTTTCAAGAAAACATACAGTCAGTTTCATTGTATTTCTGTGTCTCAGAGAAATTAAACAGTAGCCACACTTACAATTAAACTTTAACTTGAAGAGGAGCAGAAAGCTGAATGAAAGTTCCCGGTTTCTCACACAGCAGCAGCACTCTGTTGACACGGCACAGCTCGAGGGCAAAGACATTAAAAATTCATGTGCAGCTAGCAGATGGGCTGAGCCACTGTGCACCAAAAGAAAGAGGACAAAAGAGAAAGAGAGGGAAAGTGGAGAGAAGCTCAAGCCTCTGAATAAATATACCAACCTCGGGCTTGTACAACAATAGATAATTATCCTCTGCAGCTCAGGAGGAGATAACTGGACGAGCCGCTGTGAGCTGAATGATTCAAAGCTGACATCCTCGAGAAAACAGCAGAACTTGACAGAATGCTGAACCCTGACCTCACCTGGACCGAACTCTGCACACACACACACACACACACACACACACACACACACACACACACACACACTCTAAAGGGGGAATATGCAGATTATGTTCTAAAATGTCGTCTGTTGCTTTAAAAATTGGAACTGACAGAGAAGATAATCGAGCAAGAAGCTTTTATCTCTCAAACCACAAACCACAGATACGAGTGTCAAGTCCAAGGCCAGAAGCGACGTTACCTCCTTCCGGTTGCTATGCAACAGAGTTTGACAGCTACATGAAAGTTGTGTAATTAACTATTTCAAGTGAAATAATAAAGAGGATAATGCCAGGGGAAAGAAACCTGCTGAAACTAATTGACTTTGAGACCCTTTCAGAAATCATGTGATGTGAGCAGCACTCGCTGCTGCATTCAGCGCACAGACAGACAGACAGACAGACAGACGGATGTGTTCGCAACACAATATAACAACATCTATGTAATTATTTAACAGCTTGTAAAAAGTAGTCGCCACCCGTCTGTCTACAGATGCTTCCTGCCAGCTCCCATCGAGGCGACAGCATCTGTCCTCGGCAGCAAGAATCAGGAAGCTCCACTGTAGCTTCCGCTGTCCAGCATCTGATGGTGACAATGTGTTTTGATTTGAAACCAAAAATGTCTATTTTTCTCATTCCACAATGCATGGGGGGTCAGATCTCAATCACAAAATCAAAACAAACAAACAAAAATCTATGTGATTATTTAACAGCTTATGGAAAAGTAGCTGCCACCCGTCTGTCTGTACTGTTGCTTTGTGCCAGCTACTGCCAGGGCGATAGCGTCCATCCTCGGAAGTGAAAGGCAGGAAGCTCCGCTGTAGTGAAGCAAAGTGTAGTGAAGTGAGCTGTCAAAACTCTAACAAATTCACATTCATGTGTTTCTGTCACAAGTTTGTGTCGCTGCCAGTGTGAACAGTCCAAACAATTTGCATTTCTGAGTTGTTTATAGTTTGTTATGCGGTATGTGAGTCCTTTTATCGTTATGCATCTTATGCTACTGATGGTAAGACACTGAGGCTCAACACTGTGAGACAAGTTGTAAAGGAAATAATGGGGTAAAATTCACCCTCCACAAAATAAACACTCCCCTCCCTGGCGTCCCTTTGCAACACTGAAATTAGATTTTCACTCCTAAATCTCTGAATCATTGTGTCTACAGAGTTATTTTTACATCTGCATGTTTTGCATTCTGCAGTTCATTTTTTGTGACTGAGCAGTTTCTGTGCACTAACAAAATTATCTTTGGAAGCATTTTATTTAGCAGGAGCTCAGTAATGTAACATTAGTTCTTCATGATTCTCTGCAGATGACTGATGGATTGGTTCAAACACGGATGTAACTGAGTTTAGACAAGTTGAAATGATCGGGAACATTCTGAGTAACTGTTTTAAAAAACCTTTGAACTTAGGGAAAATTATCCAGTATTTTCAAGTCCAAGTTTAGTTTAAGAGTCATTGGTGTTTTAAAAAAAAATCGGGTTTAAAAACATCAGATCTGTGACTCGATTCTGACTCAAGTTCTCACTTCACCTGCTACCTTTTAAAAAACATGGAACGGAAACGGCTGTCTAAGATGAAGCTTTACTTCTGAGGTCTCAGTAGATGAGTAAACTTCTGTTTTGACAATTCAGACAAGCAGTACTTCCTCCATTTTGCCTTCTTTTGCCTTCTGTTGGCCAATTGGAAATAATTGGTTTCAATGTGCAGTGGTGACGTTGTTACGTTGTGCCTGAAAGGCCATTACAACAGTTTGAGAGTGAAATTTTGTTTGAACTTCAAAAGATAATTTTCACTGTTTTGTAAATTCAGAATATTAAAGGTTAGGTTCATATTTGTTTAAGTCCGACCCAATGCCCCTAACATACTTTCATTATGTGTGTGCGGATGTCCGCAGACTTGTCTGCTCGTGTGGACTGGGAAAGCAGTTTCATTCCTACTGAAACTGACGTTGCTAATTTTGCAGCCGTGTCAGCCAGGCAGAGATAACAGGAAAAAAAAAAAAAAAGGTTCTGCAGACCTTAAGGAGAGCACATTCATATCTGAGCGGGGCGTGTCATATTCTTTTTTGTTGTTATTGTTGCTGTTGAATGAAATGAGAAAGATTTCAGTTTGAAATGATGCCGTGAATCAGTGTTTTCAACAGTAAAACTAGTTGATCAAAATATTGCTCTAGTTACACACATGAGAGAGCATGTCCAGTCGGTGCACTTTCAAAGTGGACAGTCCACGCAGTCACAAATTTTGGGAATGCAGACATCTGTAGGGGGGTCTGCACAAATGTGTGTGGATGACAATTTTAATGTCACCCATACCAGAGCGGACCCCTGCAGATGTGGAAGGTATGAATTGGCCTCATGTAACTGTTGTGGACTCGTACCGTAACTTCAGATCACATTTTTTACAGAATGAGGACAGAGGACTTTGTCTGCCACCAAGTATTAGAAATTGGGGATATATACCGTTATTTGTGATTGTGCCCACAGTTAGTTAGTTACACAAACTCATAAGTTTAAATTAAGCTTCCCTCCATCCTCAGTTTCACATCTCAGCTCCAGGACAAAAACAGGAGACACACAGTTATATGCCAAATAAAGACATTTTTAAACAACTAAATAAACCAAGCAAATATGTGTCAGTAGCACAGGGAGTGGATGGCTGCACAGATATTGTGCTGCAGAAAGAAGGAAACAAGTCATGAGGTAAAGGTACATGTGGAGAGCAGATCTATCGAATGGCTGCTGTTATATTGAGCCCAGGTGTGTGCCATGCAGCTGATAACCTTCCACAGGTGTGCAGATCTGGACACATAACACAGCAACAGCAGCATGAACTGTGCTGAGGAGTTATCACATTTTTTAATATAAACTCACAACATCCACATCCTGACAATGTCAGAATTAGAGCCTAAATTATTTGAAAACACCAAACAAACCGGAGGAAAATTAGTGTGCCTGTTAAAGCACAGCTGCTCTCATCATTGGAAATGATGGCCTTGTTTACTGCAAAGTCAAATGTGCTTTTGGTGTGAAAAACATTCTGGATGTTTTTGGCCTTTTCCGAGCTTTGTTTTCCAAGTACTGAATGTTCGTCATAGATAGGTTAATTCTGGACCAAAAGGCAGCCACAAGAAAGGTTGACGCAGCAAAGCTGTGGAGGGAAACGGACACCAGCTGACATACACTGGAACAGAAACAAACAAATGCAGGTAGTCAGGCAGAGAACACAGACATGGGACTTGTACAAATAGCCTGAGGTTGATCACTGGAGAGATGCAGGTGAGGAAGCTCAAATAACTGCAGGGTAGATGATCAGTGGAAACAGGTGTGTGTGTGTGTGTGTGTGTCTGTGTGTATGGCAGACAGGTAAAGGAAGAAACACAAGAAGCTGCATTTAATAAGAAACTATTTGATCGTTAGATGGGTTGAAAAATTGCTTAATTGAAGTGTATTCACTAGCACTCCATCTGTGGCAAAATGTTAGCCATAATAACATCTGGCCATTCAGAGAGTTTGAGCTCTCTGCAAGTAAACATCATAACAAGTTCTTGGTAGTTTGTTTTCTTGTAAAAAAAAAATGGAGTCATTCTCAGAGGCTTCAAAAGGGACAAAGCATGTAGCTTCTTGTGCATACAAATAAGAAAGCAAAATGAGGAAGAAAGGAGCTGTGGTTCTCTGCAGAGCAAAGGCAAAGAAAACAAACTCCCAGTGGCCTGCCTGCCTCACAAAGAGCAGCTCTCTGTCCCTCTGCGACTCTGAAACAAATAAAGCAAGATGACAATGTTTGCAGGAGAGAGAGAGACAAAGTTATAACCAGATGAACTCATGCAGGGGGGAGCAGGGAGCAGAAAGAATATTAATGCCCTTCGTCGATAGAAAGCCTTTATGATTTGTGCACAATAGAAAGACACAGACAAGGAGAAAATATTCATACCGGGACAGAAAAGCCCCTAAAGTTCTGAATGAGACACTGTTTTTTTAAAGCTGTGTGCACGAACGAGTGCAGCAGAACATTTCTTCCACGTGTTCATGATGAGGAAATCAAACATTTCTGTCAAGTCAAGTCAGTTTTTTTTATATAGCACCAAATCACAACAGTGTTGTCTAAAAACACTTTTGGGGTGTAGATCTAAAACACGCTCCATGATTAAATTGAAATAAATTTATTAACTTTAATACAATATAATCATATATGTTATTTAATTATATATATTCTAATAAAATGTTATTTTTGTTTATTTATTTATTTATTTTTTTTGTATTATTTTTTTGTTTGTTTGTTTGTTTTTAAATTTCTTTGGATTTTATCCTGAACTTACTGAAAGTTGTCACTTTGTTCCTCTCTTATGGTTTGGTGTCATGAGGTCAACATTAATTTAAATATTCGACTGATCAATAGATCAGAGTGACACTGCATTTAAATTCCAGTTGCTGGACTTAAGGGGGCAACTTGTTTTGAATTTCCAATCGGAAAATAGATCAAAGCCTCAGTTTTTCTCACTTTCAAATGGTTCTTGGAATTCTGGCAGCCTTGTTCATTTATCTTTAATAAACTAAATAACCTGTTTTTAATTGTTTATGTGTTATTTTGAGTCTGGTAGTTTGGTCGATCAGATAATCAGTGGAACTGCTCTGACTCATTATGAGACACTGATACAAAACAGGGGAAACTTCAGAACTCTGCCATTATGTTCTCTTTTAACTTATATATAAAACTTAACCTGCCTACATTAATAGCAGGTTGAACTTGAACAAAGCCAGAAAAGGCCAACAGCTACCAGCTACTGTCACCAACAGCCTTGCACACATTTTAGCAGACTGGCACCAATAAAAACATGCCAAACTAATTGTTAGCAGTTGGTGTTTGCAGTTTACTCTGGAATTTTCAGACAGTTGTCACTGATTGGACAGGGTGGAAAACTTAAAAATGTGAAAATCCTAACAAAGATAGATTCTGTCTTTCTGTCTTAGATTTTAAAGTAGACTTTTTTAAATGTTTCTTTGCAAGATGATTACAGTACATCTTCAGTAAGTGTGTCAGGCTAAATCTAAAAAAACCTTCTGTGCAATCCAGTGGATAAAAACACTACGTAGGGGAGGGGACAATGATCTCCTTCTACAGACAGAGTGTAAATGAATATTCTACCTCAGAACTTTACATCTTTTACGTCTAAATGAGGAGATGTCATTTAATTGTTTTATCAAGTACATCTGGCCGTTTCCGGGGAGTGTGTATGTGTCTGCCATAAGCAGGGATGGGAAATGGTTCCACTATTTTCTCTAAATTTTCTAAATTTTCATGAAAACTTTTTTCTTTTTTCTTAATTTTTCTTGTTTGTATTATTTACATTTTTAAATTTGTATATTTTCAAACTGTCAGTGTTTTGATCTGTAGTTAATTGGGCTTCCTTTTCACTGAGTAATCATCACAATGTTTTTGTAACAATAGCTTAAGATATGGTACATCCTGTAAGTGTCTGAACTTGTAGCCCTGTAACATGAATGGATCCATTCACTGACTGACTGCCTCCAATCTATGAACAGAGCACAGGTGTGTGATTTGTTCTTTAGACAGACTGAGGATGACTGGGTAGCTGAAGTGTTTCTGTTAAGTTTTCTTTGTTTAGTTTTTCTTTTTTTCTTAACATTATGGGAGCACTTGTTGTAATCTACATTTTTCTTTTTGTTTGACCAACCATTAAAGTAAGCTACTTCTGCGTGGACATATCCATTTTTTAACTTGTGTGCGAGCTTTTCCTGTTTTCTTCACACATCTGTGTTCATATTTGACTGCGGTGACAATAAGAAAAAGTTGTTTGTGACGAAATCAGAACTGAAAGGATAGTTCATACTTGACTTAAATTTCTCAGGTGGCTGAAAGTACTCCAACAGGTTATGATGATTGTAAGCTTAATTAATTAGCCATAAAATCTACATTCTAAGTCTATTTCAATTTTTTTACACATTTCTGCTAATAACATACCAGCAGATCCTCTAAAGATACATAATCCATTCATGTACAAGTACTCATCAGAACCTGTTGGTGCGTCTCTAAAATTCACAATATCACTCTGACCTCTGTATAAGATTGAACATTTAATCTGTTAGGAAAAAAAGTCAAAGAACATTGATGGAATAACATTTTGACAAATGTTAAATTTCAAGGTGCTACAGATCAACTTCAGTGTGACCCCTCTGGTGTTAAGTGCACTGACATTTGTTGAGGCAGGAACCTCAATTTCATTTCATTTTTCAGGTGAATACTCTACTGCTGCAGACGTTTGTGTGATTTCCTCTGACGGTTAAACTCAGTGGACACAGAAGTCATTACAGCCCGCTGAGCTCGACAGCTCAGAGCAACCTGCATTCAGAGTTGATTATGACATGTGGGGCACAAGGAATGAAAAGCCCCCGCTCTGTTTGTTGCTTCTGCGCTCAGTCAGGAAAGACTCGACATGTTCAGACAAATTCTTTTTTTATGTGTGGGGCAAATCAAGGCTCTGCACCTTAAACCACCTGAGCATCCAATTAAAAACTACCACTCCAAAACTACGCAGTAGCAGTATGTAACACACCAGCTCGTGGAACACAGTGTCTCTAACACACCCAGCTGTAACATCAACATGAGAAAAAATCACACACAGAGAGTTGGAAGATTTATTCAAACACCACAAAAACCAGTGCAATAAAATACATGCATTTACATTTGAATACACTCAAGAAAAATATAAGCTTATCTCTTTTGCTTGCTGCCATTTTTGACTATAGTAAAGATCTGTGACTTTTTATGTGCACACAAAATGTTCATTTCTCTCAGATTTCTCTCAGATTTGTTAAAATGTGTGTCAGTGAGCACTTCTCCTTTAACATGAATCTGTCCACCTCACAGTCATATCAGGATGCTGATTGAACAGCACGGTTCCTGCAAAGGCGTGTCCTGAGTTGCTCACAGGAAATGGCCCCTTGTCAAGAAACAACACCAAATTTAAAGCATTGAAAGCAATGTTCACCTTTTATGGTGTCTGTCACAGATGAATGGTAGTTACCTTCTGCTGCGGTTGCTCAGCCTT